>CM076575.1:433046650-433392624 GCA_034641835.2 Pinus albicaulis | reverse complement strand
ACCCAAATTAAAATCATAAGCTTTAGTTCTCATGTCAAAAATATTTTTGACATTCTCTTGGATGAGTTGAGTTTTTTTGTAGACTTCTTCCATTGATTTCTGCAACTGAATAGTTTGATTAATTCTCCTTTGTGTGTCATTTGGGTCAACCTGCAATTCTTGAATTATCTTTATCACTGGAACTCCCAAAGAATATGGAAAAAAAACATCCATCCCATAAACCAATTGGTTTGGTGACATGCCAATTGAGCTCTTTGTAGTTAATCTTTCAGCCTAAAGTGCATTAATTAACTTGTTGTGCCATGAATTTTTGCTGTCCTCTAACAAATTTGTAATGATATTTACCAAGATCTTATGTGAGGATTCAACCAACACAGTACCCTGAGGTTAATAAGTTGTTGAATGCCCCAAAGTAATGTGGTATTTACTACAGAATTCGATCATTTTATTCGATTTAAAGGTTGTAGCATTATCAGTAATAATTTTTCTAGGACAGCCAAATCTACAGAGGATATTGGTTTTAAGGAGTTTAATGATGACAACATCAGTGGCTGATTTGGAAGGTGGGGCTTCAATCCACTTAGTAAAGTAATCAGTGGCTGTGGAAATCCACTTATGCTAGGAAGAGGAAGACGGATGGATTTCACCAAAGAAATCCAGTCCCCATTGTTGGAAAGGGGTTTCAACTGATATAGGATTTAATGGCAGGGGTAGAAGATTTTTTTTTCCCTTCAAATATCTGGCATTTATGGCATGAGGTTACTTTCTTATGAATATCAAGGAAAGGGTAGGCCAATAGTAACCAACTCGGAGGATTTTGTTAGCAGTGGTTTTCCGGTATAGATGTCCATCGCAGTCACCTTCATGGAACTCCTGCATGGTTCTTTGTGCCTCATCCTTCAACAAGCACTTAAGTAAAATTCCACCAACATCTTTCCAATATAAAACATTATCTATGATGCAAAACTTAACTTCTTTTGACTTTAGAAAACTTGCCTTTGTTTTTGTTAGTTCAGGAGGAGCATTTAAGTTTAATAAAACATATAATAGGTCTGCATACCAGGGTGAGTTCAGAAATGCTTCATCAATCTGTGGAGTTGCATGTTCCTCTTGATCATCTAATGCTACAACAAATTTGATATCTAATGCATGGAAATTTGACTCAACCATCAATTTGGTCAGTCCTTGTACTTTGATTAAGTTGGTGGGTTTGATTTCTAAGTAATGCTCAAGAATGATAGCAATCCATTCATCTTGTTTACCATCAAGTCCATTTTTGTGTTAAAATATCTTAATTGAGCACTGAATTTGGTACATAAGAAATTATATGGGAATGCGAGATATACACTCTAAAATATTTAATTTCTTTAATCAATGCAAAGGCTTGTTTTTCAAATATCTTATACTTTAAATATGCATCTCTTAAAGCCTTACTGAAAAATGCAATGGGTTGTTCAAATTCTTTATTATTTTTCTACAATAAGAGAGCTACAACAGTATGTTCAGATGAAAAAGAGAAGATAATGAAATCTTTAGTAAAATCTAGACTAATCAACACTGGTGCTTTTGTTAATGCTTGTTTAACTAAATCAAAGGATTGTCTAGCCTGAATACACCATCTAATTTCTGAATCCTTTTCAACATATTTGTTATATTTCTAAGAAGTTTTACAAGGTTAGGAATGAATCTCCTTAGGAAATTAATCTTGCCAATAAAAGGTTGAAGCTCCTTAATGTTTCTAGGGTGACGTATTTTTAATATGAATTCAATTATACTGGGATCAATCCTAATACCATATTTTGAAATGATACGACCAAGAAGATTTCCTTCTTCAACACCAAATTTTTTTTTCTTAGGATTTAATGAAATTCTAAACCTTCTACATTTTTCAAACACTCTTCTCAGATGTAACAAATGGTCCTCATCAAGTTTTGAATAGACAGTGATGTCATCTAGATAAATCACAATAAATCAACCAATCTCATCAACAAATAAATATCCATTGCTCTTTGAAATGTGGCCCCAACATTCATTACCCAAAGGGCATCTTCACATACGTGAAGGCCCCCCTAATCATCAGGATGCACTAAGACCTGGTTATAACCTGAGAAACCATATAATAAGGAAATCCTACTAGACCCCACTACCTTCTATAATGTATGATCCATTTTTGGCAAAGGGTAGTTGTCTTTTAGGGAGACCTTGTTAATATTTCTGAAATCAGTACATAATCTAATTTCTCTAGTTTTATTCCTTGTAGGCACTATGTTGGACACCCATTTAGAGTATCTGAGAGGAACTATGATCTTATCATCATACACATTTTTAACATCTTTCTCAATCGGAGGCATCATAACTGGATTTATCCTACAGAGTTTTTGTTTGAATGGTTTTTGATCTTCCTTGATTGGGATTTTAAGTTGTATGATACTAGTGTGATATGCTTTTAGATCTTCATAGCTCCAGGCAATGACATAAATGAATTCTTTGAATAAAGCTATGTATTTCTATTTTTGAGCAGCACGTAGTGATTTTAATATTTTTATCATTTTAGGATTATGTTCACTACCTATATTACATTCTTCTACATTGCCCCTGTGGGCTCTATTTTTGGTTTTTTAGCTACATCGTTGAAATCAAATAATTCTTCTAATGGAACCAAACCTCTAGGTAGAACGTTGTCTTTTAACTGAAGTATTTCAAACTCTTATTTTTCAGGATCAATTTCATGCAATTCTAATTTATTTACAACTTCATCTATATGAATGTTTACACCTGAATCATAAAATTGTTTTCCTACATCAACATGTACAACTATTTGATTTTCTACTTCACACTCTAAGTCTATGTTATTTTATTCATACTCATCGTTAGACTGCAAAATGTTTTCAATATGTTTGTAATTTCCAAACACTTGCCAATACCTCATATTATCTAGTACAATTGGTCGATGTTTCACTTCCACTGTATATTGTCTATTGGGGTGAGGCATTTTACATGTGCTAGCTAAAAAAGCCAGACCATTTGCTAAGGTATTTTTATTTCTAGGAATAGCGGCAAGATCATATTCTACAAAATTTTCTAGGAAATCAAGCACATTATTTTTGTATGCTCTCAGTCTAAGATGCTTTGCAGAGTATTATCCTTTAATCTGATTTATAATTAAGTCACAATATCCATCACTTGAAATTCTGATAGCACCTAATCTTTTTAACAATTACAATCTAACATAAGTGCTTCATATTCGGCTATGTTATTGGTACATTGAAAATTTAGATTTTATGAGTGACCTTCTGCATGGTTGTTTCCTGTGTTTGAGACCCACACACCTGCTCCAGAACCCTCTCTACTTCAAGATCCATTGAAAATCATGTTGCAAATAGGATCAATTTCAGTGTTTTGTTCAATTATTTATTTTTGATTTTCATGTGTTTCACAAATATCATTTTCTGCATTGGTAACTTGAGTATTGATATCTCCATCATTATAAAGAATGAAAGAGTCTAAATCTAAGTGGACGAAGTACAAGGGATATTTGTGTGGTTTATCTTGAATACTCACCATGAATTTCATTAACGTTTCCCTATATAGTCTTCTCTGTTGACCAAACACTGGTATGGTAGCATAAATCATGTCCATTTGTAGGGTCGCTTGTAATTTTTCTCCTCATGAGCGTGACAACAACATGCCATACTCAGGGGGTATTTTAGCAACAACTATATCCATTACTAGACTCTTGGTTGGGATATGAGATAAAGTAACACGTAGATCCTTAATGAGACCTAAACATCTTACTTTGTTGGAATCAAATGAATAAAACTCTTTAAAAGGCCTATTAATGTCAATACCAAGCTTCTCCATAACATCTTTAGGCATCAAATTGTGCGAAGCACCTGAATCTAACATAGAATTATGAAGAATCTTATCATGAATGTTGAGACTGACATATAATGGAGGAAGTCCTCCTTCCTATGCTTTACCATCCACCTCTGGACCAAATAAGAGTTCAGGCTGATCATCATTGAAATTGATAACGTCAATGTTTTCCCCTATGTTTAGATCCTTCATAACATGAGTTTTGCACAAATTTTTGTTCATTAACTCTGTTAAGGGGATGGGAATTTTATATTTTTCTAGTTCATTTTAAATGTTGAATGATGTTGGAAATCTATTTAAGTTTAGAAAATCAGATTTATCAGCAAATTCCTTTTACACAAGTTATTTTTGGTGACTGGTGGTTGGAATATCATTTTGAGTAGTTTTGGAGGTACTCTCAACAGTTTTTTTGGTAGGAATTTCTACTGTATTTTTGCTAGAACTATCAGCAGTTTTCTTAGCAGCATTTTTTGGGGTTTTCTTTACAACAATATCAAAAGTTTTCCTAACAAGATTTTCAGAATTCTTTTTATTTTGGGCATCTGATGTTTCCTTACTCTGAAGATTATATTGCCTATGGAATTCCATAATAGCATTTTCAAATCTCTGCTTGTAATCATCTGATTCTTCTGAATCAAGTTCAATTTGGGAAAGTTGAAAAAGCTTTTGTTCTTCTTGAGTAAGAAAACAGTTTCACCATCATTAATACCCATTAAATTTATTTGATTTTCTTCTACTTCTTCTACTATTTACCCATCATCATCATCATAGTTCTCCTGAAATGGAGGTCTAATTTGCTAATCAAGGCCTCTTTGTTCCCTCTATTTGATTTGGAGAGGATTTCTTCTAGGATTGTGATTATGATTTTGAGGTGCACGCTGATTTTCTCTAGGGGTAGCCCTCTCATTTAGATTAATCCTTTCCATAATTATTTCTATTTTTCTGACTAATGAATCAATTTTAGCATCAGTGAAAGAAGTTGAGGGTTATTATATCATGGTCACTCTCTTTTCAGTTTTAATTCTAGCCCTCTTTGCTAACAAATTTTCTTCTACACTCATTGCATCCCTTTGCATTTCTTCTAATGTTGACGAATTTCTTTCTCTAAGATGGTAAGACATGTCTGCCTCAAAACCATCTGGAAATTTAATTAAGGCTAAATCTTGTGGTGGTTTAATGTTAGCAAGAATTGAATTATATACATTGTCAAATCTAGTGCAATAGTCTTGAACACTTTCCATTGGTGCCCTCCTAATTCTTTCATACTCAGATAAAATCTGAAGAGGGTTCTTTTTAATTTCCCACCTATTAAGGAATGTCTGATTGAATGAAGGGAGATCACTTATGCTACAACATGCAAATATTTAAACTATTTGCTAACCTCTCTAGTGAGAGTTTGTACAAACAACCTCATATTTATGTTTTCCTCATCTACTTCCTAAAGGTCAAAACTATCATTTATCCTATCTACATGTTGTTGGGTAGTGATAGGTCCAGTTCCATCAAATTGTGGAATTCATGTTTGATAATCCTGTGGCATGTTTGCCAAAGGAGATTGAAGGACAAAGGGAGCATATCTAACTGCCATTATAGGGATATGGGGATGAACAATATGATGATTGATCAAAGGTGGTTGTTGGATAACAAGTGGAGGTTGAACCAGAGGAGGATGTTGAACTGAAGGTTGAGGTTTTGGTGAGGATAAAGGTTGGAATGTGGATGAATATTTGGGAGAGGATGGGGTTTGAGTAGCTTGATGAGAAACTACTGGAATAGTAGTGTAAACTACAAAAGGGGTAGGAATTGTTGATCTAGGATGCATAGATTGTGATGATGTGTATGATTCTGCAAAAGAAGTGAGGGAAGAGAGTTCTACATACTGCTGGACATAAGCCTCATGAAAATAAATGTCAAGACCTAAAACTAAAACTTGCAATTTATCAAAATCCTAAATAGTCTGAAGGTCTATATTAGGAGGGGCACAACGTTCTTCAAATGAATGTCTTGTTAATGTACCTTGGTCTACCAATATTTTATTTACCCAATTGGCTGACTTAGTTATAAATAAAATTTGTTCAAAAGGTAAGTCAAACTCAATGTATTGTAGAGTCACAAAGTCTTTTGGGAGTGAATTTGCTCTATGGGGAGGATTACTACTTCATTGGCTCTCTGCTATACTCTTTCTTCTTAGCAGCTTTTCAGGGTCATCAACAATCACTCCAGGCTTTGGATCAAGATGAGATCTATTGTAGGCTCTTTTGGGAACCAAAGTTTAAAAAAAGGCACACACACACTTATTCACAAAAATGAAAAGAAAACAATCTATTAAAATGTTTCTATCATACACTTTTTACCAGGGTTATGAATTCGAAGAAAATTTCAATATTTTCAATTAGTCCCCAGTATGGTCACCACTATATTATCATTCTGTAATTTATGAGATTGTGAGGATAAACACAGAGGATAACATCAAAACCTCTTTGGAAGTTGGGATCTAGCCCTGCTAACTTCAGAGAGGGATCTCTCTGTAAAATTTAGCTACGACTTTAAATAAATTTTAGGCTAGTTATGATTATGCTTGATTGTTTTTTTTATTTTGATTGTTTGGTTGATTAAGTGGCTATTATTCTCATTGGGCTATGGATTCAAAAATATAACTGGTTTTGCATCAATATTTGAAAGAGTTATCACAGGGCAAGCTATGTTGCACTAAGTGGATCTTTTAAGATTTTAAATTAATTATGGAAGTGGAAGAAAAGCGTAAAAATAAATTAAGTATTATTCAATCTGACTTCAGTAAAAAACATATAAATTGAAAAAACAACCAGAATAAGGTGTTCTCATTAACATGTCCTATTCATCACACTTTCTCTTTACAATTAATATTTTTTAGATATATAAAGAAAGGAAAAACAATGAAAAAACACAGCTACAGAAGAAAAACTTCACCAGTGAATACACCACATGAATCATGTAATAAGTCCTTGTATTATTGATGCTCAGTAGGAAAAATATACTAAAAAATAAACCTAGAATACTTTGAACAGTGAAGTATTTATACTAATATAAATTTACAAAACTGATTACTTTAACGATGTCTCAACAGACAGTATATTATTAGCAAAAATTGAATAATAAAATCTAACTGTGACACAAAATAGGCTCGATGGAGATGATCTGGAATGCTGGCACTGCTTTACTGAGTGGACCTATTTGTGGACTATGCTAGCTATTGCATTGGCTGATGTGCTAGATGCAGCTGAATTTTCTCAATTACTCTTTACTCTTGTAGCTCACATAGTTTATCCCATCGATCTTCATCCGAGATGGTCATTTTGATTACCTCTTGGTACATCTCATTAACCTCAGTATATCTGGAAAATGTATGTTTTACCACAAATATGTGATTTACCTCATGTTGAATGAAAAATTCATTACTCATTGCCTCTAGAAATGCTCTTCCTGTCATAGTGCTTTTAATGCTGGAAAATTTGGTGTTGCCCCTGGAAATTTCTTTCAATTTATTCACATAACATTCCTAAGCTATTAAATTATCATTAATAAAAATTAGAGAAGGCAGACCCTCATGTTGAATCCACGAATTCAACTCAGTGACTCTTTCATTCATAACCTCCAAAATTAATATACCCATGATAATTTATGAAATATACCTTTTATTTGATGTAATTACACACCATTAGCGAACTTCTACAGTGTTGAAACATCCAGTGAATTAAAATATTTCACAACTATCAGAAATTGATAAATCGTCAAATTTTCCCACCGTCTCTACCACATATGACCGTGTCCAAATTTTGGTTGTGTCTTGAGCAAGAAATATGTTTTGTATTTGAATGGCGCCACTAAGCATTATTATCACTATGATGACCTTGTCTAAATTATCGATCTGTATGACCTCTGTACATTAATCCTATCATTATACTTGTTCAAAGGATATTCCTGCCTCCGAAAAATTAAAACCGCTTATAAATTTCTCAATGCACCACTTTTCTGTCCAAACATTCGAACAAAGTGTTCCCAAAACAAAATAGATACTAGCATACCCCTTAAGATGGGGAACGTAGCAGCCGCACCATGCAGATTTGGCAGTTACATGAGCTAATGTGTTATACAAGTGGATAGTGGACACATATGCAGGTAAAAACTGTCGAATTCAATGGATGGGCATTGCCTAGTGGGAAATTTCGATTCAATGACTAGGCTTGACAGTTGTGTCACTACTTACGTCACGAAGCACAAGTCGTTTTATGAGACTAGACGATTCGCCATCATATGATTATTTAGTTATCTTATTGCTTGGAAAAAATGTATTCTAAATTTAAGGTGAAATAGGATACTACCCAAGCATATAATCATTAATATGGTAGAATTTTCTTTCTTTTAAAAAACAATAACCTATTATGATTGAGTTATTAATTATTTTATTTTATTTTATTAAAAATTAATTATTCTGATTAATTTATTATTTAATATATTTTATTTTATTAAAATTTTAAAATTATATTGATGTCAAGAAGATTCTTCTAGGGGACGAATCTTCATCGACCTTTGTCATTTGTGGAAGGCCGCTGATAATTGATCATGTGTCCTCTACGTTGGTCAACCATTCACTGCTAAGTGCCAATTGTGGCATTTCCTGAGACTATGAAGAAGAGATTCACCATGAAGGTCACTTAAAATGTTATAGGAGAGGTACAAATTTAAAAGAATTGTTGAGTTCAATTGGAGAGTTAAGGAATTTGGAAGTTCTGGATGTAGGCCTTTTTCTCGACACACAAACATATGTAACTTAAAGAACTTGTAGAAATTGTAATTCTATGTATGTAAGGAATTGAAATGTTTGTTGGCTTCATTGGGTGACTTAAAGAACTTTAAGGAGTTTCAACTTCATAAATGTAAGGAATTCCAATGTTTGCCAAATTTTCTAGGACTATTGGCCTAGTTGACTCATTTGAGGGTAATTTACTGTCCAATTGATATGTGAACTTACAATTGACGAGGTGAAAGGAGAAAGAGAAACATTGAGTGATTTAGATTCTTCTCATTCACAAATACATACTTCCATGACTCCAATTTTTAGAGGTTTCAGGGATAGCGATATTAAAGGTATGTATCTGCACCCATTTATAGTGTTCCTTTGTAGGAAAGAAAGTTGTTTGCCTCTTTTTTTGAATCTTTGGTCGTTTAATAATAATTTACTAGGATTAGAAATGGCTTTGATTAACATCTTCTTTCCATCCTCAACCATTTTCGAATGATTGGAATCCTTTAGAAATTCTTGTTGAATTCATTTGTATTAATTACAACTTCCAAACAATCAACATACATTCATGTCAATGCTCTCTTCCATTGCATTGAGGTTCCATCTAATTTAGGCCTAAGATTTTCTCCATTACTAGTTTTTTCTTCATAATTTAGCGACTTCATTAGGCTTACTACACTTATGGCCTTCTAATCCAGATAATATTCCATTAGTCTACTCTTTATTTGCATGTTGATTTAGTCATTCATGGTCATGGCGATTTTATGTTTGGCACGCCATGGACTGAATGGAAATGGTTGGATCATCTGGGTTAAATTTCAAAAACCAAGGTCCTTACATGGCCACATGTTTATCCAATTATTTAATGTGGATTATATAATTACAACCTATTTGTCATGGTTGGGGATTGCAATTTGTAAGCTGTGTTATCACTCTAGTAATTCTAAAGTTGTGAGATTTTGGTTTAAAGTCTAAGAACACTAGAGGTAACCATAGACCCACTTTTAAACTCTAATATATAGCCTTCTTAGGGTTCATAGAGAGCTCTCTCTATAATATTTAACTTTGTTTGTTTTATATGATATTACGCCATTTATGATTGTACAATTTGGTTTTGGTTTGATTGATTTGGTGGGAAAAATCACCTAATGAGATGGATAGTGGGAAATATGTTTGTCCATTGGGCTAAGGAGTCAAAAAATCAAGCAGGCAGAGCTAGAATCAAGGTGAAGAGGTAAAATATTTTCAGGGCAAGATAGATAACCCATGAAGATCTTGGAAGGTTTTTTGGTGAGGTGATATAATTGGGATAACGACCAATGAAGGGTTCTTTAATCCGAAAAAGATAAGTAGTAGGTAGAGGTCAAATGAAAAAGGGAGCAATTAAGGGTTACCTACTTTGGAAATCAACAGAAAACATAAAAATTATAAATAGTAAAGCCAGGGTGATTTTAACAAATCTTGAAGTAAAACTCTTGTTTATTCATTCAAATTTGGAAAAACATTTATGAATGCATGTAACAAAGAAAGATAACAATGACAAGAAGGAAATAATTTAGTTCAATAGCTCATAACATGAATCCTGAAATATGATGCCAATTTATCCAATCCAGTCCGCTACTCGAGATTTGAAACACAAAATCCTTCAAGTCCAATAAAAAATGACTATAGAAATCTTCAACAATTTATTCCACAATAATACTTCTAAAGATGATGTATTTATACATAATTTTTTACAAAATATCCTATAATGCTTTTAGGAATTATCTAAGGAAAATAGAAATATCTTTACAATAAAATAGAGACAACTGCTTAACAAATCAGCAAGTTGTCCTAACTATCCAAAAGAAATAGTAACTAATTATGGATGAGGTGCAGCTGGCTGCCTTGGTGTCCTTCTTGTTGGCTTTAGATATTTCAAGTTGGTTTTGAAATCTGATATCCTTATCTTATACTCTTTCACTGATTCTCTTTAATCACTGATACTCTTTTAAATTCGGATACTCTTTAGTCTCTACAAAATATCTTTACTGCTATAAAAATCTGTTTAACTGCAATTTCAACAAACTATTTTTCTCTTTTATCTTTCTTCCTTCTTATATTTCACAATAAATCTGTTAATGACTACCAATCTTCTTCAATTGGAATTTGTATTTTCTTCAGCTTCCTGAAGTTTTCATCTGTTTTTGTATACCTGGAAAAAGTTATTTTAATGACAAACAAGTGTCTTATCTCATGCTGCAAGTAAAACAAATCCTCAAAACTTCCGAGTAAGACTTTTCCTGTTGGAATACCTTCTCCACCTGATTTTTCAACTTGATCCTTTGCATATCCTCTGATCTTTTTATTTTAATCCTCCCGAGGCATTATATTGACATTGATGACCAAAATATTAGGCAAACTTCTTTGCCTCAAATTCTCAAATTTGACCATAAACCTGGTTATGGTGATGTTCATATTTTCACATTTTTCCTCAAGATGCTTCATCAGGCTCTTTTTGGTGATGACTTTCCTTATCTCAAGGACAATTTCAGTCCTATCAGTGATCTCAAGTTCTTATAGCTCTTGTTTGTTTTTGTTGTTAAGAAACTTGATTAATTCTATAGATTGTTTTGGTTTATTGTCAAGTTCCTCCTTAGTTTTTTGAATCTCTTCTAATGTTGCTTTGAGTAAATCTCTTTGTTCAAAAATCACTTGAATTGAAGGCCACACATCATTTATGGCTTTTATGATCTTGTTCCATAAATTATTTTTCACATATGAAATTTTTTCCTTTAAGGTTAATTCCTTCTGTAACTTCTTCAATTCTTCATTTAGTCTGATGGAATTTTTCTCATGTGTTTTGGAATTTATTTGAGCCAACTTATTTGTATTTTCTAGATTTTCAATCTGTTGATTTCACTTGTCTGAAGTGAAATTTCTTCCATAACTTTCACTAGTTTTCTAATTTCATCTGTTGGGTGAGCTGCTGTAGTGGATGACTCTGTCGCTGATGTTGTGGATGATGTCACTGGCATTGCAACAGCTAGTGGTTCTTTGGGTGCCAACTTTTTTGCTAGAGTTGATGGTACAACTGTAGTGATCACAGGAATAACTGTAGGAATTTATGGTACTTTTGGTTTTTCTTTTTCCTGGACAAGTTTATCCATTTGAATCTCCATTTCTTTGATCTGTGTTGTCAACTAAAAAATAAAATTCATCATGTCATCCTTCTCATTCTATCCTTATATTATTTCCTTGGATTGAGTATGTTCACTTGATGGCATTTTAAGTTGTTTCCTCAATGCTGCAATGTCCTAATTTTTCTTCTTTACTAACTGCTCTGCTGCTTTGACATTTGCTGGGTCATATCCAACCTGCAAGACTAATTCTTCCAAGGATTTAATCCTAAGATCTTTAGCATATAAGGATGATTTCTCCATTTTGCATTTGATATTTCATGTTTGTGATAGTGTTCTGAAGTTTCTGAACACTCATAGCTTTGGTTGTAACAGTAGAGTCTAACATCTCTGAACTATGTCTATGAAATTCTATCTGATGAAGAGCATGAATTTTTTCTGTTTTGACTTCAAAGTCAATCTTCTTGTAATTTGCCACTGTCTTTGGAATTTTTAATGTATGCTGCAATACTGACATGATTAGCTTTTTGTTTGAATAATCAAAAGCAGACAAAAGTCTATTTTTGACACTCGGTCTTTGTTTCAGATATTGAGAGTAGATACCATTTTTGACCTCTTCATTCTTTAATTTGATCTGTTTATATTTTTACTTGATATCTAAATCTTTCTCCTTAGCTATTTGTGAGGATGAAGCTTTGATGTTCTGATATTTCTCTATCAACTGTGTATTTCCATTATTAACTTGTTCTTCATTTCTATTCTCTGTGTTCTGCTCATTTATGATAATAGTAGCAGCATCTGTGTTGGTATCTGGGAGATCTGTTTCATCTACATCAATAGTTACCTTTTCTTTACCTACTGAATCTATTTTAGGCCTTTTATTATATCTAATCTCGAACCTAGTTTCAGTAGTGGTTTTAGCAACATAAGTTTCTTCTTCTCTGACCCTCTTGGTGGCTTTTTCTGGCTGATCTGCAGTTTGTAAAGTGTGACTAGTATCACTTTTCTTCACTGCATCTATTAAAGGATTTTCTGTCCACTTTTGATTGGCATATTTCTATATCTCTAGTTTTTCCTCATGAATGAAGGGTGTCAATTTACATTTAACCCTCATTTTACTTAGTATCCCTTGTGGATCATAATTCCAAGAAAAAACTCTCTTCAAACCTGTATTCCAATAATTGCTTAGCTTCTTCCACCTCTGCATCTCTATGAGTGCAAATAAATGGTCCCACTTGATTCTTCAATTTAAACTGTGTTTTCTTCTTTTCTGCTAGGAAATTGATAGAATCAAAGTTTAATATTTTCCTGATATACTCTAAGGTAAAAATCCTCATTGGAACATATTTGGGTAACTTGTAGGGTAACAAATTTGATCCAAACACTTTAATCTCAGTGTGTTTTTCATACAAGTACCAATCACCAGTCTTGGCCTACTCTGACAACTGTAAAATCTGCTTCATCTCATCATTTATCCTAGGTTTTTTAATATTTGTTAACATTTTTACCAATGGATGGATGAATAAGTTGGAAAATTCTGCATAGGTAAAATCTGCATACTCTTTCCTAATCAAAGAGGTCCAGAAAATAACTGAAAGAGGATTTCCTTCTATGTCAAGCTTTTTAAGGGTTACTGGAAACTTATCAGATTGAAAACACAAAAACATGTGGAAAAGGAAGGATGTGTATCTAAACACTCCTTCAATTGGCAATTTAACCAATTTTTCATGAACATTATTAACAATATATCCAACATAATAAAAAATAACAGATGGAGGTTGTCTTGGTGTGAAAGTGGATAAGAAACCTAAGATGGATTCATCTGATGTTCATCATTAAAGTACCCTAGGATGAAAGATAACATGGAAATTACATGCCTAGAACCCTCTGGAAATTTTGAAGTGGAGTATGGAGGATTAATTTCAGGGATTTCTACATGTAAAGGCATAAATGTTTGGAAGATCAGGAATCTTCTGGGAAAATCAAGGCCAATATACAGCTTAGTAAGTGCTTTAATGGACAGAGGAACTGGTTGAGGATCAAGCTTAAGCTGTAACATTTGCTTAATGGATTCAGCAGAAATGGTGAAAAGAAATTCTTTATTGGCATTGATTATTTCTCTTTGCTCAGGAATATAATGATGATGGCATAACCTAATGACCTATGGGCATGAGTGGGTAACTGGAACCACATATTTGGGCAAGTGTGATTTCCAAATTTGAACTTCTTCAACATTATCCAAATATTTTTCATAGCTCCAGTTATGAAGTTCCAGCAAATTGAATTCCACAATAGGATCTACTATCTTATAGTCAATATTTGCTAATGGAGTGTGCTCAATATCTACAACAGGGGGTTGTAGAGTATTAATGACTATGGCAGTCTTAGAGGATGCAACTAGAGTAGGTTTAAGCATTTTTTGAAGCTTTTTTGGACTAAAAAACTATGCTTATTTTAATTTTTAGCTACTTATGCAAGATTAAAAAGTTTGTAGAAGTATTTTTCACTCTGACAGGGATTTCTTGGATGAAAATAGGCAAAATATAGTCTTTTTTGGGCTTTTCCTTTCAATTTTGTACTCTCAATAGGATTTACAGACTTTTACTGGTTTATAAACAAGAAAGAAGGGTTTTCTGAGTTTTTTCAATGAGTAATTGGGTTAAAGTCATTTGAGATTAGGCACATAGGCTTAGGACACCTTCAAAGGATTTTCTGGGCTTAATTTGAGGTTAAAAACAATGTGCAACATAAAAAGGGGTTTTTTAGAAATTTTGACAGGGTTTGGCCTGTTTTTTGGATATTTTAATGATTTTGTTTGGGTAGATTAGAGTTCTGAATGTAATTTTTCTTTTAAAAGGTCATTTCAAATGAAAACATGCTTAATTTGCTGGAGAAAACCTGTTATGCACAGGTATTGGGTTTTTGAGTAGATTCAATGGTATTTTTCATATCTCTGGAGCGATGCAAATCTCCTCAGCAATCTTCAATGGTAACGGGCTAAAATTCACAGGCTTTTGGCATGAAAATGGCAGAAAAATGCTTGTTTTATAGTTGGAATATCTTATGCAGGGTTTACGCATAGAAAGAAAGGAAATCGATGCATTTCCAAAGTTTATTAAGCAAATTAGGGCTAAAAAGTGACTGCAATAAATGGCGGTCATATCAAAATGGTGGTTTTCGGGCTTAAAGGGTCAAAACATTGAGTGGTTATCGTGTTCAGTTTAGGTGGTAAGATGTTTTGTTTGCAACGGACGCGATCGAGTGATATTTGACTACATGGAGGAGGGAGAAAATCACAATACCACCCATTTCGCATAGAAATGAAATGGTGGTGATCATGCAAGTTTATTTGTGATATGGATCTTTCGCCATTGGATTGTGGGGTTCGATTGCGAACGACCCAGATCTCTTGTGGAAGTTGCATCGGTATGGAGTGGGGCCATGGTGTATTAATGTTACGGGGATAGGTTTAAAATTTATGAATATGCATTTAAATAAAGTTTATACCTTAGGTTTATATGATAGGCAGGTGGTCAAGTTTATATGTTAAAATCAAAACATTTCACAATGTTTTAATCAATACATATGAGCGGGTTTATTATATAGTTTTCAAACGTTTGATATTAGTTTTAAAACCATAGGGGGGGCTATTTTGTTTTATCGATAGGTTTAAATCAATGGGATTTGGGCGAAGATGAATTCACCACGTGGAATATTTAAACATTGGTTTAAACGTAAAATAGAGGGTTTGTGGGTTATTTATTTATAAAGGATTTAATATATACGGGAAGGAGTAATTTAGGGAGTTTAATAAATAATTTAGAAGTTAATATAAAAAGGATAATATATAAGATGTATGTTTTAATACTAAGTAAAGTGTAAATTAAAGCATAGTTTTTTCTTTGTTGTGTTTTTTACACTTTAACTTAGGATAAAGGCATTTTATGTGTTTTTTGAATGATTTTTGAAAGGAAATGGAATAGTTATTTAGGGTTTTACTTTTACTAAGTAAAAATGGGTTTTTACTTAGGAAAAGGGGATTATGATTATGAGTGAAGGGTAAATGCTGATGAATATGGGTTTTGTGTAGGAATTCAATATTTTTAACCAATCAGTCATCGAGCCTTGGGTCCGATCCCAATAGAAGTCAAAGAAATGCTTTGAGCCTCTTTAACTGATAGTTTAGAATACTAAATATTTGTAGGGGAGGGGAAATTAGTGATTTTTGCCCGATGATGCTTTATTACATGCTTGCACAACTACTTTCTACCTACCCATATTTATTTATAACATTTTTTACTTAATTTTAATGGGTGCATTTAGGCTTGCAAACCTAAATAAATTTTCTTTTCAAAGCATAAAAACTATCTAAGTCTAACCTTATTTCATCCGAGGGCTCAGATTAAACTGTTGAGCTCCTAGTTTATTCTCTATTTAATTTACTGATTTGTCAAGTTTATACTATTTGACATATCTTTATTCTCTATCTAAAACATGAAATTCAAAGCATGAAAAGTTAATATTAAGTTGTTTTAACTGATCATGGATTATGACATTTATTGACAATCTGCACATAATCGTTATTCTTGCAGTAAAAGTAAATAGTAGTGGAATTTTGACTTTCTCACTTTCAGGTCTTATTTTGTCACTTTTTTTCTTTTGGGGTCTATCTTTTTCTAAGTCCTTTGATATTTCTTTTAGGACTTTTACCCTCTTTTTATTTTTTATTATTTTTTATTTTTTTAAAATATGGGAAAACAACTTGCGGAAAGCAAGATATGTACATATTTGAAGACTATCAAAGTCAATTCAAAAATTATGAATCCTATTATTATAGGACCCTAACAAGTTGGAAGTAAAAATACATCGCTAACAAAGGCAACAACTAGAGTAAGCTGGAAAAAAATACACACACATGTGAATAATAGCAAGATATGAATCCCAATTAAAACAAATAGAACCATCAACGTTTTGAAGCATTGGTCTCATAATTTATGGGTTTATATTTATGCATGGTATGGACTTTAGGGGAAATAGGCCAAGGTCAAGGGAGAAGATGAGAAATATGATTTTGGAGATAGACTTGAGGTGGATTTATTCACTTATATTTCTTAGTAGCAAACCACCACCAAGTTTCGAGGTTAATTTCTCATCCTAAATATGCACACTTATATTTTTGTCTTTGAATAATTACTTTTTCTTACACATAAGTTGTTGTGTTCATTTGAATTGATGGTTTAATACCTTTATTTTAATTTTAATAGTAACCGAAAATGTCATGATACACAATGATGCTCTATTTCCTTGTACCACAATAGTCATTAGAAGATTCTCTTTATATATCACTATTTTAATGTTCTTGCGAGCTCCATTAAAAACACTAATTGAGATTGAATTAATAAGAAATGGAAACTCAAGAACTCTTGCATTGCATCATTCTATCATATCTGCATTCACATATATTCTCACTAAAAACCCTTTTAAATATTCATTTTTCTAAAAAAAACCAATTCCTCCCGTCTTTAAATATGTAAATATTTAGCATTCCTTTCCCCACTCGGAGGTATGCTAGTATATGAAAAACGCACGCTACAATGATGTGTAATCATATATAATTATGATAATTGTTTTAAATTATCGAACAATGATGAGAGAGTGCTCAGCAATATAATTAGACTTCAGCCACCCTTCCTCCATAATTTTCAATAATTGAAATTTAAGATTTAAAATATAAATAAAAAAATTAAATTTTAAATTTACTTTTCACTTATATGTTAAAACTGAAACGGCGTGGAGTTTGCGGGGCCAACGCAAAAACTAGATAGGAATACCACCGCGTTGTACGTGTCAAAAGGAAGCTGAATCACACATAGTAATCACTAACGACCAAGAACTATAAAAACTAGAAATTATTTTCATTTATTAAAACGAACAAGAATGTTATGTCTTCATGAAAAGAATATAGTGATAGGTTTCAGTGGTTTAACATTTATGTTTTATTAGCACAATTGAATGTAAGTTTTATTGAACTTTTAAAGACATAAATTGATTGGAATATAAGAATTTTATAATTTGAGTTGTAATGATATGTAATATAACTTTTATATATATGATTATGATTAACGTCTGCTAAGGCCAATGCGGTCTAGCGGACCTTAAGAAAGGAAATAGAATCTAAGTTTTATTTTTCAAAATATTGTTTTTATGATCAAAGATAAGGGAAATAGGTGCTCCAAGATCGCTATAGGAGGGCTTGTTTAATAGGTCAAGAATATTGGAAGTGTGGCATTTGTTAAGGAATTGAGAGCGAATGTGAGTAAGAGCTGAACAGTCTAAAAGGAAGTGTTTTTTGTCTTCCACCTGCTTAGTATCATAAATCTAACAAATTGTATCATTCCATGGAGTCTTTGGAATAGACCAGCACCCAGTCTCACTTTGAAGCTCATGACAGTTAGTTCTTATCCTAGTGATGTTCATTTTTTTCTTAGTTTTGGTTAGCACAAAGAGATAATTTTGATTATCAAGGGCGGGGTTAATTGCCTTGTTATAGTATCTTAGTTTCTTTTTACCTGCCAGCTCCTAATCCTGCCACATATTGTCCTTAAAATTGGAGGTAATAGTATTTTTGACACTATATTTTATTCCCATATTGAGCTCCTCCTTAATTCCTCAATGGTTGAGCCAATACTAGGCATCCTTATGCCACCAATGCTTGAGGAAAAGATGGGGTTTTGAATAAAGTTAGAATAAATTTTCGGAAGCCTTTTGGATTCCATAATGTGAAGCTTCTTCTTATACATTAGATATCTAATCATAGGCATACTTTCAAAGGGGGGCAAACTAGCTGCGATCAAGAGGATAGGATAGGGAGTATTCCCCTTAATATTTAGGTTGTAGGTTATGAATTGATATTGAATCATATCAGTCTTCCTCCATAACTCTATGGATATACTGTAACCCAAAACTTCACATCCATATATGACAAAAGGGTTGACGAGAGTCTCAAAGAGGAACATTTTTTACTCCAATTGTAAAGATTTCCTGACTTACAGTTTTTATCAAACTCATAATAATATTTCCAACCTCTAATAATCCTTTTCTCGATGCTATAATTCTATTGAGATGATGAGGGAAGAAAATACCCAAATATTTATAAGAATAAACCTGCTCTAAGAATTGGTTATTATACATGAAACTACCTTGGGTGATATTTTAAGATTAATGATCATAATTTTAGATTTGTCGGTATTAACTGTCATACCCATATTGGAGTAGTAGACTTGAAAATTTTGAAGCTCCTTATGAACGACATCATGGCTCCTTGAAGAAAAATGATATCATCAACATAAAGGAGAAGAGTAATGAGAACACCAGCAATCTCGGTGCCCATGCATCCTATAGTTTACATACACTCCTCTAGCAAATCAATGTATATTCCAAAAATGGTAGGGGATAGGGGGAACCCTTTCTTAACTCCGATATTGCATTTAATGTCTTTTGACCACCCCTTGTTAGTCTTAATATTGGAAGTGATGGTATCGTAGAGATATATCACAAAAATTCTCATCTTAGGGGGGACCATGATCTCTTTAAGTCTCTCCCAACGTTTATCTCGAGGAACAATGTCGAAAGCTTTTCTAAAGTCCAAAAAACAACAGAAAAGATCGACTTTACTATTGTGGAAATCCTCTGCAATGATTATGAGAGTGATAAGATGGTCAATAGTTGAGTGATGCCTCTTAAAAATAGCTTGTCCTTTAGCTCTTTTTCCTGGCTTTCAAGCCAAATTCTAAGCTTCTTTTCCAAAATGAGCCCATAGAGCTTGGTCAGGATGTGGCTAATCATAATTGTCCTATACTTGGAAGGAATGCTTTTGTCCCCATTTTTGAATATTGACACAATGAGGCTTTTCGTCAAAAGCTGAGGGAAGCCATGTGATCCAGGTGGATATCAGTGGCCACCCACCTATTCCATTTGAGCCAACACCATCAATTCTTGCAGCTTTTCACATTCAGCACAACTTACTATTTTTAGCAGGTTTTCAGGTCCTCCACTCTCGGAGCCGTTTTGGGGGCTTAATGATCCAGGTGGATATTGGTGGCCATCCACCTATTCCATTTGAACCCCATCATCAGTTCTTTCAGTTTTGAAGTTGCAACAAAACTTACTATTTTTAGCAGTTTTTCGGGTCCTGAACTTCCGGAGCCGTTTTGAGGCCCTAAACGACGTTTTTTGGGCATCGTTTTACCAGCGAATTTCATGGAATGAAATTCGTCTCGAAAGTTGTGGTCCTCAGACAGAGCTTTCTAATGATGTATCATGGGTGTCAAACGGAGATCGGATGCCAAAGTTACGCCCCCGGGAAGTTGAACCACCAATTTACCCAAACGGGCGCCCATAGTTTTGGCGCCTCATCTCTTATGGTTACTATTATTATTTATTATTATGAATAAATGTAAATTAAATAATTTGATTGTTAAAATAGATAGAAACATATACATATAGTTCATTTCCAATATAAATTATATACTACTTCTAGTATAGATTTTAATTTTTAAATTTTTATGGAGAAATATAATCAACCTAACCAATTATAAGGGAGAAAAACTTATATACATTGGTTTATAATATTTATTTTAGCGTCTATCATAGGATGTTCTTGATATGAAAATCAATCATGGTCAACCATGGTCCAATGTCTCATTATGACAAAGATTGACTCAATATGAAAATCAACCATGGTCAACCACGTTCTGACACTGCATTGTGACAAAGACTATCTTGACATTAAAATCAATCATGGTCAATAATGGTAAACCATAGTCCAATGTCACATTGTGACAAGGAATGCCTCAATATGATAATCAACCACGATCAACC
Organism: Pinus albicaulis; assembly: GCA_034641835.2. Lineage (NCBI taxonomy): Eukaryota > Viridiplantae > Streptophyta > Pinopsida > Pinales > Pinaceae > Pinus > Pinus albicaulis. Next base: position 433,371,966 of record CM076575.1, on the reverse strand, counting down.
ATGTTCCAACGTCGCATTGTGACAAATATTGTATCAATATGAAAATCAACCATGGTAATTCATGGGGAATAACCATGGTCACATTGCGCCAAAAAATATCTCATGGTCCAATGTCACATATTGACAACCATGGTCATCCATGGTCGACCATCTTCGTTACATGTACTAACTTTTATATATATTTAAGATAAATAAAGTTTATAATCACAATAATAGTAATGATCATTTAATTTTAAGGTCACCACCATTCTAGATACTAAATTGGTGTAGGGGAACCCTAAACCAACCTTGTGCTTATATTAGGGTTTATATTCCTTGGGTTTATAATATTAATCCATTTGGATTAATACTATTCCCTTGGTTTTATAATAACTTGGGTTTTTAGTATTAATCACATGGGTTTATTATTCGTTTGGGTTTATAATGTGAATCCATTGATTTTATTAATCTAAAGGTTCATATTCCTCGGGTATAATATTATTCATAGGGTTTATACTATTAATCCTAGGGTTTAATATAGATCCATTAAGTTTACTATCATGGTCAACCATGGTCCAATGTCAAATTGTGATAAATATTGTCTCAATATGAAAATCAACCATGGTTAACCATGGTCAACTATCACTAACCACGGTCGATCATGGTCAACCATGGTCTAATGTTGCATTTAGAGAAACATTATTTCAATATGAAAATCAACTATGGGCAATCATATTCAACCATTTTTTAGCCATGTTCAATCATTTTCAACAATGGTCAACCATGGTTAACCATGGTTAATCATGGTCCAATGTCGCATTGTGACAAATATTGTCTCAATATGAAAATCAATCATGGTGAACCATGTTTCAATGTCATATTGTGCCAAATATTATATTAATTTTTAAATCAACCATGGTCAACCATGTTTATTTTAGCGTTTATAATATTTATCATAGGGTCTATATACATTGGTTTACAATATTTATCTTAAGGTTTATCATAAGATGTTATCAATAGAAACATCAATCATGGTCAACCATGGCCCAATGTCGCATTGTGACAAAGATTGTCTCAATATAAAAATCAACCACAATCAACCACAATCCAACGTTGCATTATGACAAATATTGTTTCGACATTAAAATAAATCATGGTTAAACATGGTAAACCATGGTCCAATGTCACATTGTGATAAGGATTGTCTTAATATGAAAATAAACCATGTTCAACCATGTTCCAATATCTCATTTTGACAAATATTGTCTCAATATGAAAATTAACCATGGAAAACCATGGTCAATCATGGTCAATCATGGTCAATAACCATGGTTACATTGTGACAAAAATTGTCTCTTGGTACAAAGTCTCATTGTGATAGCCATGGTCATCCATGGTCAACCATGCTACATTGTTTTGTTGTGACAAATATTGTCTGAATATGAAAATCAACCATGGTCAATAACCAACGTCACATTGTGCCGAATATTGTCTCTTGGTTCAACATCACATTGTGACAACATGGTCATCCATGGTCAAACATGGTCACTAACCATGGTCACATTATGACAAATATTTTCTCTTCGTCCAACATAAAATTGTGACAACATGGTCATCCATGGTTAACCATGGTCCAACGTCGTAATGTGTCAAAGGTTGTATCAATATGAAAATCAACCATGGTCAACCATTGTCCAACACTACATTGTGAGAAAAGGTATCAATATGAAAACAAATCATGGTCAACAAGAGTCCAACATCGCATTGACAAAGATTTTTTCAATACAAAAATCATCCGTGGTCAACCATTTTTATTTTAGGGTTTTTAATATTAATCTTAGGTTTTATATACCTTGGTTTTATAATATTTATCCCTTCTGTTTAATATTTTCCCCTTGTGTTTAATATTATTATGTTGGGTTTATAATATTTATCTTACGGTTTATATACTTTGGGTTTATAATATTAATCCCTTGGTTTTAATATTATTCACTTGGGTTTATAATATTTTGGGGTTTTAGAATTAATCCCTTGGATTTATAATATGAGTCCCTTGGGTTTATCAATATAAGGGTTGATATTCTTAAGGTTTAATATTATTTATAAGGTTTATAATATTAATCCTAGGGTTTAATATAAATACTTGGGTTTATAAACATGGTAAAACATGCGAAACCATGGTTCAATTTCACATTGTGAGAAACATTGTCTCGATATGAAAATAAACCATGGTCAAATGTCACATTGTGACAAATATTGTTTTAATATGAAAATCAACCATGGTAAAACATGGTAAACCATGTTCATTTTAGGGTTTTTAGTATTTATATTAGGGTATATATACCTAGGGTTTATGATATTAATCCCTTAGTTTTATCCCTTGGGTTTAATATTACTCCCTTGGGTTTTTAGTATCGATCCCTTGGGTTTATTATTCCCTTTGGTTTATAATATTAATCAATTGGGTTTATTAATCTAAGCGTTAATTTTCCTAGGATGTAATATTATTCATAGCGTTTATAATATAAATTCTTGGGTTTAATATAAATCCCTTGGGTTTATAATAATGGTCAACCATGGTCAACCATGGTCCAACATCACATCGTGACAAATATTTTCTCAATATGAAAATAAACTGTGGTTTAACGTCACAATGTGAGAAAGATTGTATCAGTATGAAAATCAGTCATGTTGAACCATGATCAACCATGGTCCAACGTTACTTTATGACAAATATTGTCTCAATATAATGAAAATGAATCATGGTCAACCATGTTTATTTTAGGGTTTATAATATTCATATTAAGGTTTATATTCCTTGCATTTATAATATTAATCCCTTGAGTTTGAGATTATTCCCTTGGGTTTGATATTATTCCCTTGGCTTTATAATACCATGGGGTTTTAGAAATAATTCCTTGGTTCTATAATATCAATCCCTTGGGTTTGTTAATCTAAGTGTTTATATTCCTAGGGTATAATACTAAATTCATATGGTTTATAAAATTAATCCTAGGGTTTAATATAAATTCCACACACATTTACAAGCATGGTCAACCATGGTCAACCATGACCCAATGTCACATTGTGTCAAATATTTTCTCAATAAGAAAATCAACCATGGTCAACCATGGTCCAACATCGCATTGTGATAAATATTGTTTCGATATAAAAATCAATGATGGTAAACCATGTTTATTTTAGGGTTTATAATATTTATCTTAGGGTTTTTATACCTTGGATTTATAATATTTATACCTTGGGTTTAATGTTATTTTGTTGGGTTTATAATCCCTTGGGTTTTTAGTATTAATCCCTTGGATTTATTATTCCCTCGAGTTTATTAATTTATGAGTTCATATTCCTAGGGTATAGTATTATTCATAACGTTTATAATATTAATATTTGGGCTTAATATAAATGCATTAGGTTTATAATCACGTTGAACCATGGTCTAACATCACATTGTGACAAATATTTTCTGAATATGAAAACCAACCAATGTTGCATTGTGACAAGGATGATCTCAATAGAAAAATCAACCATGGTTAACCATGTTTCAACGTTGCATTGTGTCAAATATTGTCTCAATATGTAAATCAACCATGGTAAACCGTGGTCACATTGTGAAAAATATTGTCTCTTCGTCTAATGAACGTCACATAGTGACAACCATGGTCATCCATGGTCAATGATGGTCCAACATTGCATTGTGACAAATATCATCTCAATATGAAAATCAACCATGGTCAACCATGGCCAACCATTGTCTAATGTTTCACTGTGCCAAAGGTTATCTCAATATGTAAATAAATCATGGTCAACCATAGTCCAAGGTCGCATTGTGACAAAGATTGTGTCAATATGAAAATCAACCTCGGTTAACCATGGTCAACCATGTTTATTTTAGGGTTTATAATATTTATCTTAGGGTTTATATACCTTGTGTTTATAATATTAGAATCAATCATGTTGAACCATGATCAACCATGGTCCAACATCGCTTTGTGACAAAGATTGTCTCAATATGAAAATGAAGTTCCATGTAAAATGTTAGGGGCTAATATTCGCAAGTGGGCTAATTTTCCATGTTTTTTCCAAAAAAAATATTCGCCAATTTATATTTTTTTCTAAAATGTATTTGCCCAAATTTTATATTATAAAATTATTTTACCTAAAAGAATCACCAAAAATTAATATAGAGTATTATAAAATTATTATGGATCTAAGTATTTTTACAAAAAATATCCTCAAACATTTTTCAATTTGCATATTAGGGACTAGTAATATTCACCAATGCTTCTAAAATTTAAGATAATTTTCCATCCTTAAAATTTTCCGAAATGAACCATGGTCAACCACAATCAACCATGTTCATTTTAGGGTTTATAATATTTATTTATGGTTTATATACCTTGTGTTTATAATATTAATCCCTTGGGTTTAATATTATTCCCATGGTTTTATAATACCTTGCATTTTTATAATTAATCCCTTGGGTTTATTATTCCCTTTGGTTTATAATATCAATCCCTTGAGTTTATTAGTCTAAGCATTCATATTCCTAGGGTATAATGTTATTCATATGATTTATAATATTAATCCTAGGGTTCTATATAAATCCCTTGCATTTACAATCATGGTCAACCATTGTCAATGATGGCCCAATGTCACATTGTTCTAAAGATTGCCTCAATATGAAAATCAACCATGGTCATCCATGGTCCAACATTGCATTGTGACAAATATTGTCTGAGTACAAAAATCAACGATGGTAAACCATGATCAACCATGTTTATTTTAGGCTTTATAATATTTATCTAAGATTTTTTATACCTTGGGTTTATGGTATTTATCCCTTGGGTTTAGTATTATTCCCTTGGGTTTATAATACCTTGGCTTTTTAGTATTAATTCTTTAGGTTTATTATTCCCTTATGTTTATAAATCTACGGGTTCATATTCATAGTCTATAATATTTTTCATAAGGTTTATTATATTAATCTTTGGGTTTATTAAAAATGCATTGGGTTTAGAATCATGGTTAATTATGGTCCACATCACATTATGACAACGTTTTTCTGAATATGAAAGCCAACCTATGTCGCATTGTTGTGAAACCAACTCCAAAAATAGAAGAAAATAGATATCAATGCCTTAGGAATTGTAGAAATTTGAATAATAGATGAATTATTCACCGAGATTATCCTGATTACACACTATTTGAGCTTCATGCATAATACATAACCTCTTCTACAATTGATCATCAATTTGCGGAAATAGAAGCAGTCGCATGCGCACATTAAAACATAATCAATCACACATATCAACACAGTATGTAATGGGGAAAGCTTACAGCTGAAAACCCCCAACTATCCGTATATTATAATGATAGAGAACATGTAACAATACATAGCACAAACTCCTCACAAGCTCTCAGCACTATCTCCAATTGTTACACACAAACTAGCTCAGATCTGAACAAGTCATAGGTTCAAATCTCCTCCACTGTTTGCCTGCCTCTACTGCGCAATCCAAGATGAGAATGAATCAGATCCAAGTTCAAATCCCCTTGGCTTGTACTGCGCAATCCTCATTGGCAATCTCAATCAATGTGTGTGCAAATCTCATGCACAAGTATAGTCACAACTGATAGCCACACTCACCCTTTCACCCACCTCTAACACTGGTCTCCACTGAACTGTCCATGCATTGCAGTTAACTGATGTGTTCTTTAGTTGATTTATGAGTTAATAATTAATGAATTAATTAATAATTAATTCACACCACTCATCACTAGTGTATTTTTCAGTTAGACTAAATACAACTAGTTCAACTAAGTTAAACCGAACACAACTCCACCAAGTGTCTCATCAACTCCACCAAACTCTGCCACATGAGTTCTAACTGAAGTCAACCATGCAATAGCTCAACTAACCCTTAGGAAAAGTGTATTTCCTTCTGTCAGCTGCATGTGCCACATCCAAGCATCAAAATGAAGTGCTTCAAGAGGATAAGATAATATTTATAGTCTAAATATTATTAAGGGCTAATAATATTTGACTGATCTATTTTTAGCCTGGCAGTCTAAAAATAGATTCCGCCCAATGTGTAAAAATAGAGGTCCATATATTATTACCAACTTGACCAATCATCCATAAATAGCATCCTGCAACTCATAGAACATGATCCATATGTCTAAAAATAGACATAGTCTAAAAATAGACTTTGCGACAAAAATCACCTGTGTGGCCCCCACCTAGTTTTGGTGATCACTTTCCAAATAGGATCAGGAAAGATGTTTCAGGATGCCTCCTTCAATATTTATTGTTGCCATCTTCAACACTCCCTCTCAACAAGAAAGGTCTGTCTTTGCATACGACATGCAACTCCATGCATTTGCCCTGCAACCTTCACAAGCGCCATGCAACTCCATGCATCTTCTCTGCAACTCCTCTGAAAATGAATAGGCTCAAAACAACTCAATCAGTCTGATGCGCCATGCAACTCCATGCATCTATCATCAAAGTATTCGACTTCTGCCGGGCCCAATTGCACATGTCATCAGGAACCACTGCGCTGTTGAACTCTTGCACCCATGCACTCTGCACTTGCTGTCAACTCTGATTCGCGCTCCAGTATCCGACACTGTCACTTTGATCTGCCTGCATCAATCCAACTGATCATGCTACTGCTATGCTGTGGGCACCTCATATCCAGGTTCGATTCACTAGATCCACACCATCTCATGAATCCTGCCCAGAAATCCCCTCTTGGGATTAATCATTCATGTTGCCCCACCTCTCACTCGGTGGTATAGCTGCATGCACTCCCTCTGCCCATCTGGCATGAAATTTCTCTTCATGAGTGGTTTCTTCCACTCCATGATCCTCATCTTGTGGCTGCTCCACATCCCGAGGTTCACTATTACCTGCATGCAAAACTTTCTCCCTCTCAAGCATCAATTTCATGTCTTTCTTGCACTTCCCAACAGTAGGAAGCTCCGTAGACATCCCATCTACTTCAAGTCTGTAGAGATTCTTTGCTCGAATCCCAACCTTCTTGACTTGTCATGTTGCCTTGTGCCGAAGGAAAATTTTTCCTTCACTGAAGACAACTTCATACCCTTTATCCTCTAACATTGCGACTGAGATCAAATTCTTCTTTAAACCTGGAACATGCACTACATCTTGTAAAAGAATGAGTTTACCTGACTCCCTCTGAAAGGTTATGGTACCAATGTCATTTATTGCATTCTTCCATTGTCGCCCAACTCAACATGCAAATGGAGATCTTTCTCCACCAAGTCACTGAAAAGATTCACATCTCCCGTCATGTGAAAGGAAGCGCCACTATCAAAATACCACCCTGATCCCAATGCACTAGACACCATGCATGCGATCAATGAGAAGTCCAGCTCAAATTGCGAGGAAAGAGCCTCACCAGCTACAACTCCAACAGCCTGCTTGTTCTTCTTCTTCTGTGGACAATTCGTGGCGTAATGTCCATGCTCGTGACAGTGAAAACACTTCACTTTGGACATGTCACACTCTTTACCATCCGCATCAGATTGAGAAGCATTCTTCTTGCCCTTCCCCTTCCTTGCTTTGGCAGCCAAAGCACAATCTTCTTCATCATATGCCTTTGATGAAGATCCATCCCTGGTACTCCGCCTTATCTCCTCTTGCACAAGATCCGACCAAAGTCGCTCCCATCCTGGAAATTTTTCCCGACCATTGACAGAGTCCTGATAGGAATTCAAACTCTTCGGAAGACCAAGGAGAGCCAAGTCCACCAAGTACTCATCATCCACACTAATTCCTACACTCCCAAGCTCATCCCTGCAGTGGCACACTTTGTCAAGTATACCAGAATAGTGTCATTCTTCTCCATCTTTATTTTCCTGAGTTTATCCTTGAGCGCCAACTTCCTCTGGTCGCTCTTGCTTTGGAATAAATCTGTCAACACTTTCCACATCAAGTATGGAGAAGCTTTTCCATGCAGGCTGGATACAATGTGATCCTTCACGCCCTCCAACAGAATCCTTCGACACTTTGTTGTCTTCTTTTTCCAAGCCTCAACTTGAGCAGCATCAGTAGGCTTTGGGACTTCAGCATCTATGAACTCCTTCAGCCCATTGTCATCTAACACCACCTCCATCCTATCCTTCCATGCAAAATAATTTGAGCTGCCCTCAAGGGCATACTCCAATCGCAATCCATTGAAAGACATTTTGACTTCGACACCAAGAAAACACTACTGCAAATTTGAATTCCACTAGCTCAAAAATCAACCTCTTCTGATCTGTGAGAAAAAAGTATTTCTAGCACAGATATCGACTGTAGGGGAATTTACTAGATATATCACCTTTCAAATAAAGGATGGATCCAAAGGCTACCTGGCCCTCGTACAGACTCTGTCTACCGAAATAAAATGTAATCACTGTAATAGATCCGATGATCAATTTCGCTCCGATACCATGTAGAAATTTGAATAATAGATGAATTATTCACCGAGATTATCCTGATTACACACTATTTAAGCTTCATGCATAATACATAACCTCTTCTACAATTGATCATCAATTTGCGGAAATAGAAGCAGTCGCATGCGCACATTAAAACATAATCAAGCACACATATAACAAAGTATGTAATGGGGAAAGCATACAGCTGAAAACCCCCAACTATCTGTATATTATAATGATAGAGAACATGTAACAATACATAGCAAAAATCTCCTCACAGCTCTCAGCACTATCTCACATGCTACACACAAACTAGCTCAGATATAGAACAAGTCACAAGTTCAAATCTCCTCCACAAGTCTGCCTGCCTCTACTGTGTAATCCAAGATGAGAATGAATGAGATCCAAGTTCGAATCTCCTTGGCTTATACTGCGCAATCCTCATTGGAAATCTCCATCAATGTGTGTGCAAATCTCATGCACAGCTATAGTCACAACTGATAGTAGACTCACCCTTTCACCCACCTCTAACACTGGTCTCCACTGAACTGTCCATGCATTACAGTTAACTGATGTGTTCTTTAGTTGATTTATGAGTTAATAATTATTGAATTAATTAATAATTAATTCACACCACTCATCACTAGTGTATTTGTCAGTTAGACTAAATACAACTAGTTCAACTAAGTTAAACCGAACACAACTCCACCAACTGTCTCATCAACTCCACCAAACTTCGCCACTTGAGTTCTAACTGAAGTCAACCATGCAATAGTCTGAACATACCTTCTGCAGCATATTTCTCTTCTGTCACCGCATGCCATGATCCACATCAAATTGAAGTGCCTCCAAGAGAATAAGATAATGTTTATAGTCCAAATATTATTAAGAGCTAATAATATTCGACATATCTATTTTTAGACTGGAAATCTAAAAATAGATTCCGCCCAATATGTCTAAAAATATAAATCCATATATTTTTCCAACTTGATCAACCATCCATAAATAGCATCCTGCAACTTATAGATCATGATCCATATGTCTAAAAATAGACAGTCTAAAAATAGACTTTGCGACAAAAATCACCTGTGTGGCCCCCACCTAGTTTTGGTGATCACTTTTCCAACTAGGATTAGGAATGATGTTTCAGGATGCCTCACCGTTTTTCTGTTGCCATCTTCAATAGAAATAAGCCACTTTGAGGGGGAAACCTCCAATACATTACATGAATGAACAATTCTTGGATGATACAAATTACAAAACCTCCTTTTCTATATATAGGAGTCCATGGGGCCATAATGTAATCCTAGTGGGGCCACAATGTAATCCTAGCCGACCTAACAATAATAATTTAAGGGCACAATAATAACAATATGGGGGTTATAGGGGTACAATAATAACAATAAGGGGGTTACAGTAACAACAATAAGGGACTATACTAGTAATATAGGGACCTAACATGCCCCTCTCCTTCAAAAAAGTGTTTTCCTCAACGCTTGAGTAGCTCTGGGTGCTTCTGTATTAAATTATCATCCTCCCATGTAGAATCTTTAGTGGGTAAGTTCTTCCACTTGATGAGATAATCTGAAATTGATTGATTCCGTAGCTGTCGAGTTCTTGTTTCTGTGACTGCTTCAGGATCCAATATGATTTTTCCTTCCTCATCAAGTTCTGGAAATATTGTTTGAACTGGAAGATTTTAACCTATAACCTTCTTTAAGCATGAAACATGGAAAATTGGATGCACTCGTGAAGAAGAAAGAAGCTCTAATTTGTATGCCATAGTACCAATCTTTTGCAACACCTTGTAAGGACCATAGTACTTTGACGATAATTTATTATCCTTCTTAGCTTTATTGAGGGAAATTTGTCTATATGGTTGTATCCATAAAAATACCCAGTCCCCTACATCAAAACCTCTCTTGCTGTGATGTTGATCTGCCTACTGTTTCATTCGATTTTGTGCCAAATTCAGGTTGTCCTTTAAGAGTTGGAGAACTTCTTGTTGATGCTCGATGTGATCTTCCACTGCTTTAACCTCTTAATTTTCTCTTAAAGATGATATTATGGATGGTGGATGATATCCATAAAGTGCCATAAATAGGGTCATTTTTGCTGGAGTATGGAAGGAAGTTTTATACCACCATTCAACGAGAGGTAACCACTTGACCCATTGTGTTTCTTTATCAAATACAAAACAACGAATATATCCTTCCAAAAATTTATTTACTATCTAAATTTGACCATCGGATTGAGGATGATAAGATGAGATAATTGACTACCCAAACAAGAAAATAACTCCATCCAAAAATTTCCAGTAAAAATGGGATCTCTATCACTCACAATAACCCTTGGGTTTCCATGTAGCTTTTTAATTGTGTCCATAAATGTAGTAGCGACTATACTTTCTTTAAATGGATGATACAATGCACAAAAGTGTGCGTACTTGGTAATTCTATCAAATTCCACCATGATGACACTCTTTCCTTCAGACTTAGGTAAACCTGTGATAAAATCCATTGAAATATCCTCCCAACGTTGACTTGGAATGGATAAAGGTTGTAGAAGACCCGGGGTCTTAATTGTCTCAAATTTATTCTGCTGGCCAACCAAACATTCTGCCACAAAATTTTGAATATCAGATTTAAGGCCATCCCAAAAAAAATATTTCTTCACCCTTTGGTAAGTTTTTAAAAATCCTGATTGTCCTCCTAAAGGAGAAGTGTGCAATTCCAAAAGAATATTTTGTTTTAGTTGGGAATTATTACAAAGATATAACCAATCTTTGTACCATAAGGAATCATTTTTCCAACTAAATGTATCAGATGTACTAGGATCTTGCTGCAACTTTTGAATGAGTGTCCACACTTCTTCGTCCTTCTTCCATTCATTTCTTGCTTCGGTTATCCAATCTGGTTGGATAATAGAAATGGCACAAAGCAATGCTTCCACCTCTTCATTCTTTCTTGAGAGTGCATCTGCAACAACATTAAGCTTTCCTTTTTTGTAGATTATTTCAAAGTCATAACCCAACATCTTTGTGACCCATTTTTGCTGCTCTTCTGAAGATAGTCTTTGTTCCAAAAGTGTTTAAGACTATCATGATCAGTTTTTACCTTGAAGTGTCTTCCCATTAGGTAAGTTCGCCATTTCTTTAGTGCATGCAGCATTGCTAACATTTCCTTCTCATAAATAGGTTTTTGTAAATACTTTCCTTTGATTGGACGACTTTCAAAAGCAATGGGTCTTCCTTCCTGCATTAAAACTGCACCAATTCCATTTCCTGAGGCACCACATTCCACAATAAAGGTTTTTGTGAAGTCTGGCGTAGCTAAGACCGGTGCTAGGCACATTGCCTCTTTAAGATGTTCAAAGGCCTTAGTTGCTTAAGGAGTCCATGAAAATGCATATTTCTTCAATAATGTTGTTAGAGGTGCTGCTATTCTCCCATAATTCTTAACAAACTTGCGATAATACCCTGTTAACCCGAGAAATCCTCGCAACTGCTTTATGGTTGTTGGAACTTTCCATTCCTTAATGGCTTTAATTTTGTTAGGGTCCACTTTAACACCCTCGTGAGATACAATATGACCCAGATATTCCACCTCTTGTACTCCAAAGAAACATTTGGACTTTTTTGCATATAATTGTTTCTCCTTCAATAGTTTGAGCACCCTGTCAACATGTTCAACATGATCCTTCCAAGACCTGCTGTAGATTAGTATATCATCAAAAAATACTAGCACAAATTTTCTAAGGAAGGGTTTGAAAATGGAATTCATCAATCCTTGAAATGTAGAAGGTTCATTGGTAAGGCCAAAAGGCATGACCAAAAATTCATAATGACCCTCATGAGTTCGAAATGTTGTTCTTGGAATATCTTCATTCTTCATTCTAATTTGATGATATCCTGAACGAAGATCCAACTTGGTAAAATAAATTGCTCCATGTAATTCATCCAATAATTCGTAAATCACAGGAATGGGAAATTTATCTTTAATGGTGAGCTTATTGAGATCCCTATAATCGGGACACATGTGCCATGATCCCTCCTTCTTGTGTACCAATACTACAGGAGCAGAGAAAGAACTTTAACTAGGTTGAATTATACCTGCCTCTAATGTTTCTGCAATCACACGTTCAATTTCGCTCTTTTGGACATAAGGATATCTATAAGGCCTGATGTTTGGAGGAACACTTCCTGGAATAAAATGAATAGCATGATCATGATCACAAATCAGTGGGAGTCCTTTGGGAGTTTCAAAAACCCTGAAATGATTATCCAAGACTTTTTGGAGATCTACAGAAATAGATGATTTTTATGTTGGAACTTCTAGTGAGCATAATTGTGCAATTATGCCTCGTTGTTCTTTCTTTAGAAGCTTTTTCATGACATTAGTGCTTATTATCTTTCCCAGATTCCTTGCAATACCCTGTAATTCAACTTCCTTTCCTTCTGAAAAAAATTTCAAGAAAAGTTCTTGAGAATTAAAAGCTACCGTCCCTAAAGATTGTAGCCATTGTACTCCTAATACAACATCAACACCTCCCATGGGAATGGAAAGTATTGGAATATTCAATACATATTCCCCCATGGTTAGCTTGAAATTATGGCATTTTCCAGAGAAATTTATAGTTCCTCCATTTGCAACCATCACTTGACATTCTGGTGCTGGGTATGGGAAACAATTCAATTAATTGGCTACCTTACAATGAATAAAATGATGGGTACTACTTGAATCAATCAACACTACTACATTTTTCTTCTTGATATGTCCTTCTATCTTGAGAGTTTTAGGAGTGGTAATTCCTGCCAATGCATTACACGATATGGTCAGGCTCATTTCTTCCTCTTCTAGGGTTGGTTCCTAGTGTATATCCTCTTCTTGTTCATTTTCTTCTTCCTCTTCACAATCTATGTAAAATAATTTATTCTCAACACACTTATGACCTTTAGTGTATTTGCTATAAAAATTGTAGCAAAGACCTTTTCTCTTTTTTCTTCCAATTGTTGTGGTGTCAACCTTGTAGGTTGTTGAAATCTAGGAGTAGCAACACTTCCCTCTTTATAGAAGTGAGTGGTAGGCTTCCTTGTCACCATAATTTTACATTCAATTTTTCTTGCCAACTTGAATGCCTTCTCCAATGAATCAGGTTCCAAAACACGAACTTCATGTTGAATGTTATCCTTTAAAGTACCTATGAAGAGATCAATCTTGTGTTCCTATGGAATATAAGTTACCCTTATATTCAATTTTTGGAAGTCCTCAATGTGCTCCCCCACTAAACCCTTTGGTTTGAGATTTATCAATTGGCTAAAGAAGGTGTTTCTCTTTGTATCCTCATAATGTGCTATCATTTTCATCCATAAAAATTGACCAAGTGACAATTTTTTTACGTGAGCAAAGCCATCGATACCATACAAATGTATTTTGTTCTAAATGTAAAGTTGCAATGTGTACCTTTTGTGTGTTTTTCACATTATTGAGATCAAAATATTTCTCCTTCTGTAGTATCCACATTATAGGATCCTTTCCATCAAACTTTCTCATATCCATTTTTGGAATATGGTGGTTCTTCTCGCCAACATTAGAGTTTATGAAATCATGATTAGCATTTATTTTATTGTCATCATGAGTTTCCTCTACTAGCTTTTCACCATTAGGAAACATTTGTTGTATCAACTTTGTCAAACCTTCCATGTCTGCTTTTAGATAATTCTTCATGTTTTCCATTTTAGATTCCATGACAGCTTCCATGCCATCTATCTTAGCTTCCATGCCATCTATCTTATCTTCCATGCCATTCTTCAAACCATCCATCTTAGATTCCACGCCTTTGTTCAAACCATCCATCTTAGTTTCCACGCCTTTCTTCAAAACTTCCATGTCATTTTTTGTTACTCTTTGCGAGAGCGAAATTTGTTGCACTTGCTCTTGTAAATTTGATATGTCATGTTGCTATTCTTCATCTTCATGAGTCATAGTAGAGCCTTATAAAGGCGTAATGGGTGTTGAATTCTTTTTAGGGGCCATTTTAGAATCTAATACTGATATATATTCTACAATATTCCTTTGGAATCAATCCAACTTGATTCTTCAAACAAGACTTATGCAATTCGGGAAAAAAAATACACACCTTTTACTTGCTTTTGAGGAGATCTATATTGAAATTGAACTATCTCTATAATTGTAGATCCTCAATATATGAATTTTGGTCTTGTAGTATCCCTCTGAAGCTTATTTCAAATGTTACAGGTCTGACCTGATTTGGATTCTTCAAGGAAAAGTTATGTCTAATCTCCCACAATGACCCAATTATGGACTGTTTCAGTAGATAAAACTTGTACGACTTGCCATGTGTCAATGTTTCCTCCTATAGCTATGAAATTGATAGAAAATAAACTACAGTCCGTGTACTTGTAGCCACTATTTACAACATTCCAATCCAATTCTCAGAGAGAGAGTTATGAATATTTTCCCACGATAACCTCTTTGAGATGAAATTCGAGAGCCTGAAAAAGACCTAACTTCCACAGATCATATCTCCGAAAATTTTGTGAACCAAGATCGTAAATTTTGTGACGATGTGCCTCTGGAGTTCAGCTTCAATCTCTAAAAATTTCAACTTCTGAAACTTCGTAGTAAAAAGGTTATAGCAAAAATGTCGTGATGACCTATTTAGGTTAAATTCAGGTGCCTGCAAAAAGCCCTAACTTCCACAGATCATATCTATGAAAATATTGCAAACCAAGCTTCGACATTTTGCGATGATTTTCCTCAAGAATTCTACTTCGAACTCTAAGAATTTTAGCTTTTTAATCTTTGTATAAAAATGTTATAGCAAAAATGCCACGACGACTAGTTTGGAGCAGTGAAAACCCTAGAATCCAAAGCTCTGATACCAAATGTTGTGAAAACAGCTCCAAAAATAGAAGAAAAGAGTTATCAACATATTAGGAATAAGCCACTTCGAGGGGGAAACCTCCAATATATTACATGAATGAACAATTCTTGGATGATACAAATTACAAAACCTCCTTTCTATATATAGGAGTCCATGGGGCCACAACGTAATCCTATCCGACCTAACAATAATAATTTAAGAGCACAATAATAACAATATGGGGGTTATAAGGGTACAATAATAACAATAAGGGGGTTACACTAACAACAATAAGGGACTATACTAGTAATATAGGGACCTAATACGCATTCTTAAAAGGATTGGCTTAGTATGAAAATAAACCATGGTCAACCATGTTCCAACTTCACATTGTGTCAAATATTGTCTCAATATGAAAATAAATCATGGTTAACCATAGCCCAATTTCCCATTGTGAAAAATATTGTGTCAATATGAAAATAATTCGTGGTCAACCATGTTTATTTTATGGTTTATAATATTCATCTTAGATTTTATATACCTTGGGTTTATAATATTTATCCCTTGGGTTTAATATGATTCTCTTGGGTTTATAATCCATTTGGATTTTAGTATTAATCCTTGGGTTTATAATATTTATCTTAGGATTTATATACCTTGAGTTTATAATATTAATGCATTGGGTTTAATATTATTCCCTTTGGTTTATAATATCTTGGGGTTTTAGAATTAATACCTTGGGTTTATAATATCAATCCATAGAGTTTATCAATCTAAGATTTCATATTGATGGTTAACCATGGCCAACCATGATTATTTTAGAGTTTATAATATTTATCTTAGGGTTTATATACCTTGATTTTATAATATTCCTCCCTAGGGTTTAATATTATTTCCTTGAGTTTATAATCCCTTATGTTTTTAGTATAAATCTCTTTGGTTTATTATTTCCTTGGGTTTATTAATCTAAGGTTTCATATACATAGGGTATAATGTTATTCATAGAGTTTTTTAATATTATACCTTGGGTTAAATATAGATCCTTGAGTTTCATTAACTAATAATAATTAATTTAAATTATAAAAAATCAACCATATTTATATTAATAAAACAAATTTAATAAAATTTAATAGTAATTAGTTAATTATTATTATTATTATTATGAATTAATTATGAATTAATTAATCATTGTTAATATATTTATCAATATTAATAACACTATTGTTGATATATTGTTAACAATATTGTTTTTTTTATGTAAATTAGGCTAATATATATTAATTCGAAAATAGAAATAGTACACATGCTACAGGCTTGGTTGGTAAGCTCCGCTTAACCAATCCCAACCTTAGTTGCACGGTTTCGGGGCTGCCTCCATTGAGGAAACCAACCTAAAAAATACTTGAAGCAGGAAATTACAAAATGTGCAGATGCGCTGGTGTATCCAAAAATTATAAAATATGCAGAAGCATAAGTATAACTTGAAATTCCATGGTGATAGCAGGCATGAAAAAAACCAAGGAAGAACTAAGCATCATCGCAGTCCTTAGTCTTCAACTTCATCATTACTATCTGGCTATTCCTCCACTATGGGGAAGGCATATGCCTATGCAGCCTCTTCCTCTGTATCAGTGGGTGGACATGTAGGTTTGGGGACTGGTGCGCAGAGGATGGGTCCCACCGAATATCATCACCCTCATCCTCCTGAGTCGGAAGAGGTTCAGTCTTGCGAGGAGGGAGATGCGCCTGATGCGCAATGGTGGACTTCTGAGGTCTGCATCTGCCCCTTTGTGAAGCTTTCATGGGGGGCTCCTCCTCCTGATCCAGTTCGAGACTCTGTCTAGCAAAAATTCTTGAGGAGGAGCCTTCAAAAGACTCTAGGCGATTGTTCGTCCTACAGTGGTAACGACCCAGGAGCACCCCTCTCTGCCATCCATGGATGGTTATTTGGCACAACCTAGGTGCCATGGTCTGCTGAAGCAGAGGTGTGACAGAGATGGAGGGATGCTCAGCAGGAGGATAGGGTTGAAGAAGGGGACAAGCAAGTGGACAGAAGGAACGATGCTGCGGAGATCATGTCAAGGGACGCGGGGTAATGGGTGTGCGAAGACTATTGAGACTACTGGGATATATGGAGCTGGGATAGTATGCGCAGACTGGGTAAATCACAACCCATATATTTCTACACAGCGCAACTCTAGGAAGAGGGTTTCGCAGTGGGTTGGTGGCACAGGAGGGCAAGAGAAAAAGAAACAAAAAATACTGAAGGAGATGACTGTGGATATTTTTGTGTCAAGGGGCCTTCCTTTTAAAACTCCCGTAACACATGCGAAGGGGAAGATCATGATCGAGCCTCACACGTAGCTATGTGCCATAACCGTTTTCATGGGCAGGCTCAAGTGAAGAGTTATGGCCAGTCGACATATCGATCCAGGTAATAATTTAGGATGATTGCTGCAGAGAGGTACCCTAGAGGGGGTGACGCTGTCCAAGCATGTCTTCCTCATGACTTATCTCATTCATCTCATGCAGATGGTTACTGGTATGAGGATCCACATCGGGTGAGGACCTGCGCTGCAGATCTTCGTCCTCATGGGCGTCAGGAGGCGATTGGCATTCATACTCCTACTGTCACCCGCATCAGGGGAGAGTAGATCCTTTTGGATGAGAATATGGCATTATCATCTTAAAGAATCATCCTTTGCCTGGGGGTAAGGTTGTAATGATATAGCTCTCTCTGTCTTTCGACCCCCTTGTTCGCGAGGAGGTCCATAACTAAGTTTTCTTTCCTTCACACATGGCTAAAAGTAATGGCTCTGTGATTGTGTATCAGTCCTTCCAAGAGCTTGAGCTTGTGGGCTAGCCTCCAGCTGGTAGATACTTTTCTGGAGGCCGTACCATGGAGAATTCTTGTGGCTGCTATAGTGATGATTTGCGAGTCTCCCTCCATTTCTAGAGGGAAATAGTGAAACTCAATAGCGATGTGGATACCCTGGATGAGCCCCTCAAGATTCGAAAAATTGTTGTTATCCCAGCCCATATTACTGTAGTAAATTCGAAGTGGTTCACCGTAAGATTTATTGAGAATACCTTTGAATGCTCCATTTATGGGATTGCCTTTGGACGCACCATCAAAAATACATTTGAGGGATTCCATTTTTCAAGAGCATGGATTCTACCCGCGCTTCTTGGGTTGATGTCCAGGGGGTATTTATGCTCGTGTGCCAATTGTGCCATATGTGACGCTCCGCAATACAGGTAGGGATATCCTCCTAGCTCCATGCGTCTAGGGCCATCGTTTTAGTGAGGTTTCTGTGTATCCTTTCCCAGAGCCACTCTGAGGTGGAGACTTTGTCTTTGAAGATTCGATTATTCCCTTCCTTCCATACATTCCAGATAAGAATGCTTAGAATTATCTGTCAAAGTTTATTCAGAAGGTTGTTGGAGTAAGGCCCTTTTCCGTCCAACTGTTGATGGTGTTGATGATGTTTCCCATTTCTCTGTTGGTATGACGACATAGAATTATGATTATGTCCCACAAGGCATTAGAGGTAAGGGATTGGTCCAACAGGTGGTCAATGGTTTCCAAGTTTTCCTAGCATAAAGGGCATCTGGAGGGTATAAACCCTCTCTTCAAAATATTCTCCCATGTGAGGATGCATCATTTACTGAGTAGCTAGAGGAAGGTGGCTACTTTGGGCCAGAGGTTGGTCGACCATATCCTTTTCTAGATGATATTTGTTGGATCTGGGTTTTGCTGATGTAGGTGGTTGTAAGCTTCCTTGGTGGAGTAGTTTCCACTTGGCATGTGACCCCAACGAAGAATTTCAAGTCCTAGATGTCCTCTGATATTTATTTTAGTTATTAGTTCCTCCTAGATGTCTGTGTGACTCTCATTTTTCCAGTCATCTTGCGATCTATCAGTGTGTAGCTAGTTCCTGTATCCTTGAGTTGTGCCATCAATCCAGAAGTCATGTACACTGTGCCTTTTCCTAGCCTGTAAAGTTGCACTCCATAAGGGTCTAGGGAATATGGAGGAGAGTCTTGGAATTTTCTACCAAGACTCCTCCCAGAATCTAGCTTGAGTGTCGTTGTGTAGCTCCCAGAAGTTATGGATCTGTATCATTTGCTTTTGGATGCTTGCTGCTTTCCAGATTTGGGATCCTCCCAGCTCTATGTTGATTCTGATAAGGTCCTCCTTGGTCCATGAACAAGCATATTTGGCTTCTGTTGAGATTGCAACAAGATGATGAGCTTAGTGGAAAGAAGTCGCCTTCACTAAGTGGGTCCGCAGGCTATTTTTGGCGCAAGTCTATTTTTAGACATGTCGATCATATTCTATGAGTTGCAGGATGCTATTTGTGGATGGTTGGTCAAGTTGGAAAAATAGATGGAATTCTATTTTTAGACATATTGGGTAGAATCTATTTTTAGATTGCCAGTCTAAAAATAGATATGTCAAATATTATTAGCTCTTAATAATATTTGGACTATAAACATTATCTTATTCTCTTGGAGCACTTCAGTTAAGTGAAAATATGTGGCACAGGAGTTGACAAAAGGAATTACGTTATTCCTGATGGTTAAGTGGAGCTATTGCATGAATACTTCAGTTAGAACTCACGTGAGAGAGTTTGGTGGAGTTGATTGAGGAAGTTAATGGAGTTGTGTTTAGTTTAAGTGAGTTAAACATAGTTGAGCTAGTTGTATCTAGTCTAACTGATTGATACACTAGTGAGAGTGGTGTGAATTAATTATTAATTAATTCACTAATTATTAACTCATTAATCAACTAAAGAATACATCAGTTAACTACAGTGCATGGACAGTTTCAGTGGAGACCAGTGAAGAGGTAGGTGAAAGAGCAGTGTGACTATCAGTTGTGACTATACTATTGCATGATTTGCAACAACCAGTGATTGGAGATGCCAATGAGGATTGCGTGAGCAAGGCTGGACCAATTCAATTTCATTCAGAGCCATTCTTCAGCAGTGATTGCACAGTAGAGGCAAGCTATTAGGTGGCAGAGATTGGATCATGTGATTTGCTAGATCGGGCTTGATTAGTGTGTAGAAATTGGAGATTATACTGAGAGCTTGTGAGGAGCTTTGTATAATGATTGTTACATGATCTCTATGACATATAATATACAGATAGTTGGGGGTTTTCAGCTTTAAGCTTTCCCATAAAATACTATGTTCATATATGTGAATGTTTATGGTTTTAATGTGCGCATGCGATTGTTTTTATTTCCGCAATTAATGATCAATGGTAGAAGAGATTTTGTATTGTGCATGAAGTCAAATAGTCTGTGATCAGGAGAATATCGAATATAACATATAAGTTATATAAATTTATGCATGGTATCAGAGTGATATTTATCATTGGAGCAATTGCAAAACATTGAAGCGGTTGAGTTTTGAGCTGGTGGAATTCGAATTTGTAGCAGTGTTTTCTTGGTGTCGAAGTTGAGATGCCTTTCAACGGATTGCGATTGGAGTACGCCCTTGAGGGTAGCTCGAATTATATTGCATGGAAGGGCAGGATGGAGGTGGTGCTATATGAAAATGGGTTGAAGGAGTTCATAGATGCAGAAATTCCAAAACCCGTTTCTAGCGATGCTGCCGCACTTGACGCATGGAAAAAGAAGACAACAAAGTGTCGAAGGATTCTGTTGGAGGGTGTGAAGGATCACATAGTGTCCAGCCTTCATGGTAAAGCTTCTCCATTCTTGATGTGGAAAGCTTTGATAGATTTATTCCAAGCAAGAGTGACCAGAGGAAGTTGGCGGTCAAGGATAAACTCAGGAACATAAAAATGGAGAAAGGCGACAGTATACCCAAGTACCACACGAAGTTTTTCTAGTGCAGGGATGAGCTGGGAAGTGTGTGGGTTACTGTAGATGACAAGGAATTGGTGAGGTTGGCTCTCCTTGGGCTTCCAAAGAGTTGGCATTCCTATCAGGACTCTGTCAATGGTCAGGAGAAATTTCCAGGATGGGAGCGACTTTGGTCGGATCTTGTGCAAGAGGAGATAAGGCGGAATACCACGGATGGATCTTCATCAAAGATTGAAGATGAATAAAATTGCGCTTTGGTTGCCAAATCAAGGAAGGGGAAGAGCAAGAAGAATGCTTCTCAATCCGGTGCGAAAGGCAAGAAGAAAGACATGTCCAAGGTGAAGTGCTTTCACTGTCACCAACACGGACATTATGCCACTAATTGTCCACAGAAGAAGAAAAATAAGCAGGCTACTGGATCTGCAGCTAGAGAGGCCTTAGCCTTGCAGTTGGAGCTGGATTTTTTACTGATCGCATGCTTGGTCTCAAGTGTGATAGGTTCAATGTGGTTTCTTGACAGTGGTGCGTCTTTTCATATGACCAGAGACAAATATTTGTTTACTGATCTAGATGAGAAAGATCTTGGAGTGCACATCGAGATGGGCGATGATGGTAGATACAGTGTGACCGGTATCGGTACCATTTCCTTAAAGAGGGAGTCTGGTAAACCCTTCGTATTGAAGGAAGTGATGCATGTTCCAGGATTATAGAAGAATCTGATCTCAGTGGCCATGTTAGAAGACAAGGGATATGATGTTGTCTTTAGCGAGGGAAAGGCTTTCCTGTGCAGTAAGGCAACTGGTGAATCCCAGAGGATAGGGGTTCGAGTTAAGAACCTTTATCAATTGTAGGTAGTTGGTTGTGCAACAATGGCAGGCAAGGAAGAAGGAGTGGTGAGCCGGGATGAGGGCAAGCTATGGCACAGGAGATTGGGCCATCTTCACCATGGTGCTTTGAAAATTTTGTGGCAGATTTCTACCGGGCTTCCCAAAGGTACACTTGCACAGTCAGATCAATGCAAGGGATGTACTTTGGGAAAATTTATGAAATCCACCTTTCACGAGAAGGATAGTCGCGCCACGACGATCCTTGAGAGAATTCACATAGACGTGTGTGGACCTTTCTCAGTAGCTTCGACAGCAAAGCACATATACTATGTGATATTTGTTGATGATTTTTCTCGGAAGTGCTGGATCTTCTTCATGCAGAAGAAGAGCAAGACATACTCAAAGTTCTATGAGTTCAAGGCATTGGTTGAGAAATAATCGAGGAAGTAGGTGAAGGCTCTTAGGAGTGACAATGGTGGTGAATTCATCTCTGGAGAATTCAAGGACTTTTGCAGCGCAGAAGGAATTCGAAGAGAGCTCATAGCGCCTCATAACCCACAGCAGAATGGGGTTGCTGAGTAGAAGAACAGAACGATCGTGGGTGCTGCACGGGCAATGTTGCATGATCAGGGCCTTCCCATACACTTGTGGGTTGAGGCATGTAATACTGTGGTTTATGTGCAAAACCATTGTCCTCATAGGATACTTGGCATGAGTACACCCGAGGAGGCGTTTTCTGGTAAGAGGCCTGATATTTCGCATTTGAGGATTTTTGGTTCACCTGTTTACATTCATGTGATGAAGGATGCCAGGAAGAAGCTGGAGCCGACTGCAGAGGTTGGGATATTTTTGGGGTACACTGATACATCCCACAACTATCGTGTGTATTTTCCAGACAGTCGTAAGACTGTTGTGCGACGGGATATCAAATTTCATGAGGAGAAAGCCATGAAGTGTTCACTTGAGAGGGAGCCACACTTGCATGCAGATGAGGAGCTATTAGTTCCTAAGGATGAGCCTCAATATGTGGATCAACCATAAGAGGATGTTCATGGAGTGGAAGAGACCACTCATGCAGCGCCAACCATCAGAGGGCGGAAGCGCACTACAGAAGCTGAGCGACTGATTCAGGATACAGAGAAGATTGTAGGAGCACCTACATCACAGCGCAGACAGAGAAAGTCACCTGACCAGTATACTGGATATATGGCTCTTATGAGAAAGTGTATCATGATAGAGCCATCCTCTTTCGAGGAAGATGTGGAGGATCCTGCATGGGTAGATGCCATGGTGGAAGAGTATGATTCGATTGTCAGAAACAGTGCATGGGAGATTGTCCCAAGGCCGGAAGGGAAATCAGTGGTAGGTTCGAGATGGATCTGCAAAGTGAAGCAAGCAGCTAACGGGAGTGCAGAGAAGTACAAGGCAAGATTTGTTTCCCAAGGCTTCTCACAGTTTGAGGGGATCGATTATGAGGAAACCTTTGCACCTATCGCAAGGTATTCTTCCATACGGACGATTCTTGCTCTCTCAGCGCAGATGGGGTGGCACATTCATAAGATGGATGTGAAGACTGCATTCCTCAATGGAGTGATTGAGGAGGAGGTGTACATAGAGCAGCCCGAAGGTTTCGAGATCTTCAGCAACGAGTCGCATGTGTGCAGGCTCAAGAGAGCACTGTATGGGTTGAAACAAGCACCTCGTGCTTGGTACACACGGATAGAAAGTTATTTCACCAGACTTGGATTCTCCATGAGTGAGGCAGATCCGAACCTATACCAGATTGTGGTGGAGGGTAAGTTGTTGATAATTGTACTTTATGTAGATGATTTGACTCTGATAGGTGATGAACTTTTGATACACTCATGCAAGGATGATCTTGAAAAGGAGTTTGAGATGAAGGACTTTGGCCTCCTTCATTATTTCCTGGGATTGGAAATTTGGCAGCGCAGTGATGGATTGTTTGTGTCTCAAGGAAAGTATGCCTGGGAGATACTGGAGAAGTTCAACATGCATGGCTGCAAGCCTATCGACACTCCTCTTCCTGGTGGATGGAGGAAAGAGGATGCTACATCGGCAGAGGTAGTGGATGCCACAGTTTACCGAAAGTTGGTGGGGTCGCTTATGTATCTAGTCAATACACGACCTGACATATGCTATGCTGTTAACCAACTTTCACAAGCTATGGTTAAGCCTACGAAGCTCTTTTGGAAGGCAGGAAAGCATGTATTGAGATATCTCAGAGGCACATCGGGATATGGATCACGGTACAGACAGGAGGACGAGTTGAGGTGGCATGGCTTCACGGACCGGTATCATCATATCAGAGATTGTGTGCAATGGAAGATCAAGTTACTTTCATACATTCCCACGGAGGACCAGGATGATGATATCTTGACGAAGGCGCTTACTAGGAGAAATTTCGAATACCACAGGGGTAGGATTGGGGTGGCAGATAATCCCTATCTTGTTGAGAGGGAGTGTTGAGATTGCAACAATATGATGAGCTTAGTGGAAAGAAGTCACCTTCAGTAAGTGGGCCCGCAGGCTATTTTTGGCACAAGTGTATTTTTAGACATGTCGATCATATTCTATGAGTTGCAGGATGCTATTTGTGGATGGTTGGTCAAGTTAGAAAAATAGATGGACTTATATTTTTAGATATATTGGGCGGAATCTATTTTTAGATTTCCAGTCTAAAAATAGATATGTTGAATATTATTAGCTCTTAATAATATTTGGACTCTAAACATTATCTTATTCTCTTGGAGCATGTTATCACTCAGGTTTTCCTAGAAGTTGTGTAAGAGGAAAGTATACCCGAGGTAACCAAAAACCAACCTTTTAGATGCAGAATCTAGCCAATCTGCATCCAGAGAGGGCTCTCTCTTTATAATTTATCTTTGTTCTTGGAAGGTTTTAGGCTAGTTATAAATTCAAAGTTTGTTTTGGGAAAATGGTGGAATCCACAAACTAAGGGCAAGGTTGAGAGCTTTCAGTCCATTGGGCTATGGAGTCAAAGGATGGCTTTACTGGATTTCTATTCTAAACACGAGATGGTATTACAGGGCAAGATAGCTAGACAGAGAACAATCCTTAAAATTTAAAGTGGATGGGATGATCTTGAAGGGATGAAAGGCAGCTAAGAATCTTTCACCATGTTCAAAAGAAAGAAGTGAAATGACTACAAACAAAGAGCAATGAATGATTCTTTATTATAGTAATCAACAATGTTTAAATTAGCAAAGCAGGAGCATTTAAGAATTCATGCTTATAACTAATTTAGAAGAAAACATTAAGAATAACCACATTTGAAAACAGAGTACAATTAAGCAAATTCTGTTTCAATCCTTTATGTAAATTATTCAGAAATGGATATGATGATATTATAAACTAATATAAAATTTCAGACAAAAAGGGTAGAAAAACTTATTGAACTGTAGTCCAACACATGAATCCTGCAACAAGTCCAGTGCTTTAAATCGTCATCCAGTAAGCCACAAGTAAATTTCTCCAAAAAAGCTTTTATTCCGAATACCTCAATGTTACAGCAGAGTAATAGAATCCACCCTCAACACTCTCTTTGAGGGTTTATTTATACAAATTCTAAACTAAAATATCTTGAAACAAATATCAAAATTGGTTCACAAATCTCTCCAACTATTTACATAAATAGAACTTATTTAAAGGACACTCAAACTAATGCATCTATTTGGCACTATTTTGTATGGATAGGTGATGACAAAGAGAAGAATTCGAATTTGATCCAACTCTTAGTTGATGATAAGGCATCCAAGTCACTAACTGCTTCCTTTCTTTGTGCAATCTGCTCCAACAATTCTGCAAACTTGGGGTCCAATGATATCTTTTTATTTCTCAATCCGTAATAGATATGTAAAAAGTGAAAGAGGTTATTGTAGATAAATATGTTTTTGAGATAAACCTCTTTCACTTTCCTAAACTTCCTCTCCAGCGATGCGCAATAGGCTCTGCAAAAAGATGTGTAAAACAGAGTTTTACAGAGTCTGAACAATAGCCTCTAAATATGTGCATGTATCTCTCAGTCTGAAATTAATTTCCACAAAATGAGATAGGTTTTTGTAGACGGGTCTTGTAGGAACAAAAACCTCCTTCAGTTTTGTAAGATGTATTTCGGATTGGCCACAATATTCTCTGCAACATGATGACTTAACTGGTATTTTCTGCAAAACGTGCTTTCCATCATTGTTTAATATTTCCAAAACCATAATAGCTGTTAGAAAAGTGAGACAATTTTTTGTAGATAATCCTCTTAAGAACATAAACCTCCTTTAGTTTTTCAAAATTCATCTTGGATTGATCACAATAGTTTCTGCAAAACTATGACTAAAATATGCAATTTCTGCAAAAATGTTCCTTCTTGTTGTATTTTTCATCTTTTCACTTTTTTGTTCCTTTGACTATTTTACTTTCACTTTAGATAAACTTCAATGTTGGTGAAAGTATTTTCATCTCTTTTTACCATTTTACTACCTCTGTAATTACTTTTACTGTTTTACCTTTGACTGCTCTGTAACTTCATTTTAACTTTCACTCTGACTTTTACCTGATACACTTTAACCACTGATACTCTTTAACTGTTATGCTTTTCCTATCCCTGTAATTTCTCATTTCACTTTTACCATTCACTATGCACATTTCATCATTCTAATCTCTCTCTGACTTTGTATACAAACTGTTTGTTGAATGAAGATATTGAATTAAAATCTGAGAATTTGGAGTAACAATTTTGTCAACTAGTATTGAAATTGTTGGTCTAAATCCATATTCTGATAGTAACCTGCTAAAATCAAACAATTTGTTAATGAAATCCAGGTCTCTATGAGGAGCGTTCAATGGGGCACCGTTTAAAGCCACAGGAGCTTCCATTTTGGTTCTTGTGTATTCAAAATGAAAGTTTCTGGGTTTTCTTCACAGACTGAGCGCGATTTCAGTTTTAATGAGGGAAATTGGCACAATTGCAGGTTCGGGGGGAACAATTCACAGTTTAAAAATCAGGGAATGATCTTAGCAATAATATTTTAACACTGATCCAGCGGAAAAACAAGGAACACAGAGTTTCTTTTCAAGTTCGGAGCACAATAGAAGAAATACCTGTTCTTGGAAGCAAACTGGGTTTTAACAGGTATCAGGTGGTGGCAAGATGATGCTCGAACACAGGTCCGACGGAATTCTGGAGCGAAGTCGAATGGAACAGTGGATTTCAATGAAAATTCGAAAACCGTAGCAGAGAGCACAGTCGCTTTCAATAACGAAAATAACGGGAAAAACACGAAAAATGGCTTTACTTACAAGTTAAAAGGGTTTTTTAGTTTTTCGAGGAGTGACGTCATCAATGTACGGGCTGACGTGTGCAGGGGTCGGGCGGTAAGTGGTTTAGTCCCCGCACCGCTTATGGACTAGAGTGGTTTTTAACGCGGGGGGAGCGATTCCACAAAGCGTTTGCCACGTGGACAGTGGACTATTCAAATACCACCCATCCCCCGCTGGTTAAAAAAGCTGACGAGGGATGGGTAGCGGGATTGACAGGGATCGTTGATCTGCGAAGGATTTATCAAACGGCTGAAATGACGGGGGAGATCGCGGAGGATTAAAGCGTGGGCCCGTCGGACTTTTAACACGTTTTAACGTTATCTAATCATTCCGGGGGATATCTAATAGGCGGAAAAAAGTTTATTAATTAGTCCTGATGACTAATTAATCCCGTATGCGTAAAGAAAGGGGTTTCTGCGGGGTTTGGTTAAGTGGGATGCCAGGTGGACAAACCACGGTGGCACGAGACTTTTCCGAAGTTTTATTTGGAATTAAAACTTTAATTTTATTCATATTTTTGTGTTTAAACATACATATCGCATGTTTAAAGTTTTTGTATATATGTTTTTATTATATGGTAACAAATAAACATTATTTAATTACCATAAGGGCGGGATTATAATATAAAGATATATTTAACCAAAGGGCTTGTGAAGCGGGGTTTTTAATGAATATTTGGGAAAATAATTACTTTGGTTAAACTTTATAATAGAGGGGTTTTTGGGGTATTTATAAAAAAGGAGTTATATACTTAGGATAGGGCATTTCACTAGGGATTTAGTAAATAGAGTTAAACATTAATATGACAAAGGGACAAGGGAACTCAAAACACTTTGCATATCTAAGAAAGTGATAATTTTTGAAGTAAATTGCAATATCTCATCTTCAACACTTGAACTTAGAATAGTAAGTTATTTTGAGGGATTTTTTATGGAATTTTGCATGATTTTCCTAAGTAAAATAGGGTTTTACTTAGGATAAGGTTAAAGGTGAATGATTATAATGATGAATTATCTCAAGTACTTAGGTCTTTTTGATCATTAGGCCGAGGGTCCGGTCCCTCCAAAAGTCAAGGAAATGCCTTGAGCCCTTTTGATCTCCAAATACCTTAGTACTTTTGGGGGAAATTAGTAAAACTTTTGAGGGGAAAGTGATGAGGGAAGTTAATGAGTTTGACTTTGCTTGCTGTGATTTTCCAGTGTATTTCCTGCTTTAGCATTTGTGATGAAAGTAAAGGATCAAAAAACATGTAGCAGCATCATTCATCAGATAACACTTTGCAGCACCATCTACCTACCCTATCTACTTGACACTACCATTTTCTCTTCTTTATTAGGGTGCATTTAGACTTGCAAACCCTTTTCAATCTTTTCTTTTTACAAGGCAAATCTATCTAATTTTACCCTTATTACATCCGAGAGCTCAGATTAAACTGTTGAGCACCTCTTATTAACTCTACCTATCTACTTATCTGCCAAGATTAAACTGTTTGGTCAGATATTTATTCTCTAATCTACAACATGAAATTGAAATATGAGTAAGCCAAGTTTAAACAGTTTGACTTATTCATGAATTGTGGCAAAGGTTTGACAAGCTGCACACAATTACTTTATTACAAAAATGAAATAGTAGTGGCATTTGGATTTGCACACTTTCCTTGGTCTATTTTTTGCTTGGGGTTCATTTCTTTCACTTTTTTGACCACTTTATTTTTCTTACCCTTTGATTTTTCTTTTAGGGTATGCCCTCTTTACATTTTTTAAATTTTTTGACTTTTTTTGGTTTTTCAAGAATATGGAACACCTTTGCTAAAGAAAGAAGTTAATGAGTTTGACATTGCTTGCTGTGATTTTCCAGTATATTTCCTGCTTTAGTACTTGTGATGAAAGTAAAGGATCAAAAACATGTAGCAGCATCATTCATCAGATAACACTTTGCAGCACCATCTACCTACCCTATCTACTTCACACTACCATTTTCTCTTCTTTATTAGGGTGCATTTAGACTTGCAAACCCTTATCAATCTTTTCTTTTTTACAAGGCAAATCTATCTAATTCTACCCTTATTACATCCAAGGGCTCAGATTAAACTGTTGAGCACCTCTTATTAACTCTACCTATCTACTTATCTGCCAAGATTAAACTGTTTGGTCAGATATTTATTCTCTATTCTACAACATGAAATTGAAAAATGAATGAGTCAAGTTTAAACAGTTTGACTCTTCATAAATTGTGGCAAAAGTTTGACAAACTGCACACAATTTTGTTTATTACATCAGAGCAAAAAGTAGTGGCATTTAGACTTGCACACTTTCCTTGGCCTTTCTTTTGGTGGGGTTCATTTTCTTTTACTTTTTTGGCCATTTTTATTATTTTTACCCTTTGATTTTTCTTTTAGGGTATACCCTCTTTACATTTTTTAAATTTTTTGATTTTTTGGTTTTTCAAGAATATGGAACACCTTTGTCCAAGAAAAAGGTTTGAACATATTCCATAGTTCAATCAAGACAATCATGAAATATGACACCTATTGGTATAGGAGTCTAACACTGGCTCCACTTGGGGATGGCTTTTCCTTGTGAAAAGTCAAGAACAGCAGGTCAGTTGCCTCAAAATGTCTTCAAACTAAACCGTGTAATCTCCTTCTTCTGGTAGCTTTATTGTATATATGATAGTAAAACTTCTAAAGCTTAGGGCCTTCACTTCGGGCTTCAACTCCAAGAAGTCACTATCCCCTCAAAACTTAAAACTTTGTTTCCCATTTTAGGAATTTTCTGCCTTGTTCCAATCCCAAACATGCATTTGCTGTGGTTGAAAATCTTGAATTGAATATAGTCATTTTCTGCAACCTGAAATCTGATCTGAAACTAAAACAACACACAAAAATTTTCAAACCAACTTAATGAAAAACTAGCTGAAAATTAAAAACTAAAAAAAATGCTCAAAATTCTAAGCTTATTAGCACTCATTTACCTACTCTAATCTACTAAAAATCTTATTGAATTAGGTAATACAAAAATGCCAATGAAGCCAATCAAGTAGCTGTAAAAATAAATGGATAACTTGATTGCTTATGATCAAAATTGGAAGTATGTTATGATCATGTGCCTTTATAGTCAACGATAAGATGTGAAATGGAAATTGTTGATATATTTGATCCTCATAGATAAAACATGTTTGCAGATTTGAGGTAAAAATATTCTCCATATAATTTGCTATAGGATCAATAAAAGCATGATGTATGTTATTTACTTCTAGGCCTTCAATGACTAATTGTTCAATTGAATTATGAATATTAGACCATGAACTTATTTATTCAGTCTTGTGTTTGAAAGAATAATCATCTTCAATATGCAAGTCAAAAGATAGTACAATTTCCTCTTGCTTTGGAGAAGGAAGATTTTCAAAGAATTCTTTAGGATTTCGGAAATTGTATGACTGAATTTGAGAATGCAAAAGTTTAATTTCATTTTCATAATTTTCAGAAATGATATCAAGAAGCCATTTTTTAACTTGGGGAGAACATTTTCTTGATTTTAAGAGAAGAAAGAAAGCTCTTAGAAAATCCTCATCAAGTTGAAGTTCTAATATCTCATCCCTCAAAATAGCTAGTGATTGTTTTGTGAAATTATCATAATTATCATCATACTGATCATATTTAGGCAAATCTTCAGAATAAGGAATGTCATTAATTATAAACATTGGATCAGCATATTTCTCTTCCAACAATCCCAATATATCTTGATTAGATTGGTTGCATTCTGTTTGAAAATCATTGTTTTGTTCAATAGGAGTGCTATCAAGCAATGGGCCTTTTTGGGAAAGTAGAATAACATGAGCATCAACTTGTTCTTCTGTCCCTTCATGGATAAAAATATTTGTACATTCATCAACATTAGAAGAAGTAGAAACAATTTCTTCATTATGTAAATATTCTGAGGATGGTTGCATGTTTAGAAGCAAATTGATTTCTTCTTCGGTGAGGGGGGGTGGGAATCTCTGAATTCTTAGATTGAAATGACAATTGTTTTTTCCCTTATCTAAAAGTTGATCATGAGGTTGATTATTGTCTTTAACTTCATTCAAAACATTAAATGAAACATCATTTGTTAATACAGAGGGGTTTTGTGGATCTTGATTTATCTCCTGACTTATTTCATCTTTGTTTAACTCCTCTTGATTATTATGATATTTAACTTGAGAATGAAATTTTTGGACTTCTTCTAATAAATCTTCAGGAGACCAATTTGCAAAATCTTCATCAATATTTTTAAGGTAATGTATAAGATCTTCAGCTTGATCACAACAATTTTCAGCTAATGATAAAGATGGAAAATCTTCTTTGTAATGCTCATAAAATGCCTTATGAAAATCTTTTAGAGAAAACAAACTTGCAGGTTTGAGAGCTTCGTACCATTCCCTTGCTTTTCCTTCTAAGGTTCCCATGAATATCTTCATGAGGCAATCCTCATGCCAATCACCCTTCAATCTTGATGAGTGTATATGGAATTTAATGAGATGTAGTAAAGGATCATCAATATTCTCATCTTGAAACATGGGCAGATTTTCACCCCAATTTACCTTCGGTAGTTTGTGTGGAAATCTAGGTATGTGATCTCTGCTCATGGGAGCATATCTTCGTTTTATTCTTGGATCATCTTGAAAATCAGCCATAATGAAAGGCCACGATATCTGTAAAACCAAGTTAGATCCTTATATAAAATACAATACATATTGAAAACCGTTCTTAACGTGAAAGAACATAATGTCTTGGATTAAGATCCAAGTTGAAAGCCTGATCTTTCCATATTGTTCTTCCGGGTTCATTCCTCCAGTGGAGTCTTGATTGTGAAATGGATTTGGAGTCGCCAAGTGGATGATTTTAACCTTTGTGTGTCTGATCCCTGTCCACCATCATAGATCAGATCTAAACCTGTAAAACAATTCTGAAGAAAAAGTTAGTTCTTCAGGAAACCAACTTTTTTGTGAATTTTCAAAACAACTTCTACAAACTCTTCAAGAAATAATGATTTATGATTAAAATTTTCTCAAAGATTTATTAAACTAGAGAGTCTGATTAAACATTTGAAACTAAGGTTCAATGTATAAGCTAAATCAGAGATAGACTGAAGCAGCTTTTATTTACTTTTGCAATTGCAGAGCAAAAGCAATTTCAAAGGCTTCCTGGCTGATTTTCAGACTCTGTCTATAGCTTACAAATCAAACGATAGTATCAATAAAATGATTCAGATCCCCAGTATGGTCGCCACTATGTTATCACTCAGGTTTTCCTAGAACTTGTGTAAGAGGAAAGTATACCCGAGGTAACCACAAACCAACCTTTTAGATGCAGAATCTAGCCAATCTGCATCCAGAGAGGGCTCTCTCTTTATGATTTATCTTTGTTCTTGAAAGGTTTTAGGCTAGTTATAGATTCAAGGGTTTGTTTTGGGAAAATGGTGGAATCCACAAACTAAGGGAAAGGTTGAGGGTTTTCAGTCCATTGGGCTATGGAGTCAAAGGATGGATTTACTGGATTTCTATTCTAAGCACAAGATGGTATTACAGGGCAAGATAGCTAGACAGAGAACAATCCTTAAAATTTAAAGTGGATGGGATGATCTTGAAGGGATGAAAGGCAACTAAGAATCTTTCACCATGTTCAAAGAAAGAAGTGAAATGACTACAAACAAAGAGCAATGAAGGATTCTTTATTATAGTAATCAACAATGTTTAAATTAGCAAAGCAGGAGCATTTAAGAATTCATGCTTATAGCTAATTTAGAAGAAAACATTAAGAGCAATCACATTTGAAAACAGAGTACAATTAAGCAAATTCTGTTTCAATCCTTTATGTAAATTATTCAGAAATGGATATGATGGTATTATAAACTAATATAAAATTTCAAACAAAGGGTAGAAACACTTATTGAACTGTAGTCCAACACATGAATCATGCAACAAGTCCAGTGCTTCAAATCGTCATCCAGTAAGCCACGAAAAATTTTCTCCAAAATTCTTTTATTCCGAAAACCTCAATGTTACAGCAAAGTAATATAATCCACCCTAAATGCTTCCAAGAGTGGAGTATTTATACAAATTCTAAACTAAAATATCTTGAAAAAAATATCAAAATTGGTTCACAAATCTCTCCAACTATTTTACATAAATAGAACTTAATTAAAGGACACTCAAACTAATGCATCTATTTGGCACTATTTTTTATGGATAGGTGATTACAAAGAGGATAATTCGAATTTGATCCAACTCTTGGTTGATGATGAGGCATCCAAGTCACTAACTGCTTCCTTTCTTTGTGCAATTCTGCTCCAACAATTCTGCAAATTTTGGGTCCAATGATACCCTTATATTTCTCAATACGTAATATATATGTAAAAATTGAAAGAGGTTATTGTAGATAAATATGTTGGTGAGATAAACCTCTTTCACGTTCCTAAACTTCCTCTCCATATGTGCGCAATAGGCTCTGCAAAAATATGTATAAAACAGCGTTTTACAGAGTCTGAAAAATAGCCTCTAAAGATGTGCATGTATCTCTCATTATGAAATCAATGTCCAAAAACGGAGATAGGTTTTGGTATATGGGTCTCTTAGGAACACAAACCTCCTTCATTATTGTAATATGTATTTCGGATTGGCCACAATATTCTCTGCAAAATGATGACTTACTGGTATTTTCTGCAAAAAGTGCTTTCATCATTGTTTAATATTTCCAAAACCATAATAGCTGTTAGAAAAGTGAGAGAGGTGTTTGTAGATGGCCCTCTTAAGAACATAAACCTCCTTCAGTTTTTCAAAATTCATCTTGGATTGATCACAATAGTTTCTGCAAAACTATGACTTTAAAAATGCAATTTCTGCAAAAATAGTCCTTCTTGTTGTGTTTTTCATCTTTTCACTTTTTTGTTCTTTTGACTATTTTACTTTCACTTTAGATAAAATTCAATGTTGGTGAAGGTATTTTCATCTCTTTTTACCATTTTACTGCTTCTGTAATTACTTTTACTATTTACCTTTGACTGCTCTGTAACTTGATTTTAACTTTCACTCTGACTTTTACCTGATACACTTTGACCACTGAATCCTGATACTCTTTAACTGTTATGATTTTACTATCCCTGTAATTTCTCATTTCACTTTTACCATTCACTATGCACATTTCATCATTCTAATTTCTCTCTGACTTTGTATACAAACTTTTTGTTGAATGAAGATATTGAATTAAAATCTGAGAATTTGGAGCAAACAATTTTGTCAACTAGTATTGAAATTGTTGATCCAAATCCATATTCTAATGGTAACCTGCTAAAATCAAACAATTTGTTAATGAAATCCAGGTCTCTATGAGGGGCGTTCAATGGGGTTACATTCAGGGCTGCCGTAGCTTCCATTTTGGTTCTTGTGTATTCAAAATGGAAGTTTAAGGTTTCTTCACGGACCGGCGCGATTTCAATTTTAATGAGAAGTGGCACAATTAAGGTTCGAGGGAACAATTCACGGTTTAAAATCGGGGAATGATCACTTATTAAGATTTTAACAACGATTAATCGGAAAAAACGAAGAAAAGCAGAGACTTTCTTTTGGAGTTTAAGGCGCTTCTAAGATAAATACATTCTTGGAGAAAAGCGCTTTTAACGGGTATCGGGCGGTAGCGGATGATGCTTGAACACGGGTGCGGAGTGGAGTGAAATCGAATTGAACGGTGGATTTCAGTGGAAATTTGAAATTCGTAGCGGAAAGCACAGTCGCGTTCAAATGATGAAAATGACATAAAAACACGCGAATTTGTTTTATTTCCAAAGTCAAAAAAGGGGTTTTTAGTTTTTCGAGGAGTGACGTCACTTTGATACGGGCTGACATGGGGCAGGGGGGCCGGGCGGTAAGCGGTTAGTCCCCGCACCGCTTATGAACTAGAGTGGTTTTGAACGCGGGGGGAGCGATTCCATTGAGCGATGGACGCGTGGCAGGTGAACAGTTCCAATACCACCAAGCCCCCGCTGGTTAAAATGCTGACAAGGGATGGGTAGCGGGGTGAACGCTAGCCGTAGATCTGTGAAGGAGCGATCCGATGGTGGAAAGGACGGATAGATGACGGAGGTTTAATGCGCGGGCCCGGCGGGGTTTTAAACGCGATTTACATTATTTAAACATCCCGGGGCATTTCTAATTGGTGAATGAGGTTGGTTATTAACTAACTCAGATAATTAGCTAATCCCTCTATACAATGGAAATAGAGTTTGCGGTGGGTTTTAATCGTTGGGGAAATGCCAGGTGGATGAGCCACGTTGGCATAAAACTTCAGATTTATTATTTTTTGGTATTAAACATATAAACCATATGTTTAAAGCTTTTCGGATTTATGTTTTTATTTTATTATATGGTAAATTAACAAATGTAATTAACTTACCATAGGGGCGGGTTTATGGTATAAAGATATAATTTAACCAAAGGGCTTATATAGTGGGTTTTTATTTGAATGCATGGGGAAATAATTACTTTGGTTAAACTTTAATAGAGGGGTTTTTGGGATATTATTTTAAAAGGAGTTATATACTTAGGATAGGGCATTTCACTAGGGATTTAGTAAATAGAGTCAAACATTAATATGACAAAGGGACAAGGGAACTCAAAAAAACTTTGCATATCTAAGAAAGTGATAACTTCTGAAGTCTTTAGCAATATCTCATCTTCCACACTTAAACTTAGAATAGCGAATGATTATAATGATGAATTATCTCAAGTACTTAGGTCTTTTTGATCATTAGGCCGACGGTCCGGTCCCTCCAAAAGTCAAGGAAATGCCTTGAGCCCCTTTGATCTCCAATTACCTTAGTACTTTTGGGGAAAATTAGTAAAACTTTTGAGGGGAAAATGATAAGGGAAGTTAATGAATTTGACTTTTGCTTGCTGTGATTTTCCGGTGGTTTCCCCCCCGCTTAGGCAGTTCAGATGCAGCAGTTGCAAAGGCATCGTAAAACATGGCAGCATCATTCATCGTATAACACTTGGTGCAAACATCTATCTACTACTTTCCTATCTACTTAATAGCCTAAAACTGCTTATTTTCTTCATTAGGGTGCATTTAGACTTGCAAACCCTTTCAATCTTTTCTTTTACAAGGCAAAATCTATCTACTAATTCTACCCTGGTTGTATCCAAGGGCTCGTATTAAAACTGTTGGAGTTACCCTCTTATTAACTCTACTCATCTACTTATCTGCCAGGCCAAGATTAAATCAAGCTTGAAGTCGTATATTTATTCTCTATTCTACAACATGAAATTGAAAATGAATGAGTCAAGTTTAAACAGTTTGACTCTTCATAAATTGTGGCAAAAGTTTGACAAGCTGCACACAATTTGTTTATTACATCAGAGTAAAAAGTAGTGGTATTTAGACTTGCACACTTTCTTTGGCCTTTGTTTTTGATGGGGTTCATTTCTTTTACTTTTTGGCCATTTTTATTATTTTTACCCTTTGATTTTTCTTTTAGGGTATACCCTCTTTACATTTTTTTAAATTTTTTGATTTTTTGGTTTTTCAAGAATATGGAACACCTTGGCTAAAGAAAGAATGTTTGAACATATTCCATAGTTCAATCAAGACAATCATGAAAAATGACACCTATTGGTATAGGAGTCTAACACTGGCTCCACTTGTGGATGGCTTTTCCTTGTGAAAAGTCAAGAACAACAGGTCAGTTGCCTCAAAATGTCTTCAAGCTAGACCATGTAATCTCCTTCTTTTGGTAGATTTATTGTATATATGATAGTAAAACTTCTAAAGCTTAGGGCCTTCACTTCGGGCTTCAACTCCAAGAAGTCACTATCCCTTCAAAACTTAAAACTTTGTTTCCCATTTTAGGAAATTTCTGCCTTGTTCCAATCCCAGACATGCATTTGCTGTGGTTGAAAATCTTGAATTGAATATAGTCCTTTTCTGCAACCTAAAATATGATCTGAAACTAAAACAATACACAAAAATTTTCAAACCAACTTAATGAAAAACTAGCTGAAAATTAAAAACTAAAAAAAATGCTCAAAATTCTAAGCTTATTAGCACTCATTTACCTACTCTAATCTACTAAAAATCTTATTGAATTAGGTAATACAAAAATTCCAATGAAGCCAATCAAGTAGCTGTAAAAATAAATGGATAACTTGATTGCTTATGATCAAAATTGGAAGTATGTTATGATCATGTGCCTTTATATTCAACGATAAGATGTGAAATGGCAATTGTTGATATATTTGATCCTCATAGATAAAACATGTTTGCAGATTTGAGGTAAAAATATTCTCCATATAATTTGCTATAGGATCAATAAAAGCATGATGTATGTTATTTACTTCTAGGCCTTCAATGACTAATTGTTCAATTGAATTATGAATATTAGACCATGAAATTATTTCTTCAGTTTTGTGTTTGAAAGAATAATCATTTTCAATATGCAAGTCAAAAGATAGTATAATTTCATCTTGCTTTGGAGAAGGAATATTTTCAGAGAATTCTTTAGGATTTCGGAAATTGTATGACTGAATTTGAGAATGCAAAAGTTTGATTTCATTTTCATAATTTTCAGAAATTATATCAAGAAGCCATTTTTTAACTTGAGGAGAACATTTTCTTGATTTTAAGAGAAGAAAGAAAGCTCTTAGAAAATCCTCATCAAGCTGAAGGTCTAATATCTCATCCCTCAAAATAGCTAGTGATTGTTTTGTGAAATTATCTTGAATTGGGAGAACATAATTATCATCATATTGATCATATTTAGGCAAATTTTCAGAAGATGGAATGTCATCAATTATAAACAATGGATCAGTAGATTTCTCTTCCAACAATCCCAATATATCTTGATTAGATTGGTTGCATTCTGTTTGAAAATCATTGTTTTGTTCAATAGGCGTGATATCAAGCAATGGGCCTTTTTGGGAAGGTAGAATAACATGAGCATCAACTTGTTCTTCTGTCCCTTCATGGATAAAAACCTTTGTACATTCATCAACATTAGAAGAAGTAGAAACAATTTCTTCATTATGTAAATATTCTGAGGATGGTTGCATGTTTAGAAGCAAATTGATTTCTTCTTCGGTGAGGGGGGGTGGGAATCTCCGAATTCTTAGATTGAAATGACAATTGTTTTTTCCCTTATCTAAAAGTTGATCATGAGGTTGATTATTGTCTTTAACTCCATTCAAAACATTAAATGAAACATCATTTGTTAATACAGAGGGGTTTTGTGGATCTTGATTTATCTCCTGACTTATTTCATCTTTGTTTAACTCCTCTTGATTATTATGATATTTAACTTGAGAATGAAAGTTTTGGACTTCTTCTAATAAATCTTCAGGAGACCAATTTGCAAAATCTTCATCAATATTTTTAAGGTAATGTATAATATCTTCAGCTTGATCACAACAATTTTCAGCTAATGATAAAGATGGAAAATCTTCTTTGTAATGCTCATAAAATACCTTATGAAAATCTTTTAGAGAAAACAAACTTGCAGGTTTGAGAGCTTCATACCATTCCCTTGCTTTTCCTTCTAAGGTTCCCATGAATATCTTCATGAGGCAATCATCATGCCAATCACCCTTCAATCTTGATGAGTGTATATGAAATTTAATGAGATGTAGTAAAGGATCATCAATATTCTCATCTTGAAACATGGGCAGATTTTCACCCCAATTTACCTTCGGTAGTTTGTGTGGAAATCCAGGTATGTGATCTCTGTTCATGGGAGCATATCTTCGTTTTATTCTTGGATCATCTTGAAAATCAGCCATAATGAAAAGCCACTTTATCTGTACAACCAAGTTAGATCTTTATATAAAATACAATACATATTGAATCTTAACGAGAAAGAACATAATGTCTTGGATTAAGATCCAAGTTGAAAGCCTGATCTTTCCATATTGTTCTTCTAGGTTCATTCCTCCAGTGGAGTCTTGATTGTGAAATGGATTTGGAGTCGCCAGGTGGATGATTTTAACCTTTGTGTGTCTGATCCCTGTCCACCATCATAGATCAGATCTAAACCTGTAAAACAATTCTGAAGAAAAAGTTAGTTCTTCAGGAAACCAAATTTTTTGTGAATTTTCAAAACAACTTCTACAAACTCTTCAAGAAATTTAAGATTTTGGATTAAAATTTTTCTCAAAGATTTATTAAACTAGAGAGTCTGATTGAATGTTTTGAATCCAAAGTTCATTTTATAAGCTAAACCAGAGATAGACTGAAGCAGCATTTTTTTACTATGCAGTTGCAGGGCAAAAGCATTTCAAAGGCTACCTGGCTGATCTTCAGACTCTGTCTATAGCTTATAAGTGAACAATATTAACAACAAAAATGATTTAGAGTCCCCAGTATGGTCGCCACTATGTTATCACTCAGGTTTTCCTTGAAGTTGTGGAAAAGGAAAGTATACCCAAGGTAACCACAAACCAACCTTCGGATACAGAATCTAGCCAATCTGTATCCAGAGAGGGCTCTCTCTTTATGATTTTATCTTTGTTCTTGGAAGGTTTTAGGCTAGTTATAGATTCAAGAGTTTGTTTTGGGGAAAATGGTGGAATCCACAAACTAAGGGCAAGGTTGAGGGCTTTCAGTCCATTGGGCTATGGAGTCAAAGGATGGCTTTACTGGATTTCTATTCTAAACACAAGATGGTATTACAGGGCAAGATAGCTGGACAGAGAACAATCCTTCAAATTTAAAGTGGATGGGATGATCTTGAAGGGATGAAAGGCAGCTAAGAATCTTTCACCATGTTCAAAAGAAAGAAGTGAAATGACTACAAACAAAGAGCAATGAAGGATTCTTTATTATAGTAATCAATAATGTTTAAATTAGCAAAGCAGGAGCATTTAAGAATTCATGCTTATAACTAATTTAGAAGAAAACATTAAGAATAACCACATTTGAAAACAGAGTACAATTAAGCAAATTCTGTTTCAATCCTTTATGTAAATTATTCAGAAATGGATATGATGGTATTATAAACTAATATAAAATTTCAGACAAAGGGTAGAAACACTTATTGAACCGTAGTCCAACACATGAATCCTGCAACAAGTCCAGTGCTTCAAATCGTCATCCAGTAAGCCACAAGTAAATTTCTCCAAAAGCTTTTATTCCGAAAATCTCAGTGTTACAGCAGAGTAATAGAATCCACCCTCAACACTCTCTTTGAGGGTTTATTTATACAAATTCTAAACTAAAATATCTTGAAACAAATATCAAAATTGGTTCACAAATCTCTCCAACTATTTACATAAATAGAACTTATTTAAAGGACACTCAAACTAATGCATCTATTTGGCACTATTTTGTATGGATAGGTGATGACAAAGAGAAGAATTCGAATTTGATCCAACTCTTAGTTGATGATAAGGCATCCAAGTCACTAACTGCTTCCTTTCTTTGTGCAATCTGCTCCAACAATTCTGCAAACTTGGGGTCCAATGATATCTTTTTATTTCTCAATCCGTAATAGATATGTAAAAAGTGAAAGAGGTTATTGTAGATAAATATGTTTTTGAGATAAACCTCTTTCACTTTCCTAAACTTCCTCTCCAGCGATGCGCAATAGGCTCTGCAAAAAGATGTGTAAAACAGAGTTTTACAGAGTCTGAACAATAGCCTCTAA
Source organism: Pinus albicaulis (assembly GCA_034641835.2). Taxonomy (NCBI): domain Eukaryota; kingdom Viridiplantae; phylum Streptophyta; class Pinopsida; order Pinales; family Pinaceae; genus Pinus; species Pinus albicaulis. The sequence goes on along the minus strand of CM076575.1, from coordinate 433,330,951 downwards.
ATATGTGCATGTATCTCTCAGTCTGAAATTAATTTCCACAAAATGAGATAGGTTTTTGTAGACGGGTCTTGTAGGAACAAAAACCTCCTTCAGTTTTGTAAGATATATTTCGGATTGGCCACAATATTCTCTGCAACATGATGACTTAACTGGTATTTTCTGCAAAAAGTGCTTTCCATCATTGTTTAATATTTCCAAAACCATAATAGCTGTTAGAAAAGTGAGACAATTTTTTGTAGATAATCCTCTTAAGAACATAAACCTCCTTTAGTTTTTCAAAATTCATCTTGGATTGATCACAATAGTTTCTGCAAAACTATGACTAAAATATGCAATTTCTGCAAAAATGTTCCTTCTTGTTGTATTTTTCATCTTTTCACTTTTTTGTTCCTTTGACTATTTTACTTTCACTTTAGATAAACTTCAATGTTGGTGAAAGTATTTTCATCTCTTTTTACCATTTTACTACCTCTGTAATTACTTTTACTGTTTTACCTTTGACTGCTCTGTAACTTCATTTTAACTTTCACTCTGACTTTTACCTGATACACTTTAACCACTGATACTCTTTAACTGTTATGCTTTTCCTATCCCTGTAATTTCTCATTTCACTTTTACCATTCACTATGCACATTTCATCATTCTAATCTCTCTCTGACTTTGTATACAAACTGTTTGTTGAATGAAGATATTGAATTAAAATCTGAGAATTTGGAGTAACAATTTTGTCAACTAGTATTGAAATTGTTGGTCCAAATCCATATTCTGATGATAACCTTCTAAAATCAAACAATTTGTTAATGAAATCCAGGTCTCTATGAGGGGCATTCAATGGGGTTACATTCAGGGCTGCCGGAGCTTCCATTTTGGTTCTTGTGTATTCAAAATGGAAGTTTCTGGGTTTTCTTCACAGACCGAGCGTGATTTCAATTTTAATGAGGGAAATTGGCACAATTGCAGGTTCGGGGGGAACAATTCACAGTTTAAAAATCAGGGAATGATCTTAGCAATAAGATTTTAACACTGATTCAGCGGAAAAACGAAGAAAAACAGACTTTCTTTTGGAGTTTCTGAGCGCTATAAGATAAATACCTGTTCTTGGAGGAAAACTGGCTTTTAACAGGTATTAGGCGGTACCAGGATGATGCTTGAACACAGGTCTGGTGGAATTCTGGAGCGAAATCGAATTGAACAGTGGATTTCAGTGGAAATTTGAAATTCGTAGCGGAAAGCACAGTCGCGTTCAAATGATGAAAATGACATAAAAACACGCGAATTTGTTTTATTTCCAAAGTCAAAAAAGGGGTTTTTAGTTTTTCGAGGAGTGACGTCACTTTGATACGGGCTGACATGGGGCAGGGGGGCCGGGCGGTAAGCGGTTAGTCCCCGCACCGCTTATGAACTAGAGTGGTTTTGAACGCGGGGGGAGCGATTCCATTGAGCGATGGACGCGTGGCAGGTGAACAGTTCCAATACCACCAAGCCCCCGCTGGTTAAAATGCTGACAAGGGATGGGTAGCGGGGTGAACGCTAGCCGTAGATCTGTGAAGGAGCGATCCGATGGTGGAAAGGACGGATAGATGACGGAGGTTTAATGCGCGGGCCCGGCGGGGTTTTAAACGCGATTTACATTATTTAAACATCCCGGGGCATTTCTAATTGGTGAATGAGGTTGGTTATTAACTAACTCAGATAATTAGCTAATCCCTCTATACAATGGAAATAGAGTTTGCGGTGGGTTTTAATCGTTGGGGAAATGCCAGGTGGATGAGCCACGTTGGCATAAAACTTCAGATTTATTATTTTTTGGTATTAAACATATAAACCATATGTTTAAAGCTTTTCGGATTTATGTTTTTATTTTATTATATGGTAAATTAACAAATGTAATTAACTTACCATAGGGGCGGGTTTATGGTATAAAGATATAATTTAACCAAAGGGCTTATATAGTGGGTTTTTATTTGAATGTATGGGGAAATAATTACTTTGGTTAAACTTTAATAGAGGGGTTTTTGGAATATTATTTTAAAATGAGTTATATATTTAGGATAGGGCATTTCACTAGGGATTTAGTAAATAGAGTTAAACATTAATATGACAAAGGGACAAGGGAACTCAAAAAAACTTTGCATATCTAAGAAAGTGATAATTTCTGAAGTCTTTAGCAATATCTCATCTTCCACACTTAAACTTAGAATAGTAGGTTATTTTGAGGGATTTTTATGGAATTTTGCATAGTTTTCCTAAGTAAAATGGGATTTTACTTAGGACAAGGTTAAAGGTGAATGATTATAATGATGAATTATCTAGAGTACTTAGGTCTTTTTGATCATTAGGCCGAGGGTCTGGTCCCTCCAAAAGTCAAGGAAATGCCTTGAGCCCTTTTGATCTCCAAATACCTTAGTACTTTGGGGGAAATTAGTAAAACTTTTCAGGGGAAAGTGATGAGGGAAGTTAATGAGTTTGACTTTGCTTGCTGTGATTTTCCAGTGTATTTCCTGCTTTAGTATTTGTGATGAAAGTAAAGGATCAAAACATTTAGCAGCATCATTCATCAGATAAAACTTTGCATCACCATCTACCTACCCTATCTACTACTACCATTTTTCTTTATTAGGGTGCATTTAGACTTGCAAACCCTTTTCAACCTTTTCTTTTTACATGATAAATCTATCTATTTCTACCCTTATTACATCCAAGGGCTCAGATTAAACTGTTGAGCACCTCTTATTAACTCTACCTATCTACTTATCTGCCAAGATTAAACTGTTTGGTCAGATATTTATTCTCTATTCTACAACATGAAATTGAAAAATGAATGAGTCAAGTTTAAACAGTTTGACTCTTCATAAATTGTGGCAAAGTTTGACAAGCTGCACACAATTTTGTTTATTACAAAAAATGAAATAGTAGTGGCATTTGGACTTGCACACTTTCCTGGTCTATTTTTGTTTGGGGTTCATTTCTTTCACTTTTTTGACCATTTTATTATTTTCACCCTTTGATTTTTCTTTTAGGGTATACCCTCTTTACTTTAATTGATTTTTGTTTCTTCAAGAATATGAACACCTTGCTAAAGATAGGTATGAACATATTCATGCAGTTCAGACAAGACAATCATGAAATGTGACACTTATTGGCAGAAAGGCTCATCACCTGCTCCATCAGATGGTTTTCCTTTTTGTAAAAGTCAAGAACAAGCAGTGTCAACACCACAATTTCAAATGTCTCGAAACTAAACCATGTAATCTCCTTCTTCTGGTAGCTTTATTGTATATATGATAGTAAAACTTCTAAAGCTTAGGGCCTTCACTTCGGGCTTCAACTCCAGTAAGTTACTATCCACTCAAAACTTAAAACTTTGTTGCCCAGTTAGGAATTTTCTGCCTTGTTCCAATCCCAAACATGCATTTGCTGTGGTTGAAAATCTTGAATTGAATATAGTCATTTTTCTGCAACCTGAAATCTGATCTGAAACTAAAACAACACACAAAAAATTTCAAACCAACTTAATGAAAAACTAGCTGAAAATTGACAACTAAAAAAAAATGCTCAAAATTCTGAGCTTATTAGCACTCATTTACCTATTCTAATCTACTAAAAGTCTTATTGAATTAGGTAATACAAAAATGCCAATGAAGCCAATCAAGTAGCTGTAAAAATAAATGGATAACTTGATTGCTTGTGATCAAAATTGGAAGTATGTTATGATCATGTGCCTTTATAGTCAACGATAAGATGTGAAATGGAAATTGTTGATATATTTGATCCTCATAGATAAAACATGTTTGCAGATTTGAGGTAAAAATATTCTCCATATAATTTTCTATAGGATCAATAAAAGCATGATGTATGTTATTTACTTCTAGGCCTTCAATGACTAATTGTTCAATTGAATTATGAATATTAGACCATGAACTTATTTCTTCAGTCTTGTGTTTGAAAGAATAATCATCTTCAATATGCAGTCAAAAGATAGTACAATTTCCTCTTGCTTTGGAGAAGGAAGATTTTCAAAGAATTCTTTAGGATTTCGGAAATTGTATGACTGAATTTGAGAATGCAAAATTTTGATTTCATTTTCATAATTTTCAGAAATTATATCAAGAAGCCATTTTTTAACTTGAGGAGAACATTTTCTTGATTTCAAGAGAAGAAAGAAAGCTCTTAGAAAATCCTCATCAAGCTGAAGTTCTAATATCTCATCCCTCAAAATAGCTAGTGATTGTTTTGTGAAATTATCATAATTATCATCATACTGGTCATATTTAGGAAAATCTTCAGAATAAGGAATGTCATTAATTATAAACATTGGATCAGCATATTTCTCTTCCAACAATCCCAATATATCTTGATTAGATTGGTTTCATTCTGTTTGAAAATCATTGTTTTGTTCAATAGGCGTGATATCAAGCAATGGGCCTTTTTGGGAAGGTAGAATAACATGAGCATCAACTTGTTCTTCTGTCCCTTCATGGATAAAAACCTTTGTACATTCATCAACATTAGAAGAAGTAGAAACAATTTCTTCATTATGTAAATATTTTGAGGACGGTTGCATGTTTAGAAGCAAATTGATTTCTTCTTCGGTGAGGGGGGGTGGGAATCTCTGAATTCTTAGATTGAAATGACAATTGTTTTTTCCCTTATCTAAAAGTTGATCATGAGGTTTATTATTGTCTTTAACTCCATTCAAAACATTAAATGAAACATCATTTGTTAATACAGAGGGGTTTTGTGGATCTTGATTTATCTCCTGACTTATTTCATCTTTGTTTAACTCCTCTTGATTATTATGACATTTAACTTGAGAATAAAAGTTTTGGACTTCCTCTAATAAATCTTCAGGATGCCAATTTCCAAAATCTTCATCAATATTTTTAAGGTAATGTATAAGATCTTCAACTTGATCACAACAATTTTCAGCTAATGATAAATATGGAAAATCATTTTTGTAATGCTCATAAAATACCTTATGAAAATATTTTAGAGAAAACAAACTTGCAGGTTTGAGAGCTTCATACCATTCCCTTGCTTTTTCTTCTAAGGTTCCCATGAATATCTTCATGAGGCAATCCTCATGCCAATCACCCTTCAATCTTGATAAGTGTATATGAAATTTAATGAGATGTAGTAAAGGATCATCAATATTCTCATCTTGAAACATGGGCAGATTTTCACCCCAATTTACCTTCGGTAGTTTGTGTGGAAATCCAGGTATGTGATCTCTGCTCATGGGAGCATATCTTCGTTTTATTCTTGGATCATCTTGAAAATCAGCCATAATGAAAGGCCACGATATCTGTAAAACCAAGTAGGATCCTTATATAAAATACAATACATATTGAAAACCGTTCTTAACGTGAAAGAACATAATGTCTTGGATTAAGATTCAAGTTGAAAGCCTGATCTTTCCATATTGTTCTTCCAGGTTCATTCCTCTAGTGGAGTCTTGATTGTGAGATTGATTTTGGAGTCGCCAGGTGGATGATTTTAACCTTTGTGTGTCTGATCCCTGTCCACCATCATAGATCAGATCTAAACCTGTAAAACAATTCTGAAGAGAAAGTTAGATCTTCAGGAAACTAAATTTTTGTGAATTTTCAAAACAACTTCTACAAACTCTTCAAGAAATTTAAGATTTTTAATTAAAATTTTCTCAAAGATTTATTAAACTAGAGAGTCTGATTAAACATTTGAAACTAAGGTTAAATGTATAAGCTAAATCAGAGATAGACTGAAGCAGCTTTTATTTACTTTTGCAATTGCAGAGCAAAAGCAATTTCAAAGGCTACCTGGCTGATCTTCAGACTCTGTCTATAGCTTATAAGTGAACAATATTAACAAATAAAAATAATTCAGATCCCCAGTATGGTCGCCACTATGTTATCACTCAGGTTTTCCTAGAACTTGTGTAAGAGGAAAGTATACTCGAGGTAACCACAAACCAACCTTTTAGATGCAGAATCTAGCCAATTTGCATCCAGAGAGGGCTCTCTCTTTATAATTTATCTTTGTTCTTATAAGGTTTTAGGCTAGTTATAAATTCAAGAGTTTGTTTTGGGAAAACGGTGGAATCCACAAACTAAGGGAAAGGTTGAGAGTTTTCAGTCCATTGGGCTATGGAGTCAAAGGATGGCTTTACTGGATTTCTATTCTAAACACAAGATGGTATTACAGGGCAAGATAGCTAGACAGAGAACAATCCTTAAAATTTAAAGTGGATGGGATGATCTTGAAGGGATGAAAGGCAGCTAAGAATCTTTCACCATGTTCAAAAGAAAGAAGTGAAATGACTACAAACAAAGAGCAATGAAGGATTCTTTATTATAGTAATTAACAATGTTTAAATTAGCAAAGCAAGAGCATTTAAGAATTCATGCTTATAACTAATTTAGAAGAAAACATTAAGAACAATCACATTTGAAATCAGAGTACAACTAAGCAAATTCTGATTCAATCCTTTATGTAAATTATTCAGAAATGGACATGATGATATTATAAACTAACATAAAAATCATGCACAAGGGTAGAAAACTTATTATTGAATCGTAGTCCAACACATGAATCCTGTAACAAGTCCAAAGGCTTTAAATTATTATCCAAAGGTTACCTATCAGTCTTCAAAAATGCTTTTATTCTAAAATCTCATCGTCATGTGCAGAGTAATAGAATCTGACCTCTAACACTCTTTTGAGGGTTTATTTACAAGCAAATTTCTAACCAAAATATCTTGAAACAAATATCAAAATTATTACAACTTCTCCAACTATTTACATAAATAGAACTTAATTAAAGGACACTCAAACTAATGCATCTATTTGGCACTATTTTGTATGGATAGGTGATGACAAAGAGGAGAATTCGAATTTGATCCAACTCTTAGTTGATGATAAGGCATCCAAGTCACTAACTGCTTCCTTTCTTTGTGCAATCTGCTCCAACAATTCTGCAAACTTGGGGTCCCATGATCACCTTGTATTTCTCAATCCGTAATAGATATGTAAAAAGTGAAAGAGGTTATTGTAGATAAATATGTTTTTGAGATAAACCTCTTTCACTTTCCTAAACTTCCTCTCCAGCTATGCGCAATCGGCTCTGCAAAAATATGTGTAAAACAGAGTTTTACAGAGTCTGAAAAATAACCTCTAAAGATGTGCATGTATCTCTCAGTCTGAAATCAATGTCCAAAAAATGAGATAGGTTTTTGTAGATGGGTCTCTTAGGAACAAAAAACGCCTTCAGTTTTGTAAGATGTATTTCGGATTGGCCACAATATTCTCTGCAAAATGATGACTTAACTGGTATTTTCTGCAAAAAGTGCTTTCCATCATTGTTTAATATTTCCAAAACCATAATAGCTGTTAGAAAAGTGAGAGAGATTTTTTTAGATAATCCTCTTAAGAACATAAACCTCCTTTAGTTTTTCAAAATTCATCTTGGATTGATCACAATAGTTTCTGCAATACTATGACTAAAATATGCAATTTCTGCAAAAATGTTCCTTCTTGTTGTATTTTTCATCTTTTCACTTTTTTGTTCCTTTGACTGTTTTACTTTCACTTTAGATAAAATTCAATGTTGGTGAAAATATTTTCATCTCTTTTTACCATTTTACTGCCTCTGTAATTACTTTTACTTTTTTACCTTTGACTGCTCTGTAACTTCATTTTAACTTTCACTGACTTTTACCTGATACACTTTAACCACTGATACTCTTTAACTGCTATGCTTTTCCTATCCCTGTCATTTCTCATTTCACTTTTACCATTCACTGTGCACATTTCATCATTCTAATCTCTCTCTGACTTGGTATACAAACTGTTTGTTGAATGAAGAGATTGAATTAAAATCTGAGAATTTGGAGTAAACAATTTTGTCAACTAGTATTGAAATTGTTGGTCCAAATCCATATTCTGATGGTAACCTGCTAAAATCAAACAATTTGTTAATGAAATCCAGGTATCTATGAGGGGCGTTCAATGGGGTTACATTCAGGGCTGCCGGAGCTTCCATTTTGGTTCTTGTGTATTCAAAATGGAAGTTTCTGGGTTTTCTTCACAGACCGAGCGCGATTTCAGTTTTAATGAGGGAAATTGGCACAATTGCAGGTTCGGGGGAACAATTCATGCTTTAAAAATCAGAATGATCTTAGCAACAAGATTTAAACACCTATCTGCATGAAAACGAAGAAACAAACTTTTCTTTGGAGTTTTAGCGTTATAAGATAAATAATACCGGTTTGGAGGAAACCGGGCTTAGTCATGTATCAAAGTGTAGTGTGATGATGCTGCGATCACGTCCTGGCGGAATTCTCAGAGCGAACGAATTGAACAAAATATTTTAAAGGAAATTGAAAATTGTGATGAAAACACAACACGGCTAAATGATGAAAATGACATAAAAACACGCGAATTTGTTTTATTTCCAAAGTCAAAAAAGGGGTTTTTAGTTTTTCGAGGAGTGATGTCACTTTGGTACGGGCTGACGTGGGGCAGGGGCGCCGGGCGGTAAGCGGTTAGTCCTCGCACCGCTTATGGACTAGAGTGGTTTTGAACGCGGGGGGAGCGATTCCATTGAGCGATGGACGCGTGGCAGGTGAACAGTTCCAATACCACCAAGCCCCCGCTGGTTAAAATGCTGACAAGGGATGGGTAGCGGGGTGAACGCTAGCCGTAGATTTGTGAAGGAGCGATCCGATGGTGGAAAGGACGGATAGATGACGGAGGTTTAATGCGCGGGCCCGGCGGGGTTTTAAACACGATTTACATTATTTAAACATCCCGGGGCGTTTCTAATTGGTGAATGAGGTTGGTTATTAACTAACTCAGATAATTAGTTAATCCCGCTATATAATGGAAATAGGGGTTGCGGTGGGTTTTAATCATTGGGGAAATGCCAGGTGGATGAGCCACGTTGGCATAGGAATTTTCCAAAGTTTTGGCTTGAAAATAAAACTTCAGATTTATTATTTTTTGGTATTAAACATATAAACCATATGTTTAAAGCTTTTCGAATATATGTTTTTTATTTTATTATATGGTAAATTAACAAATGTAGTTAACTTACCATAGGGGCGGGTTTATGGTATAAAGATATAATTTAACCAAAGGGCTTATATAGTGGGTTTTTATTTGAATGCACGGGGAAATAATTACTTTGGTTAAACTTTATAATAGAGGGGTTTTTGGGGTATTTATAAAAAAGGAGTTATATACTTAGGATAGGGCATTTGACTAGGGATTTAGTAAATAGAGTTAAACATTAATATGACAAAGGGACAAGGGAACTCAAAACACTTTGCACATCTAAGAAAGTGATAATTTTTGAAGTAAATTGCAATATCTCATCTTCAACACTTAAACTTAGAATAGTAAGTTATTTTGAGGAATTTTTATGGAATTTTGCATAATTTTCCTAAGCAAAATGAGATTTTACTTAGGAAAAGGTTAAAGATGAATGATTATAATGATGAATTATCTCAAGTACTTAGGTCTTTTTGATCATTAGGCCGAGGGTCCGGTCCCTCCAAAAGTCAAGGAAATGCCTTGAGCCCTTTTGATCTCCAAATACCTTAGTACTTTTAGGGGAAATTAGTAAAACCTTTGAGGGGAAAGTGATGAGGGAAGTTAATGAGTTTGACTTTGCTTGCTGTGATTTTCCAGTGTATTTCCTGCTTTAGTATTTGTGATGAAAGCAAAGGATCAAAAACATGTAGCAGCATCATTCATCAGATAACACTTTGCAGCACCATCTACCTACCCTATCTACTTAACACTACCATTTTCTCTTCTTTATTAGGGTGCATTTAGACTTGCAAACCCTTTTCAATCTTTTTCTTTTTACATGGCAAAACTATCTAAATCTACCCTTATTACATCCAAGGGCTCAGATTAAACTGTTGAGCACCTTTTATTAACTCTACCTATCTACTTATCTGCCAAGATTAAACTGTTTGGTCAGATATTTATTCTCTATTCTACAACATGAAATTAAAAATGAATGAGTCAAGTTTAAACAGTTTGACCCTTCATGAGTTGTGGCATAAGTTTGACAACAAAAGACATTAATTTGTTTATTATACTGTAGTAAAAAGTAGTGGCATTTAGATTCTTGCATACCTTTCTTGGCATTTGTTATGCGTGTCTATTTCTTTTACTTTTTGGCCATTTTTATTATTTTTACCCTTTGATTTTTCTTTTAGGGTATACCCTCTTTACATTTTTTTAAATTTTTTGATTTTTTGGTTTTTCAAGAATATGGAACACCTTTGCTAAAGAAAGAAGGTTTGAACATATTCCATAGTTCAATCAAGACAATCATGAAAAATGACACCTATTGGTATAGGAGTCTAACAGAGCACTTCAATTAAGTGCACAGATGTGGCACAGGAGTTGACAGAAGGAATTATGCTATTCCTGAGGTTTAAGAGGAGCTATTTCATGGATACTTCAGTTAGAACTCATGTGACAGAGTTTGGTGGAGTTATTGAGGTAGTTGGTGGAGTTGTGTTCAGTTTAACTGAGTTAAACATAGTTGAGCTAGTTGTATCTAGTCTAATTGATTGATTTAGTAGTGAGAGTGGTGTGAATTAATAATTAATTAATTCACTAATTATTAACTCATAAATCAACTAAAGAATACATCGGTTAACTACAGTGGATGGACAGTTTCAGTGGAGACTAGTGAAGAGGTAGGTGAAAGAGCAGTGTGACTATTAGTTGTGACTATACTGTTGCATGATTTGCAACACACAGTTGTTGGATATGCCAATGAGGATTGTGTGAGCAAGTTTGGACCAATTCGAGTTCATTCCGCAGCCATTTCTTCGGCTAAAGGATTATGCCAGAGAGGCAAGCTATCGTGTATGTAGATTGGAGCATGTGATTTGCTAGATCTAGCTTGATTAGTGTGTAGCAATTGGAGATTATACTGAGAGCTTGTGAGGAGCTTTGTATAATTATTGTTACATGATCTCTATGACATATAATATACAGATAGTTGGGGGTTTTCAGCTTTAAGCTTTCCCATAAATATTTTGTTCATATGTGTGAATGTTTATGGTTTTAATGTGCGCATGTGATTGTTTTTATTTCCGCAATTAATGATCAATGGTAGAAGAGATTATGTATTGTGCATGAAGTCAAATAGTGTGTGATCAGGAGAATCTCGGATATAACATATCAGTTATATAAATTTCTATAGCTTCCCACGGGTTAGCCCACGGAGTGTGGGGGTTGGATACCCATTTCCACCAGATACTAGCTCCCATGATATTGTTGTTGTGCTCAGGGTTGTGCAGCCCTAGGCCCCCTTGAATTTTTGGAGTACACACTTCCTTCCAGTTAACTAAAGCCCATTTTTTTTTCTCTTTGGTGCCATCCCACATGATTTTTTTTTTCAATTTGCGCATGGCCTCGAGCACCCATTTGGGGGTTTCTAGTACCAAGAAGAGGTAAATGGAGAGGGACTGCAATACTACTTTGATGAGAACCAAGTGGCCTGCTATATTGAGAGTACAATGGGTCCATTTGGATAGTTTGGTTTCCATTTTGTCCAGCAGAGCTCGCCAGGAGGAGTGATTAATGGTCGTGTCAATGAGAGGGGCTCCAAGGTATTTGAAGGGTAAGGATGTGATGGAGAAGCCTAGGATGCAGGGAATGTTGCATTGAGATAGAAGGGGATGTGGAAGAAAAATATTTGTGATTTTTCAGGGTTGAATTCAGTTCCAGAGGCTTCAGAGAAGAAATCTAGAAGAGATTTTGAGGGTACATGCTTCCTGGACTGAGGGGTAACCCATGATCATGTTGTCATCCAAAAATTTATGATGGGAGGAGGGGGGAAGATTGTGGAGGGGTATCCGTTTTAGATCCCCTGAGTGGATGGAGCTGTTGAGAAGGCGGCCCAACCCTTCAGCCATGATGATGAAAATGGAGGGTGACAGAGGGTCCCTTGTCTGATTCCTCTTGAGGGATTGAAAGTTTATGAGGGTATACCATTGACCAAAATGGAAAGAAACATAGAGTTAATGAGGCTCATGATCCACCGTACCCTGGTGTGGCTGAAGCCGAAGGCTATAAGGACATTTTTGATATAGTCCCAGCTAAGTTTGTCAAAAGCCTTGTATAGATCGATTTTCAGGAGCATACCTGTTTTTTTGGATTATTTGAGAGAATATATGACCTCGTGGGTTAGGATGATGCCATCAAGTATTTTCCTGCCTTCAGCATAGCCTGTTTGCTTCAGGGATATGATCATGGGGAGGAGTTGCTTCAGCCTGTTAGCAATAAATTTGGAGATTATTTTATAAGTGACATTGCAGAGTACTGTGGGCCTGTACTTACTTGGTGAGGCTGCATTTTCTTCTTTTGGAACCAGAATGACGAAGGTGGCGTTAAGCATCGGAAGAAGCCAGTGAGTTGTGCGTGATTCCTTCACTAGACCCCAGAATTTGTCTCTGGTGGTTTCCCATAATAAGTGGAAGAAGTTGGAGGTAAATCCATCAGGGCATGGAGATTTTATGGCTTTCAGCTGGAAGACTACATGTTCCACCTCAGCAAGAGTGGTAGCTTTAAATAGCATCCAGTTGTGTTCTTTTATAATCAGCTTAGGAATGTGCTAAGTGATTTTTTTGATAACCTCGTGCCTCTGATGATTAGGTTCTTGCATAATTTTCCTGAAGTGGTTGCGCAGATACTCCGTAATTTCCTCATGCTTTTCCAGATGCTCTCCATTTTGGTTTTTGAGGACAATGACTCTGTTATGAACCCCATGTTGAATAATAGAGTGGTGAAAGAATTTTGTGTTTTGTTCTCCCTCTCTGAGCCAACATATCCTTTATTTTTTTCTCCATAGGATTTCTTCTTGGCTCCTTCTTTTTTCCATATGATTTGATAATATATTATCTTGATTCTCTGATTCGGTGGAGCATCCTTCCTTGATGATTATTTGTTGAAGCTTCTTCATTTTTTCCTCAAGCTCTCTTTGATATTTTAAGATATTGCCAAAGGTGGATTTATTCCATACCTTCGATTTACCTTTGAGAATTTTCATCTTTGTCTGGAGCTGGAGAATTTTAGTTCCTTGTAGAGGTGATAGGGAGGACCACCAAGCTTAGACCATTTCCCTAAACCCTGGGTGTCAGAGCTAGCAGTTTTCAAAGTGGAATGGTTTGGGAGTGTGCTGACCTAGTCTTAACCATTGAATTTGTATTGGCCAATGATCAGAACCTACAACAGGGATGATGGTGGCTACTAGATCACCCCCCAAACGAATGAAATATTTCTTGATGACGAACCTGTCTAGTCTAGAAGCTATTTGGTGGGTTCCTCCTCTTCTATTATTCCAGGTGAAGACTTTGTTGGAGGTTTGGAGGTCAATGATGTGGTTTTCTTGGATGAAGTTAATGAATCAATTACATCCAGGTCAAGATGCATCCTTCCTCCCTTATTTTCCTGTAGGTTTGTTATCATATTTAAATCTCCTCCCAAGAGCTAGAGTGGAAGATATCTCTATTTATTGAGTTCATCTATGTTTCCCAAAAGCTCCATTTTTTGGTGGAGATTATGGGGAAATTATACATTCGTTAGCAGACCATGGATGTCTGTTCCAATCAGGTGAAAGTTGGCCTGGATGAAATGCCTATTGGCATGATAGTTCTCCAGGGAGATGATTTGGGGGTTCCAAATGATTTATAGTCCTCCAAACGCTCCATTCGCATCTACCATTATTGTATTGCATCCTTTCCATATCTTTTTGAAGATTGTTTCAAAAGTGAAGCATGAACATTTGGTTTCTTGCATGTATAATATTGCAGGGTGTTCCTCAGTTATTCTTTTCTTTATTGTCTTGTGCTTGGTGGGGCTATTGAGCCCTCTTATATTCCATGGGATGATATTCATTGGGGGGGCATTGGTGGTGTAGGCATAGAATCTTGTTAGCTTGGGGAATCGCCCATAATCCACCATTTCTTTGCCTATTTCTACTGTTCTTTGCAATGTTATTTTCCTTCCTCTTTTGTGGGATTCTTTCGTGAAGTATTTTGTATTTATAAGAGTACCCCTCTGAATGCCCAAAGAGGGGAGCTGCTGCTTTTGGGTAAGGATTTCTTCCATCTTTTGGACCTGTTGCTCGAATATTAAGCGAAATTACTTCTTATTACAAGAATCCTATAACCCTATGAGATCCAGGCCCTTAAGGTCAATACTCTCTAGCTCTTCCTCCATGGCTTTTGGGATCGTATCCAACACCTATTCTTTACCCTTCGAAGCTAGGTTTTCCCCTGCGAAGCTAGGGGTTTGAGGTTTCAGAAAGGTCCCTGGTGGGATCTTATTCTGTTGTGCCTTGAAGGACTAGGGTTGATCCTTCGAGGTGCACCCAGCTTCGTTGTCTAGTTCATACTTGATCTCATTCAACTGATTTATGGTTGTAAAGCTATTGCTAGTCATAGGTCCTTTTTTATTCTGGTGATAATTAGTTCTCTTTTTATACCTTTTCTTGCTTGATACCTTCGTGAATCCTTCTGATGCTTGATCATTTGATTCATTTTCAACCGCCACTTTTTTTTCTAGAGGGAAATATCTGAATAGATGCCCATGTTGGTGACACTTCCTGCATCTAAAATGAATATTCTCATAATCTACAGTTTGTATCCATTCAAAGTCTTCGTGCAACAGACTTACCTCGACTGGTAGTGACTCCAATATGTTCATGTAGACATAGATTCGGGCATATGTTGCGTAGCGATTGATATTTGTTTCCTCTTCTTGTTAGAGTCGATGTCTTCATCCCTCCGTCAAAGATCAAATTTCTCTTGTTGCATTTCATTTTAGGTGTCTCATTCAGTTCAGTCAGCTGCATCCCATTAGGAGCGTGGATTATCTGACGGTAGGGTCTTGTCACTCATATCCCTCATGTCATGTACCTGCTGATTTGTGTCTGTTCATCAAAATCATTTACAGTCATTTACAGTCATGTTTGGTCTCTTGGTTAGCAAAGAGTTATTTTAGGGTTTTTAGTCTCATTAGGTCTAGGGTTTCGTTAATTTAGTCTTCAGAATGGCTAATAATGTCAGCAGGCACATGAGGAGGTTTCAAATAAGGTTTCACTGCAAAAATTTCATCGTCATAATGCTTGATAATTATTTTTCTTCAAAACTCTGTTTTGAAGAAAAATCTTCTATTTCATCTTTTGTAATAAATGCAATGTAATTTTCAAAAAAAAAATTCAGTTGTAAAGTACTTCAAGCGCAACCCTGGTCGCCTTTGCCAAATATCCATGCCAAACACTCCCTGCAAAAGAGACAGAAGCTCATCATCAGTCCAAAAAATCAAAAGGAAGCAAAACAAAGTTTATTTGAAAAGTGCCAAAGTGTTCAAACATTACAAAGTGGGTTTTCAAAAGAAAAAATTAAAATTTTGGGCATATAAGATATTTTCATGATCCAACACTCCATTTGCATGCCAAGAGATAGCCTTGAGCCAAGACAAATCGTGGAGGAGCAAATAAATCATGGAGGAGTGAAGACTGTGTGTCATTTGCAGAGCGCGACGCACTGGGCAACTGTCGCGGCGCATTGGCTGAGCGCGGCGCATAGGGTCACTCTTCACTGTGCAAATTTGAACTGTTGCGGCGCATAGAAAGGGCGCAACGCACTGGGAAGTGGTCGCAGTGCACAGGGCAGACACCCAAATTTTTGTCATTGCCTCCAAAAAATTCCAAATCACTCGGTTCTTTTTATCCAATTAAGTTCATGTGAAACTGTAATTGCCATTTACAAGTGTTTGAAAATGGATTATGAGAATTTGAATGTCAAAACTCAAACCCTATCATCTTGCTGAAGTGCCTCCTTAGGGTTTTGAAATTGGAGTTTTAAAATTGATTGTGGTGCCAAATACTTCATTCCTCACTTGTTTATTCCTCCCTCTCACTGTTATACTATCATTACAGTCCATCCCCTATTCCCTTACATCCCCAAAGTCACTCATTCCTAAGCCTATTTTCCTATCCCTAAGTCATTTCATTTCCTATCATTTTCACTTTCCCATCTCACTTGTAAAAATTCCCAAACCCCAAGTTTCCCAAACAATCAATTGGTTGTCCCTACACTTCAATTATCACTTGATTGAGGTCCATTGTTCCTACTTCCCTATTTCTCCACAGTCCCTCTCTTACCACCATATATTTGGCAATTGAAACAAAGCACCAAATTCTCATTTTCATCTCATACAAGCCAACATACACCTTGGAAATTATGGAGACAAACACTGATACATCATATGACAGAGATAGTGATTCTACCACTGAGCTACATGCACCTAGAAGGCCTCGTAAAGGTGGCAGACATGTGAGAGAAGAGCCCACCTCATTGAATTAATTGCAGGCTTGCCCACTTGCCATGGCATGTTTTCGAGAGTAGTCATGCTATCAGTTTTGTGAAATGATTGCTAGGATTCATTATCATCAGGAGTTGGCTCGTTTGTTTGTATTGGATTTACATGATGGTCAGGTAACTCTTGCTGGTGTAAATTTCACTTTGACACTGGAAACTATTTCTCAAGCAACCAGAATACCGAATGTGGGTGAACAATGGAACAAAAGACAACAGGTGGACAGAGTGCATTATGAACCATATATCAGGCCTAGCTTTGTGAGACAGCTCAGCAGAGTGTTCCCATTCTGGTTCCTAAAGGAATCCTATGCGCCTTTCATGAAACTTATTATCAGATATTTTAGTTGTGAGGGTCGGTTCTCACGCCTCTATGCCTATCATATCAGGTTATTAATGCATTTCAACAGAGTGAGGATGATGAACATCCCTTATTTCATGTGCTAGAATATTGAGAGAATGACCACTCTTGTGAAGAGGAAAACTCCCGAGCAGCAGTACAACAATATTTATCACTATGCACTCATCAAGATCGTGGTTGTACATTAGATTGGATTGTAGGGTATTTCATGGGAGGATTTCATTTCCCATGATTTCTTCACAGCTCCTCAGGTTCCTCCAGAGGTTGTCCATGATGCAGGTGAACCTTCACATCAGTATGGAGGTCAGGAGGCAGAGACTACTAGTGTGCCGACATATGTCACTTATCAAAGAGGCACTAGAGGATTATTTGCAACAGCCTGGCGAGTACTATCTCCACTTGGGGTGGAAGGGGTCTCGTTGCCGTCATCAACAGCACAGGTATAGGTACATGACAGAGGTAAGAGGCCTATGCAGGATGAGGGCCCTTCAGGAGGCTAGGATACTGATTTCATACTTATTGATGAGGATTTGAGCTCTCCAAGCTCAAAGTTGAGAGAGACTATTTAGGAGCAGAAGGTGGAGATAGATACCTTGACCGTCAAGTTGCAGAGAACCCAATGGATTATAAACTACTTGGAGTAGTGGAACAAACAGTTGGAGGATCAGCAAAAAATCATGGAGTTGCAAAACATCTGTGAGAACCAGCAAGCTACCCAAAGAAGCCAAACCAAGATGACACCCATTGAGCAGGAGATTGAGGCTGATTGAGAGATTTGGCTCGAAAGGGTCAATATTCATCTTAAGAATCTATTGGCGAAGGAAAACAAGGAAAATAACATGCTCAGACACATGAAGAACCATTATTGGGCGCGAAATCATGTTTGCAATGCGCGAATCAAGATCCTGAAGGAAAAACTAAAGAGGGCACTAAAGCGCCGCAAAAGGCATGATAGACTCCAAATTTTGGCCGGAACTTCTTTGGCCCAGCATAGTGCTTGATGGTGGAAATTCAGCCCAAATTTCAAGAAATTTGGGAAAATTTTTGTCAATTTTGAATTTTTTGGCCTTAACACAGATTTTCCTGCCCGACGCGTAGCGCCACTTAGCGCGCGCTTATAATTGGCAGCTCCTTTGGAGGAAAACTTTGCATTTCTAGATTTTTCATCAAAATTTATGCATTCCTACCCATTACCTAAGGATTTTGACAATTTTTGGGTTGCCTAAAGGGTCAAAAACACCCTAAAAATGACCTTTCTGCCACTGTTTGGACACACAGGAAGCAGTGTTGGGAGATTTGATTTTTGGAGGGGAAAATGGCAACCAAATTCAGAAATTATAACTGGGTTGGAAATTAGACAGGCAGGGCTTTCCAACGAGCTATCCTGTGCTCAATTTGGACTCCGGGAAGGCCCTCAAAATCAGCCTCAAAGTGGCGCTACGCATAGAGATTTCAGGCGCGGCGCATTGGGAATTTTGGCTTAGTTTTCACTCAGCAGCTCAAATTTTCGCCTAGTTTTGTCTAGTTTGGCTTCTTCATGTAACTCTTGATGTAACTTGATGTAATTTCATGACTTTGATGTAATTTTGGCACATTTTTACTCATGTAAGTAGATTCATTCACCAAAAAGTGAATTGTAACTAAATGAATCAGTTTCCTATGTTATAGAGGCAAGCTGTTCCACTACCTATTTTTCAGTTCTTAGTTTAAATCTTGTTTAAACCGCTCCTAAACTAGTGATATCGACCCCTAGAGTAATGGGGATGAGTTAAGCTTGTCTATATCTTGTATTTTCTCAGTCATTTTCATGGTTGAACACTTGGGATTGCTTGGCACTTCATTGTACATTTCATCTCTGCAATTTTGGCAAAGGAATAGACCAGGGTTTGCAGCACTCTTTGGGATCCATGTGGCTCTATGTTTTGATGGTGTGTTTCTCTCTGTGATTGTAAGTTCACTGATGTTTTATGTGTATCATTTCCCTTCTCTTTTCTTCTTAAATTAAACAAATGAGTGATAAAGGTGGAATTCATTAGATTGCTTTGCTCTGCCTTGAGTTTTGTTTAATTTTCCATGTTTTCATCTGCTTGAAGAGGATTCTTGAAAGCCTCTTTCCCTCTTCATCTCCTCACCGGTCTGAACTATCCATTCATTCAATCCAAAGCATCAAAACAATTCCCTTCCTTGCCCCATTCAAGAACTCTGCAAAAACTAGGCCTCATCCCCGGACCCAAAACTACCTTTCCCTTTTATTCCAACAAAACCCCCAAAATAAAAATCAAACTCCTTTACTTATATACCTAGCCTAAAATCAGCTTTTATTTCAATTCATATCAAGCCCTATTGATTATATTTGTTGAGATTGACCCGGAGAGAGCTCGATCTCGTAGGGCTACCACCGTATCGAGCGTGCTTGATGTTACTTCAAACCGCCTTTCCTTCGCCTTCGCGATGTGTATATTTCAGGTAATAACACCGCGTTATTCTGTGCACCCCCCGTGGAAGGCTCATATCTCTAAGGGTTAGCTCATCCCAGTAGTCCTGGGGGAGGGATTAAAGTTGAATCCAAACCAGGGCCCATGTAAGATCTTGCTTATTGGGGTTGAACCACTCCATCCAGTGTCATAGGTATAACCCTGCAGAGTTGAAACAATAGGGCCCTCCATCCATGATCCTATTTTTTTCTTCAATGCATGTAAATATCACATTGAAGAATCATTTAACACACAACTGAAGGTCAAGATGGCCCTTGGGTTTCCATTTAGAATCTATCCATCCTCGAAGGTCTTTTTCAGTGGGCCAGAAACCCATGAACTTGCCTATCAACGCATGATCCTTCATGAAATGGATTCTTTCGTTGATGTGATGTGTTGGGAGCTCGATTATTGTTCGTTTGGGGTTCTTCAGAATGAATGTTGCTGACTTTATGTTAAATTCTTTTGTTGCTGATGAATTTTTCTTCTGTGATGTGGGAGTCGCCCCTGAGATGTCATGAGACTGGCCAAAGTTTTTTTTATTGTTGCTATTATCCCCTTCCGCCGCCACTATGAGAGGCTGGCCTGTGATGGGGGAGAAACGGTCCCCCCCACTGGTTTCTGTCATAGGTGAGCCTCAAGGCTGACCAGGAGAGTGATCGCAGCCTAATGGTCTGCGAGGGGGAGGTTTGCCTGGGGCAGCCTGCATGAAAACCTCCAAACCCTAGGTCATGGCAGTCAGCCTGGTGCAGAGCTCTCCTGTATCTCCCCTATGCTTATATATGTTGTTATGCCCCGTAGATTACATATTTGTGATATGTTTGACAAAATTCTTGTCCTTAACAATATTGTTAATATGATTAACAATATTAATATAATTAGCAATATTTATATTAATATTTAATCATTAATAATAAGAGTACACTTTCAGTTTATATCAACCATATTACATTTAATAATGTGGTTGGATTTATAATAATTATCCCTTGGGTTTAATATTATTTCTTTGAATATATAATCCCCTCGGATTTTAGTGTAAATATCTTGGGTTTATTATTTTCTTGAACTTATAATATCAATCCCTTGTTATTATTATTTATTAATTGATTTATGAATTTATTATCTAAACTGGAATGATGATTGGAAATTGAGTAAGAGTTGAATTCCAACTCTCTCTATGTGATTCCCCCTCTCACTTGGATTATTTTTGTATCAGGTCTTTGCGTTTATTTTTTTGTTTTATTTGTTTAATGTTTCCTTCTATTTTGGTCCATTTCTAATTTTATTCTTTATTTTAATATTAAACCCTAACAAATTCTTTAATTATTATTAATATTTTTAATCTATATCTTTATTATTAATAAAATTTACAAAAATATATCCTAACTTCTTTTAATTTTTATTCTAAACCCTTTGAATTTATTCTTTCCATTAATTTATATATTTAAAATATTTATACTCCTAATAACTACCATTTTATAACTATTCTTTTGTCATCCCTCTTAACCTTTTAACATATGTTTAATTTATTTATGAATTATTACAAGATATAGATTGTTATAGTTGATTCTTTATCTTTATTGTTATTATAATTCCCTTTTATACCTTTAGAATATAAAAGCATTTTCTTTCAACTACTAACCACAAAATATATATAATAAGAAAAAGAAAAGAAAAAACTTATTCCCATTACTAAATATTAACTAGCACAATCACATAAGAAAATGTGGTTGATATACACCGATATGAACCACATTAATAATTATTAATTGTATGGTAGAGATTTGATATTAAAATTGATATTACTATTAAGTATTATATAATTTTAGTAATTATATAACTAAGCATAAGTATCTAAGCCCAACTTGGTGAAGTTTAGTATGGCATGAATTGTTTAAGATTCAAAATATAACAACCATACCTCTATTTTCTTTATGTGTCTTTTGGTGTATATATGATCTCTCAAATTTAATAATTATATTCATGGTAAGAATTCAAAACATAACAAACTAATAAATAGATTTAGAAATAATACCATCTAAACAACCTAGAATATTATTTCCTTATTAAAAATATTAATCCACTTAATCCACTAATACCATCTAAGCAACCTAGAATATCATTTCCTTATTAATAATAATAAGCCATTTAATCCACTCTAGGTTATGTGTAGAATTGAAAACATAATAAATCAATTTCTTGATTTTTGTGAAGTGCATATAAAAGTTATAATATCGTTGGCTTCTTTGAAATACGCATTTTCCATCACACATTTTAAACAATCTCCTTTTAAACATATGGAAGACTATCTTGGTAGAGAAATGGACTGAAGAAGACTGGAAAATCATTGGAATGGAAGAAAACATTTTAAGTAAATTGAATTTAAAACCTCAAATATTGGTAAAGGTGTTATGGAAATTCAAGACCCCCAGTCAATCCGTAGGTGACATATTTCAACTACCATAACCGGGATTTATAAAACTCAATTATGATGGGGCATCCCAAGGAAACCCAGGTCAGGCAGGGTCAGGAGGAATATTTAGAAATTCCCTTGGAACAGTTTCCAGGATTTACGTTGTGCACATAGGGTTTACTATGAATAATGAGTCAGAGCTAACAACGGTTAAACATGGGCTTATAATAGTGGCTAGAGAGAAATATCACCAGCTAATTGTAGAAGGAGATTCTGCAATGGTTACAGGGGTGTTAAGGAAGTTGTAGCAAGGGATGCTCTAAGAGAAAATAAGTAAGAGTTGGAGGACAACACATCTCATACAGGATATACGTCAACTAATCCAAGGAATCGGTTATTTGATACCCTCTCATGTCCGCAGATCAGGTAATGAGGCTATTGAATATCTTGTGAACTGGGGTTGTAGCAATGCGGGGCGTCAGTTGGAGGTGAATCAAGAAAATCAGGTGTGGGATATTGAGTTACACTCCCTCCAAATAATAATTGAAAGATATAGAGACAAAGATAGAGACCCTCGATCGGGGTGCCAAGTGGTTCATCAAGGAGGGCAAGTGGTGATCAGACGGGAGAGGCAAGCACTTGGTGGCATGCATCTGAATAACAGTCATTAAGCCTACATTTAAGGGGAATGATACTCTGCATGCCGGAGCATGATGAACCTAGATGGAAGCCAAAACATTATTTCACGGCCAAAACATTATTTCTGGTAACAGTTTTCATGGAGGAGTGGAGGAGAAAGCTACGGGTCTCACTCAACCAAGCCTACAATTTTCGTTGAGGTCTCTTGTTTATTGGTATGTTACAGTAACGGATTTTTTCCATGTCCTTATCACCTTGTTTTATGAAATCATAGGCAACTGTAGGGCCTTGCATAGAGGATCTAGGAGTAGCACCAACATTAATAAAATTCTTCATATTGATTCTAGGTATGGTTATTCTTATGGGTAGGGTATAAATTCTCAGTATTTCACTAAGTAAAATATAAACCCCTATTTTCGTAGTCCTTGTGAAAATATGGGTAGAATTTCACAATTCGAAAGGTTTACTTCTTGCCCTTGTCGCAGCTTTCATCAACAGGTTCAATTATATGAAATCCTAAGCATGCAAAGCCAGGATAAATTAGAAGGTGGTTGCACATATTACTATGATTGTCATTTTTGTAAAATGAAAATTATGTTGCTTGGTCCTCACCTCTATTTAGGCTCCTCGCAGATTCTGCTTGCTAGCTACCTCAGTCAGACTAGTAGGAGGGATAAGTTGGGTTAGGTGTCTATTACTGAGATTCTTGGTCAATTGTTTCTAATTAAACGTGTCTGTAATATGAATTATATGTATTTCCAGAAAGGGAAGGAGTAACTCACTGCAATTACCTGCTTCTGTGTTTCTAAAATTTCACCCTTTACAGGCTCTCTCATGCACTTTGCAGGTTTACATATTCCATGGTTCATAAGCCAAAGGAGCGCAATGGTGAAAAGGCAGGGTGCAAAGTGCCAGGAAACGGATAATGGGAAGAAAAAGTTCATGCAATGAAAAAGGAGATAATGGAAAATCTCTTGAAGTTTATGTAGTGGGAAACACTCCACAAATTCAGAATGTCATTCATCGATGGGAAAGAGAAAGTGATAGTAAAAAGGAGGAAATTGAGGTTCAGGAGGAAATTATGGACTTTGTGGTTGATCCCAAGACCACGAGAGGATGTCTTTCCCTTTTTCAACAATCAATGCACACCTACTAGACACTAAAATGTGTTTTAGCAAAGCTCTCCAAAGCTTTCAGATTAATGAAGGAAATCCTTAGGTGCTTTCAATATTACAGGAAATCAAAATTGATATTCGGTAGATAAGGGTATCATAGTATCATGCAACTACTCATATAGGCAAGATTGAAAGATAGCTACAACAGATGCAACAGGTTGATATTCCAGGCTCTACAGCAAAAGACCCGGCACCAGTAGACTCTTCCGATGGTTAATTGACATTTAGTTAACATTCTTTTTGCGGATAGCTTTTACATTTCATGTTTTTTAATAGGCTTAGTAGTAAACAGTAAATAGGCCATTGCGGCAAAAAGACGAATGAAACAGTTTCAATTTTGGATGGAATTTAATGCCTTAAGGTGGCCAACAGACCTCGTTTCCTATGGGAAGTTTGAGGCCACCATCTGTGAATATGTTTGCAACTTGCTCTATATTTTGAGAAATAGAAAATGGTAAGGAACTACTAAATTTACAAAAACAAAAAAAATCTCCTTTTAAAATATGTTTTTCTAATATTGAGATTATAGAAACAACTCAAGCAACATAATTAAACTATTCCTTCGATTTTTGAGAATGTATTTGAACGGGAATCTTGTAAATCATATTTACAAACTATAAAATGTTATTTATGTTAAATATGAAGATATTGGTAATGATATATTCCATATCTTTGAATTCCACTTGTCAAATACGCATAGTTTACAAATCTTTTTGATTATCATGTAGGAGCGTGCTTCGACATTGGATACAAACTTTAACTGCCAGATAGTGACAATTTTAAGAATTGAGAAATATAGATTAACGATGGCTTCAACTCATCCAACAACATTGAAGGATGCCCATCAACTATTTGTGACAGCTTCAAACTATTCCCGACATTTAGGAATTAGTTCATAACCAGGTATTTCTTTAACATAAGAAACAATAGTATTTTTACAAGAAATTGAGTATCAATTTTGTGTGATAATTAAAATTTCACCTATTTACAATGTCAAGGAAGCCCAAATGATCAAAATGATGCCTAGTGAATGGATTAATTGTACTACACCTTCATGACCCTTGACTACATAAGGAAATGCTATTAATGTACATTTTCCTGACAACTATGTTAATTTACACAATTCCCTAGTAGTGAGTATCAAAATTGGGAATTTATAATGGATGTGATCTGATACTTATATCATAGCCTTGCTAAATATTATAAATTTTATAATTCATTATCCACTCAAGTAACTAGTTGAATTGTTAATAATGTTGATTAGTAGTATATCAAGTTGTCGAGATCTATCTAATAATTCTAAAATATCTAGTGCAGTATGTCATTCCTTAAGGTTGATTCCTTCATCAAAATATTATTTAAGTTAAAATTCTATCATTAACTCAATCAGTGTCCCAATTATATTGATTATAAAATAATTTCAAGGCCATTATACTTAATGCCATAGTGAAATTTTATTACGAGTACAATAGGTGCCGCAATTATAACAGTTAATTGCAACGAATGGTCAAATAGTTGCAAAATATACTTAATTCTAGTAGTAATTGAGGAGTTATAGAAATAGAGTAAATTAAATAAATCTAGGGTTTGTGTAGCAATGAAATTTTGTATAATGCGATTAACTCATCTCACACCATATCACGTAACAATGAAAAAATTTATAAACTCATATCACACCATATCATGTAACAATGAAATTGTTTTATAGAGAGATAAACTCATATGAGACTATATCACAGGGTGAATAGAGTTCAATTTTGCAAAATAAAATGCATTGGTCAATTACTTGAAGTAATTGGTGAGGTTTTATTAAAAATGGTAAATTTAAAATACGGAATCAAAGGAGTGTCAAAGTGCCTTTACCTTTTTACTATTGTGTAGGATTTGAATCAACAGTGTGCATGGTACATTCAAGTGGCATTCAATCATTTTTTTTGTGACAACCCCACCCGAGGTTCTAAAAAAGGAATGATAAATATGATGAAAATAAATGAAAAAATAAAGAAAGAAAAAAAGGAAAACTGAGCCATGGAGATGGATTACAATGTTAGGGAAAAGGATGGCTTGCCTAGGAATTTATGGTTCTTGTGCAGAGAAAATTATGATTTATGGGCAACCATTAAAGGCTGATGGTGTAGAAATTTAATGGGAGAATCTCTCCAAATTAAATGAGTTGTAATAGAGAATCACACAACCCATGTGCTTAAGAAATTGAAACAAGTAAAAATGACAAAAGGGGGAAAAATAATGGGATATCCAAACTCTAAGACAACATCTACCAGGAAGAAGAAGAGGGGAATTCAACTCACACAAGAAAGTAGAAAGAATAGCCAAGACGAGTAGGAAAAAAAGTGGAAAAACAAACAAAAAATAAAGGATGCAACAAAGAAATATGAACGCAACACAAAGGAGAAGAGAATGGGATTGGTTATCAAATTCGCTGGAGGAAATGGGTTGAGCTGCTAGTCTCTGGAACCTTGTAAAAAATTTGGGTCCCTATAGGTTGTGGGTTCAGATACGATCCTTGAAACCATGTAATAGCTTGGGTCCCTAGAGATTGTGGGTTGAGATAGAATTATTTGGAGCCCTGCAATAGATTGGGTCCTTTGAGGATATCTGTTAGGATGAAATATTTGGAGCCTTGTAATACCTTGGGTCCCCTAGAGGTTGTGGGTTGAGATAGATGTCTCTGGAGCCCTGTAATAACTTGGGAAGAGACAATCCTGTAACATGTCACCAGGAATACATGATGGAAGACCTTGGTTGCAATAGGGTTCTTGACACCCAAAAAGTGTTAATCCCTATGTTCACAGTCAAGGTGAGTTGGAGCACCTCTGGACTCCCTGCATTGGAAAATTTGATAGACATTTAAAAGGATTGAGGTAGGAGGACCTCTGGATTTCCTGTGTGGTTGGTATTTGATGTTAAACCTCAAGTAAGCAACCCCCTCAGGCTATGTAATCAGGCTCGGGGGTGACAACAACAAGTAACTATGGCTACAGGTGTCTATGGTAGGGTGGAGAGTCCTTGTCTCTCACTTAGATACACTGCAAAACTAAGATAATTATTAAAACCTTAGAGGTTACTGTTGTTTACAAATGATATGCCACGATGTTATCTTAGTGCTAACTTGTGCTTATTACCTTGTCTGTGAATAATTAACTATTGCAAGTTGTTGTCTCGACTTGTGTCTATTGTGTGATGTTATCGTTTATGCGAATGCTACAATATCTCTAAAACTATATAGTAGTAATTGTTGAAATTCAAAACAAGAAATATTGAAAATGGCACCCAGAAATGGCAGTAAGGGGGCTTATGATTTAATTTCCCCTTAATTTAATTACAATTAAATTTTAATTCCACATCATAAGACAACTTGTATGTGTTAATTGAGTCATAAATACTTATTCAGCTCAGTTAATTCGAGTTGAGAGTCAAACTAGAGGCATGTAGGGTGTCTCCTACTTTTTAGGAGCCCTAGTTGAGTTATTTGTGAGTTGTAATTAGTTAACTTGATTAATTGAGTTAAAATCAATTTAAATAGTTCTAACTAAGAGGTGAGCTATTGATAGGTCTAGTGAACTAAATATAATTTAATTTGCATGGAGTGGACAATCAGTTAACTGATAGTTCGCTATGGATAGTTTTTGAATGTTAGTTTTAAGAGTGACCTAGTTGAGAAGGGAAGTATACTATCAGTTGTATAATCATCCAAATTGTATAGGTGGTGCATACAGTCAGAAGAAGGCCTAACATAAATCATTCCTTAATTAGAGAAAGTTGTCCTTAAAAGGAGGAATGAAGGCACAAATTTAATCATTGTTTTGGTGAGCATGATTTGGTGAGACCAAGCAATCAAAAGCATAAGTTTGTGCTTGGATCTTGTGAGAGAAAGGTATGAAAGAGAAGCTTGTGCATAGGTCAGTAGTTAGATATTCAAAGATAGTGCAGATTTTTCTAAGGAAGGGAAATAACATTGTATTGTTTCATGGTCTTGACTTTATGAAATATATAGATAGAGGGGTTTGAGCAGTTGATTTCCCCATATACATATTATGTTGTGCAATTGATTGTCTCTCTCTCTTACTTGTTATGTGATTGTGCGATCGTGGTTTTTTCCACAAATTGTAGAAGGATTAAAAATCTTGTTTTAGTACATTACAAGATCATATTGAATCCCTTTGGATAATTTCTACATGGTATCAGAGAAGGAAGTTTTTGGGCAGTGAGTTTGCAGAGAAAATATGAAAAAATTTGTGAAAATTTTTCAAAACAAAATAGCAGATCTGAATTCCTTATGAAAAAAACCCAAATTAAAAAAAAAATTGGTCGAATTAGAGTTCGAATGAAGGATATATCTTCAATTTAAAATCAATTATTTTTTCAGAACAAATTGTGACGTCGGGATAGCTACATCATCCGCGAGTCAAGAAAATGTATGCACTTGAGGTACCAGATGTATGCAAAGATTTGAGGAGAAAGGAAAAGGTTATAGACTTGGTGGTTGAGAGGGAGCATGAGTTACCTATCAACATGTAGCCTCATAATAAGCCTCAAAAGGTTGTGGAGGAACCACAGTTGGAGAAGAAAAGAGGAGATCGAGTTGAGGCATCCAATGAAGCAAATAAATCCAATTGGGGGGAGTTTTGGGTCAGGTGGGTAGAGGAAGCACATGAAACCATACCTCCAGGTGAGAGGCGGGGCGATGTGAAGTCATACTCCTAAGAGAATAAATTTTGGTAGGGTACATTGAGATGGCTTATCTCATGGATTAGACCTCACTACGAGGGGCCCACGATACATAGTAGCAGGATAGACCAGTAGTGATTGATGCAGTTAGATATCAAAGTGACAGATGTCAGATACTGGAGCGCATATCAAAGTCGGAATCAGTGCAGATGGCACAGATGAAGAGTCAGTAACAATGCATATTTCTTAGTAGAAAATGTAGTAACTAGTAGCAATCAAAGACTCTGATGAAAAATGCATCATACTAATTCCGTTTGGATGCTTTTTCAGTTTCAGGAGTTGTAGGAGCAAAAAAAAATAGAGAAGTATTGCATGCAAAACATTGTAAAGGTAATGGATCGAGATATATTGAATTCCTTTCTTGTTGAGAGAGAGTGTTGAAATTTACAACAAGAAATAAATTAAATAAATGGGGCTTCTGCTTTACTTTTCTCTTAATTAAATTAGAAGTAAATTGTAATTCCACATCACAGGAAATTTTTTATGTGTTAACTGAGTCGAGAAGACTTAGTTAGCTCAATTAATTCAAGTTTAGAGTCAAACTACAGTCATGTAGGGTGTCTCATACTTTTTAGGAGCTCTGGTTAAGTTATTTGTAATTTGTAATTAGTTAACTCGATTAATTGAGTTAAAATCATTTTAACTAGTTCTAACTGAGAGATGAGCTAGTGATAGGTCTAGTGAATTAAATCTGATTTAATTCACGTGGAGTGGTCAATTAGTTAATTGATAATTCACTATAAATAGTTGTTTTATTCCAGTTCTAAGACTGACCCCATTGAGATTGGAGTTAAAGGGAAGTATACTATCAGTTGTATAATCATCCAAATTGTACAAGTGGTGCACGCAGTTAGAAGAAGGCCTAAAATAAATCATTCCTTAGCTAGATAAAATTGTCTATAAAAGGAGGAATGAAGGCACAAGTTTAATCATTGTTTTGGTGAGCAAGAGTTGGTGAGACCAACCAATCAGAAGCACAATTTTGTGCGTGGAGCTTGTGAGAGCAAGATGTGAAAGAGAAGCTTTTGCATAGGTTCATAGTGATACATGCATAGATAGTGCAGAGGTTTATGAGGAAGGGAAATAACATTGTATTGTTTCATGGTCTTGACTTTATGCAATATATAGACAGAATGGTTTTGAGCAGTTTCTTTCCCCATATACATCTACTGTTGTGCGATTGATTCTCTCCTTCTCTTACTTGTTATGTGATTGTGTGATTGTGTTTTGTTTTTGAAAATTGTAGAAGGATTCAATATCTTGTTATAGTACATTACAAGACTAAATTAAATCGTGTTGTTAGATTTCTACAATAATGGAAACTAGGCTTATAGATGCATTCATATTAATCAAAGAACGAGGAATGTCGTTAAATAAACCAAGTATATCAGGGCTTTCGAGTTGGAAGTAGTATATTACAAAAAAGCGTCATTGGGTGATCCCAAGCTTATGATACTATTATAAATAGTAAAATACTTGAGATTGACATAGGAACATCTTAGAATGATATTTCCAATAGGGGTTAAAGTTGTACAAGAGATAATGAGTCGATGGATAGAGGGGAAGAATCTCTTATTTGAAATAAAAATTAAATAAGAATCATAGGGCTAAGAAACCCATTTCATTCATGATGGATTACATATATTTAGCGTGTCTGGGAAGGGTTTACCTTCCCCATTACCATTAATATTCGGCTCAAAGATTGGTATCTATCTAGAGGGAATTTTGAGAGAGCACTGAAAGAGGAATTTCTCCCTGAGAGTGTGTAATTAGCCCTGTAGTTTTTAACCCTGTACATAAATTATCTACAAATGAACTCTTAAAATAGAAAATAAAGAATAGAAAGAGCATAAAACATAAAACATAAAAATAGATATATTGTTGGGCCTCAGAAATGCCCTCATTTTCACCATATAACATTATCATTTATAAATCATATTTCTGCACTTTATACCATATTCATATCCATTTCCCATAACTCATGCATAAAACCATCCTTTTCATCTCATGGTTAAAAATACTAGTTTTATTGTGTGTTTTGATGTCTTAAGGATGATTTTAATATTTTTAATAATGAGAATTTTTGTGAAGGAACAAGTTCTATAATTAGGAGAAAATCAAGTCAAGAAATGGACCAACTAAGCACTACTAGAGTTCTATCAGAGTTGGTGTCGGAAGCTACAAGAATTTTCAAATTTAATTTGTGAGAAAACCAAGAGGAATATTGAAAAAATAATGTGTGCATATTGTTCGGAGCACACCTAATTAGGTAACCCAATAACCTTTTTCCAAAATTAATCTTCAAAAACAAGTTATGGTCAAAAGCGTATTTTGGTACCAGTGGTATTCAGGTACCCATACCAATAGCTGCTTTGGTACCGCGTGATTGTTCTAGTATCGTGTGATTGTTTCAGTATGCAGCAAACAGATCATGTGAATTGACCGTGATTGTTCTCACTTATTTTGAGGAACAAGTGGCTAAAGATATCTTCTGATGTATTTCAAGAAATATGCTAAATTTGTATGGTATGCTCTATATTCATAAAACTACGAGTGAGAAATCCAAAGGGAAACAAACTTATAGAAATTATGACTTGATATTCTCTCATCATGGGTCATTTCTTTATAAAATAGAGGGCTTATAGGTGGAGGGGAGAGGAATGTAAGTGGATGATTATGCAATGGAAATGAAGTTTTATCTCTATCATACTTTCCTATAAGTTTTAGTTATGTTAGCTATCTCTCATATTTGTTTGTAACTCATATTGACAACAATTAATAAAAATATCAACTTTTTGATGTTGTGAGCTACATCTTGTTAGCCCGTGAGTTTTCTTAAAGCCATAGGTTGGACCTGGAAAGGGCCCACCAATACACTCTTGGAAAGATTCCTCTTTTTTCCGTGTGTTTTGATTCAATTTAGTTACTGTGTGTTTCATTTTAGAATTGAATATTTCGTGTGGTTTATTTTCCAATCCAACAATCGTGTGGATATCTGTGGTTTACAAATTAATTTAGCAGAAGTGTGTTTATGAATATTTCGATTTCATATATTGTAGGGCACAGGAGAATTTCTTGTTTATTTTATGAAATATTTTCTCAGCCATTTCAATTTCAAATTTTTTTTCGAGTGGATTTAATCAAGTGTGCATAGGAGTTAATGTGTTTATTGATTTACAAATTATTGATTGAGATATAGAATATTTTATTTTTTTCTATCCATTTCCCGCACCAATAGGATAGCATACTTACTCTACTTCACATAGTATGTAAACAAACCCTTGTTTCCTGCACTGGTAACAAGATTTTCTTTCAGTACCATATGTGACACTCTTTTTTTCTAAGTGAGCTACTATAATGTTTCAGAGATCGATCCTAGGTTGCATGAGTGATTACATAGGCATATATTATAGGTAGGGAAAATTTTAGAGGCGATCTTTTTTATATATAACCATTTTGTATATTTTTGTATATTTAGCCCTATAATTATTTTAAAAATAATTAATTATTAGTTGTTAACCCAACAAAATAAATGCGCATAAACATTAAACCATGGATTCGCCTCCTGATTTTCTGGTTTGGAGCAGATTTGAATGACATTCTCCACGATTTACTGGGTAGGAGGGGGATTGGAGTTACATTCCCCCCATTTTTTACTAGTTGGGGCTTCATTATATCAATAACGCTCTAGCGTTCTCATGGACACATAAGAATTGGGTGTGAGAATGGCTGGGTGGTGATGCTTGTGCTCTAGGATCTCGACCTTGTGGGTCTGATTGATGCCTTAGCAGGTCTCTATGAGCTCATAATTATGAGATTAAAGATAAATTCACTCAATGGCACCATTCATGATTTTTTGAAATGGAGAAGTCTTAAGTTCATGCTTCTCTCTGATAACTATTTATGAGGTCCCTTTCCTTCTACCATTGCTTCATTAGATCATCTCTTGAGATTGGATGTATCTAAAAATCATCTCAGTGGGAAAATACCATAACGTCTTACTTCAATGACCCATTTTCTTACTCTGAGGCTTGAGAACAATGATTTATCTCGCAGCATTTCGGACTTGATGTTGCCCAATACTATTGAATAATTCAATGTTTCAGACAATAGACTCAGTGGCATGATACTTGCAAGTCTGTCTTGTTTTCCAAGCTACGAGTTTGTGAGTAATGAAGCACTCTGTGGAAGTCCCCTGGAGAGTTGCAATGAAACTAACAATGCAAGCTCTGATTCTAATCCCTACATGGCTTACAACCCCTCCATGATTTCAGGCTCACTGCCATTGCAGAGAAATAATATCTCTACGCAACTCAGCAAAGGTGATATTATAGCAATAGTTGTGGGTTATGTTGCAGTGTTATCACTCATAGGATGTGTAATATTCTGCTATTACTGGAAAAATAAGGGTGTAAAACAAAAGAAACCTAACCCTTCCTAGAGATGTCTAACAAATAGGTTAGTTGTGCATTCTTCATATTAGTGTCCTGATAATTAGTCTATTACTGCAGGAAAATGCAAGCCTATCTTCTTTGATGAGGGAAGACCTTTTGAGCTAGAGCATCTCCTACGAGCTTCGACCGAAATGCTAGGAAAGGGTAACTTTGGAAGCACTTATAAGGCTATTATGGAAGATGGATCTGTTGTTGCTATCAAGAGATTGAAATATTTGAAGATATTGGAGGGAAGGAGTTTGAACAACATATGGAGCTCATCGGAAGTTTGAGACATCAAAATGTAGTTAATTTAGGGGCTTATTATTTTTCTAGGGATGAAAATCAACTGGTCTATGACTATATGCCAAATGGGATTCTGCATACACTTCTTCATGGTATGTATACATTACCCACCCCCCCATTCCTTTAGCTTTTATAGGTAATCTTCTACCATGGAGCTCAGATTTCAATTCTACAGCAGTTTTGTTTCCTTGTGTTTTATATTGTGAAACCATCTATAATAGCATCCAATATGTAAACATGAATTGATTTTTCATTGCCCACACCATAGAAAACAATATACTATAGAAATGAATGTTTACAGGTTGATGTAGGCTATCATATTCATAGAGGTCATTTGTGTCCTTTTCTTAGTCATTCATTTTGATTTAGTGTAGCATTCAAATGAGACAAAGAAATTCCTATATATAGACCCATGCCCTTTAAATATTCTTCATTATAAACACTACGCTACAAAGAAATGAACTCTAGTATAGAACTCACAACAAAAAGCTTTAAGAGCAATAGATTCAAGATTTGAAACAACATATTCTAGTTTCTCTACCTACCTACATACTTTATGTTATCATCTAGTGATTATAACAGAATAACGAAGTATTTTATTACCTAAATTAATACTGACATCTATAGATAAGTAATCCCGTGACATTAGTCTGCTACTGCATTGTGGATATCAAGGTCATCGATTGATGTCAACATCAATCCAACCATCTTGCCAGGAAATGGAATTGGAAATTTACGAGTATTGTTAAACATCAACTTCAAGAATTTCACCACCAAATTCAGTCTTCAATTGTGGGCAAGTGTGTTTACCTAGGTTTGGTGTGGTGTTGCAGAGGGTATCTGTGATCTCATGTTGTGAAGAAATTTCAACTTCCCATGCAACCATAAGTTTTGAAATAGATATTTTTCACTTGTTGTAAGCTATTGAAACTGTCAGTTATTTCCTTGTAAGATTTTGACTGAATTTTTTTTTATTGTTATTACTGAATTTGGTTTCACTCTGATTCCTTGGGTTAAAAATTAACTTTTAATTTGTAAAAAAAAAACTACATGAGACCACATAATAGCTACTTATAGAGCTCATTAAAAGAAATAAGTTAGTAAGTAGACTGTAGACAAACTCATCCTCTTTTCTGCAAAAATTCTTTCTCAATTCTGGTAGGAATTTGTAGGAAGTATAGTTCTACCTTATTGACGAGGACTTTTATGAAGAAACTTTTAAATTGGAACTTTCCCTCATCGGAAAAAAAAATAAACTCTAACAAAATTTAGTTTATCCACTAATTAACTCACTCTTTTTAGAAAACTAGTGTCCAAGACTCAAGTCCATCAATGAAAAAACCGATAATAATATCCAAATGGCACTGAGTCAATAACCATAAAAGGTCAAGGAAAAACAAGGAAATTCTCCATCTTTACCAAGCCTTAAGAGCCATCCACAATGAAATCTGCATTTTCATATTAAATCAGTTGAGAAGGGTGCAATGCATTCAATAATATCTAAAATCAAAGTTAGGTTTCCACTTCCTTTTCAACTTCATCTGTTGCCCTCCTCAAGATTTGCAGAATTTTAGGTTCTCAGTTAGCTAAGAATTTTAAAATGGATAGGTTGGAATCAAAGTAAAATGGGAAAGAAGGGATCTTGTGTATCTTTCTACTTGGAGTAACCTGAAAATTGGAGGATGTCCTATTTCTAAGGCTTGATGTGGTTTCTTTTAAATGTAGGCAGAATGATTAACCTGTAATCAACTAAACCTGTCTTTTAAAAAATAGTGAAAACCTGTAATCAACTAAACATGTCTCCTAAAAGATGGAAGTAGGTGTAATATGAACCTTAAACATAGTGAAAACCTATAATCAGCTACGCTCATCTCCTAAAAGTTGGAAGTAGGTGTAACATGAATCTTAGAAGTCAGTTATGCACCATTACCATTAGCACAAATCCACGTATAAAATTACTCTGATGTGTCATTATCAATGTTTTCTCATCATAACCTCTTCTGAAGAACAAAGAACTCCAAGAAGAATGTTTTTAGTGGTGCCTTGGGTAATGGAAGTGTCCACTTTAACGGTGGGAGAGATATTCTAAAAATTTAGCTAGCAATGCTCTATATGCTATGCAAGGTAGAGGTGATAGAAACTTAGTGCAGTGAGTTACTACAAGAAAGAATGGTTAGGTGACTATGCCTTGAATATTCTCAACTTACAATCAAAGGAGGTGACCTTTAGAGAGGCTCAGTGCAAAATTCTGGGAGGAAGAGATTTGATCAATGAGGCTCATGAATAATCTATAGTCATCACATTAGCCCATGTATTCACAACTTGCATCCTTAAATATAGATGTAAGATTAAACATATTAATGACCTAACCTCTAAACATGGAAAGTCTCACTGATGATGCCCTCTTAAAACTTGTTGAAAGGTCTCAAGGTCAGTTACGAAAATTTACTATAGTGGAGTGCCTAAAAATTATAGATGATGGACTAAAGAAAGTATTTGACATTAGTCCAAAGCTTACAAAGGTTGGTATCTATCTTTGTTGGTTTCTGATTTTGAGAAATTATAGAAATATGAATTTGTTGTTCAATTTTCTTTGCTATTTGATTCCAGTATTACTTGCATAATTGTTAATACGCTACATACTTTCCAATCTAAGTGGATGCATTTGTAGACCATAAGGTATCATAAGCTGCACCATTGTTTGAAGGATTGGTCTAAATAACTATATTATAATGAAGGTTACTATACAAAGAAAACTTGAATACACTGATTTTATTTTACGAATTAAAGTTTATAGAAAAATAAACATAATTTAATAATCATACCTTTAGATGAAGTACTTATACTCAATGGAGTACAAGAGGCTGTGGATACACTCGTTGATTCTTTGTAGTACAAGAGGTTGTGGATACACTCGTTGATTCTTTGTAGTCAAGAGGAAGTGAAATATCAATTTCACAATCTATCTCAATGATTTATATGGCAGAGAATGGCTTGGTGTTAATAAAATCTAAATAATAGTATCCGTTGTTGTAAGATACCATGATGTTGTCATTTGTAGTTAAGCAGGAAAAGTTACTTAAAGTTTTTTCCAATCTACATAATAAAAAAGAAAGTTAAACTTGTGTATACATAACTTTCTTGAGACATGCAGTTGTAAACTTGTTAAAGGAAATCCAAGGAGCAACCAAAATCATCAGCTATCACATAACTTCCATGAAAATTCCATTGAAATTATTTGGAGTATGACAGATGAAATACTAACACAGCCTTAGGATTGGAGATGTGAAGAAAAATATTTTGTGTGAGGTTGAAATTTCACATAAGTTCCTTTTGGAAGTGTGACATTTTCACCTTAAAAATACCCCCCTTTTGTAATAGCATATTTTGGATCATCTAAATACAAAATGATACATATTAGAAAAATATCCTAAACAATTCTTCAAAGTTTTCACAGAAGTTGGATTATTTGTTAAACATGCCAGGAAAAACAAAGGCTCACATACCCAGTATTGCATGTAAAGCATGCACTCATAAGCAATAAATTCAAGTACTCCACAATGTGCTCTACGTTCTGTTGCGACATTATAAAGGTCAAAGAGCATAAGATAATATATTTGTAATGAAGCTATATATGAAAAAACAAGATAAGTAGAATCAAATCAAGGCTAGAGCACAACTTCAAGAAAGAAAAAACTTAAGATGCATAAAAGAGCATATGTCAGATGCTAATGAGTAAAAATATCTTACCACTAATAGTAGCATTCACTTGAAATTTTAAGAAATTAATATTTATATTGCAAAACAAATGGACTATAGCTTACTCACCTAGATGATCAAGAGCTGAAGAGGCAGTAAGACTGCAAATTTTCCTACAGAATAACCATCCAACAAGTTCGACAAAATATATTAGAACTTCCTGAGATTACGCTGTCTCCAAAACTCTTGTGTGGATTAAAAAAAATGCCACACCGTCTATATAAAATTATAATCACTAACCTTTGTCTCCATTTTCCAACTGGGGCTACAAAATAAACACAAACACTTTCATGTTAGAAATGGTTGTAGCAGTGTCTTTTATGAAGAAATGGTAGATTTATGTTTTGTTGCAAAACTTGAATTTTGTTGCAATTTTTAATCAAGTAAGTGATCAAGAGAAAAATCCTATATCATAATGATATATCAGAGCAAAGGACATGTTACCCACCCGAAGGGTGGCCCCTATAGGATTCATCATCTTCAAAAGTTTATTTTAGCCAGATTATGAATCACATAGACAATGTTTGTTGGTAAAAATTGGATGATTACTAGTATACAGAGTCTGGAACTAATTCCAAAGTTGATTGAGGATCCATCTTCTTTAGATTTTGATCACCCTTTGTAGCAAACTTCCATGCAAGGTCTTCTTTCATGGAAAAAAATAAATGTAAGTTTCAGAGTAGCAAGAGAGAGGGGAGAACCATTGTTGAATAAGGCATCCAGAGAAGAGGGTGGAGATAATATTGATTTTGATCGCAGACAATCAATCTTTCCTACACCGCTACCCCCCCAAGCGATGGTACAGATTCATGTCTCTTATCGTTTTTTCTACTACTGACCATATAACTTTGCACAATACATAAATTTAATATAGGAAAGGTTCTGGTGCAATACTGATGCATGATTGTACTATTTTTGGCATATTTGATTGCATTATTTTGGTGCTACAATCAACAATTGTGTATCATGTATGGTAATGTGATTGGCCTAAATGATTGTGATTACAGTTTGGGATATTCACGTTTTTAAGTAAAAACAGATCAAACATTTTGTTTGTTTTTATGAATTTATGTTTATTTTTGATCCAGTGGAGATGATTGGTGAATTGGGTTCCTTTTAATCAGGCTACACCATGTGGCCTTACCTAGTGATATACAACTTGTCTCTTGATGTTTTCTTCCCTTATAACTATGCCACATTATTCATAGCATAGAAAAAGTATTGGTGTAATATTGATGGGTTCTTGTACTGTTTTTGGCATTTTTGAGTGCTTCATTTGGTGCTACAAACAAGTTTGGATGTGTGTTACTTAGTTTGGCACGACCCATGAGTGTTTGAGATATTTTATTTGGATTGAATACTTTTGATTAAAATTAGATGCTTCTAGATATGGATTATTTTCAAGTATTGAATGTACTTCAACACCAATTTAGAAACTGATATAACCCTATTGTTTGTTGCTTCATTTTTGCTTAACTATCTCTTGCAATATCTGATAGATATTGATATCAATATCTGTTTATCTATTGTAGGTCAATGAGATTGATTCCAGTGTAGCTCTGAACATGTATGGGTGTTTATACTTTGGATATGACAACTTTACCATTATTAGTTGGGAACATAAAGTACTGGTTAGCAGATATGGACATATGAAGCTATCAACTGAAGTATTTTTTGCTTCAATTGACCAACAAAGTGAAAGTGCTGCAGGGGAAAGTTCTTGTATTTCTTTGGTAGCAATTATTTATGGCTGGTTACAAAACAACCCCAATTATATGCCAATAAAATCACAGTTTGACACATTAATATGTGAAGGATATCTCGAGTGGAGGAAGTTGTGTGAACTAGAGGAATATAGATAGAGGTTCTCTGATGGGCACTTTGATTTGGAAACAATATTGCAGTCAAACACGTTTTATAACTGGCATTGAACCTCCACATATTTTTAAATTATGGAAATTTTTTTAAGATTAGATTGGGATGTAGGAGCTCTGAATTGATTTTGATTGTAAATATTATTTCTTTTAACATTATTGATTATGCACACAAGTGTCAAGGCTCTTGTGTGATGTTCCAGTGATATTTTAGTATTGTTTGTAAAGACTTTGTTTTTCCTATGAAGGCTGGAATCCCCTAAAAGTTAGACAAGAAGGTGGGTTGGAATTGTTGGTTGGCTTAGAGACTCGACAATATCATAATAATATGAAAAAGTATTAGATGTTAGTAGAATAGTATTATAAAATGTTACATTTACATATTAATACTATTGTGTTGTTAAATAATAGACTTTATTAGACAATAATGTGGAAGTTAAATAAAATATTTGTCAATGCCAAACTGTTGAAATAATTATTTAGTCTCATATTCTACTTCAGTTTTTGTGATCCTTCGAGTGGAAAGGCACCTTCTATTAAGAAAATTTTGATCTGTGACATATCAAGCTTGTAATTTAATCATAAATTTGTATATTGGTTTTACTTACTTTTAATGATGGGTAGTTCCAATAAATGGAAATGCTTAGTTGGGTTCAGTGTTTATCCTCTTTATATAGGATTGAATTTTGATAATAGTGTTTTATTCCCTATGTAGACATTGTTCACTAGCATGGAAATGCTTAATGGAGAAGGCTTGGTGTCGTTCTTGTGAATGTGCATTGTAACTCTTTGTAAAAATATTGAATTTTTTAACTGTAATTTTCACTTCATCGATCTATTTGCAGGGGCAAAGTGGTACTTGTAGCTCTTGAGGTGCAGGAGGATGAATTTGGAAGTGATGATGATGGTGATCATCAAATACCCGCACCGAAGAAGAGAAATAAGCGTCTCCTCTGAATTTTGCTACCTTTTTGGGTGTTTTTTGTTGGAAACCATCTTTGTTTCTATCTATGCACTGTAATTCATACAATAAGCTAATCTTTAATTTAAGAAATCTGGTATATAAGAAATGCTATATTGTTCTCATAATTAGTTATAATTATGTTGACTGGAATTACAAACCCCCGGTCATGTAGCACACCCCTTTAGCAATGGTTCTAAGGCATGGGCAGAAGATTGGCATCATGTAAAAGGAAATTGTTAAAATAAGATGCAAGTCTGATCTATTAAACTGTGAGTAATCTCCTTGTGACAGTATGTTGTAATTTTATCTTTGAAAATTATTTTGAGATTGCCACAAAGCTAGAACATGATGGAGATTGTATTTGCTTTTCATTCCTTCTAATCAAACCTTAAGAAACACAACGTTCATAGGTTAAGGCCGTCAAAATTTCCAATAAAGTGAAGCATGTGTGATTTAAATTTTTACATCATTTAATTTGTTACTTCGTACATTTTAAATTTTACACCCTATAGATATCCTCATGGATGATTGTTTTCATCCTTTATTTGGTTGGTAAGATATGGTCAGGTGCATATAGGGAATATTTGAATGGAGGAAGTTGGTCCATCATAATACTAATTGAATCAAGGAGATCAACACAAAGGAGTAGTTGTTGTTGCAATGGACTTTGATGAGCAAAAGGCCAAGTATGGATACCGATCATGACCCTTTGCTATATCAACGGAATTTTGAGCATAGTGTAAAAGAGGGACAAGAAAAAACATTGTCTCAAGTAGGAAGTGGTGAGATGCAAACTCTATAAGGATGATGAGTTGAGGAATTGGCTACCTACATTGAACTATGCGACGAAGGAGGATGATCTATACTCTCTTTGTAGAAGACCAATTAGACTCTAGTAAAATAGGTACCCAAACCTTGGAACCATTTAGAACTCTGGGTTGGGGCAAGAGTGTGCATGAGTGACATCTTGGTAGATATGTCTTGAAAAATATTTGAGAAAAACTACCTCTAAAGAAGTGCCAAGGACCCATAGCCCTTGTTGATTCAAGGCTGTAAGTGCATGTTGCAAACTAAAGCAAGGTCTTGTGAATAGTACCCCCAGATAAGTATATGAGTTTGTTATCTCAATCTCCTCTCCTTTGAGAAAGAAATGGTGATTAGGGAGAATTTCCTTCAACACATTGAAGATGATGACTTTGGTTTTTACC
The DNA here is from genome assembly GCA_034641835.2 of Pinus albicaulis. Taxonomy (NCBI): domain Eukaryota; kingdom Viridiplantae; phylum Streptophyta; class Pinopsida; order Pinales; family Pinaceae; genus Pinus; species Pinus albicaulis. The sequence goes on along the minus strand of CM076575.1, from coordinate 433,290,206 downwards.
TAGGTTGACAGTCAACTGATGAAGATCACAGAAAAGGGCTAGGGCATCGAGTTGTCTTTGCAATTTTTCTGGGGATGAGACTAGAAGGGCTACATCATCTGCAAACATCAAAATATAAATTAAGACATGGTGTAGAAGGCAACCATTTCCATCTTGGATGTGCTCATGCAAGGACTCCAACTTGTCAATATAGATCCAAATAGTGTAGGGGACAAGGGGCAACCTTGTTTTACCCCAATGATACTTAGGATAAAATCTAATAGCCCATGTGTTGGTGCATAGATGACCAAGGATTGACTCATAAAATGCATAATGGTTGAAAAAAAGGTTTTTGAGATGCCAATATCTCCGAGTATGTGGAATAAAGCCTCTATGGGGACAGAGTCAAAATCCTTTTAGAAAGTCTACGAAACAACAGTAAAATTTCCAGGAACATTGTTGGGCTTCCTCAATTATGGCCTGGAGTGTAAAGATGTGATTAATAGTCTGGTGCTCAGGTTGGAATCCAGCATTTCCTCTAGCTCTATGTTGCATCTTCTAAAGCTCCCTAAATAGTTGCAGGTGGAGGGATGTAGCATAGAGCTTCAAGAAGCAAATCACAGCAAATAGGTTGAATGGACTGCAAGGTACATCAGAAACAATATGTAGTGGGAGCATGAGTGCAACTCCTATAACGAAATATCTAACTTCTGAGGTCCAAGACCTAGAGGGTAAAATTCTTCATCTAAGATATAAAATGTTAAAAAGCTAAGAGTCCAAGTGAAGAAAGGGTCCCTCTCAAGAACTTGAGAATCAGGAGAAATATCTTGAGTGAAGGTTGTCTATCGAAAGTGATCAATGTTTGGTGGAGATATCACCTACTAATTAGGGAGAATAAGGAGAAATTGCTGGCCTCTAAAATTGTATTGTCAGTAGGTGAATCTCTCCTACCATATGAAGCTCAAGTGAAGAATCCCCTGATGGAGGACTGGATAAATTGGAATATCTGATGTTTTGGAAGATCTAATCTTGTGCATATAGGTTTCTCTTTGTAGAGACCTCAATCAGTGGGAAGGAGGTTGCCTTATGTGATTGTAAAAAGGTCCTGGACAAAGACACTATTGCAAGGGTCTCATGGGTGGAGGTCAGGGGTCTCCTCGAGATCTCATGAATCTGCATATTGAGGTTGCATTGCTCTCTACCTGTAAATTATTGCTTCTATGTGTGAGGAATACAAAGGAGGGAGGTGATTATCTTATTGTGGGTTGATGGTATTTATTTTAAGTCTCCTCCATCTGAGTCTGTTGTGGGTGGCAAAGTTGACAAGTCGAATTGTGCCCCGACTGGATGAATTTGTAACATCAAAGCTTGTTTATTCAGCATAACAAAAAATCTATTTTTTCAAGTGATATTGTTGTTGAATTCATATAAGGAAGCCTCTTTACACTGTCGCTGAAAAAACGAAAAAAATCATGTGAAAATCCCTTGAATTTGAAGAGGAATCACTGAAAAATCTATATGCAAAAATCATTTTGAAAATATTTGAATGAAAAATATTTATCAACAGTTTGCAAATATCAACATTTTATAAATATCATTTTTTTAAATATCAATAGTTTGCGAATATCAATAGTTGCAAATATCAATAGTGTATACATCCCAACCTTAAGAAAACAACTAGTATTCTAGTTTGGTTACTAAACATAAAATTTTATGAAAGACATGACAACTGTTGACTTATCTCAACGCAATGTTTTAAGGAAGAGTCCTGATTTCCAAGATCCATGTCTTCTATCATTTGGTGAAATATGTATTCCTTGAATTCTAGAATTTTCTTGAACTGAATTTGCTGATATCCTATCATTTGAAGCAGCAGAATGAGATACTTTTCTGAGATTAAGGACCATATTTCTCAACATACTTCATTCTTACTCCATGTAATATATTTTATTTTTTTATTGGATTTTTGTTCTAAATTATGGCATTTTTAGAAGTGCACTAGTGGTAGTTTTCATATAATTTTGTAGTTAGAGAGAAGAGGGAAGTTCTCTTGCATTGAATGGATTATGTCTTCAAATAACTTCTTGGACTTCCTAGGCTTCTCTAATCCTTGGATATTATAGGTAGAAAGAAACAAAGTTGTCAGCCAATAATTCTTAAGGGGTTCGAACTTCCATTCAGCATCGTGAATTCAAGATATGGGAAAAACCACACTACATTGCATACCACAAAAAACTACAAGAGAGCCTAATATCCACAGATTTTTGGATCCAAATAAACTTGAAGGACCGAATCCAGATAAAACCTAAAGACCATACCCCCAGAAGAAATTTCTTGGAACACGAACAAACAATAATTCACTGAAACTATAAACAAGAAGAATAGTAAGACTGAAGCCAATATCTATGAGTATGCCAATATCTCTGATTATGTGGAATAAAGGATCTATGGGGACAGAGTCAAAAGCATTTTTGAAAGTCTATGAAACAACAATAAACTTTCCAGGAGCAATGTTGGGCTTCCTCAATTGTAGTCTAGAGTGTAAAGATGTGATTAATATTCTAGTGCTGAGGTTGGAATCCAACCTTTCCTTGAGCTCTATCTTTCCTCTGCCCAATCTCCCTAGAGATTTGCAAGTGGAGGGATGCAACATAGAGCTTAAAAAAGAAAATCACCAAAATTCGGTCTAATGGACTGCAAGGTACATCATAAACGGTATTTACTAGGAGCATACGTGTAGCTCCTATAAAAGGAATTTCTAACTTCTGAGGTCAAATACCTAAAGGGTCAAATTCTTCATCTAATATATAAAATTTTACAAATAAAAGAGTCCCAAAGAAGAAAAGGTCCCTCTCAAGAACTTTAGAATTAGGAAAAACATCTTGATTGAAGTTTTCCTAAAGAAAACGATCAATGTTTGGAGGAGCTATCACCTACTAATTAAGGAGGACTAGGAGAAAATGTTGGTCTCTAAAACTATATTACCAGTGGATGAATATCTCCTACCATCTGAAGCTAAAGTGAATAATCCCCTAATGGATAACTTTGGATAAATTGGAAGATCCGATCTTGTGCATATAGGCTGCTCTTTGTAGAGACCTGGATCAATGGGAAGGAGGGTGTCTTATGTGATTGTAAAAAGGGTCAGGATAGAGACACTATTGCAAGGGTCTCATGGGAGGAGGTAAGGGGTCTCCTTGAGATCTCATGAATCTGCATACTGAGGTGCCACTGCTCTCTACCTCTAACTTATTTCTTTTGTATTTGAGCTCTACAAAGGAGGGAGATTATCATATTGTTGTGTTTGTTGATGGGGTTATTCTAAGGCTCCTCCATTTGAGTCTGTTGTGGGTGGAAAAGAGAGCAAAGTCAAATTGTGCCTGCTTGGATAGATTTCTTGTTGGGAAAAATACTGAGAGGGGGGGGTGAATCAGTATTTACTGCATAATCAAATCTTTTACTTTTTCATTCCTTAAAACCCATACACTACTTTCCTTCAGTAAACTAGCGTATATACGCGGATCCCCTTTATGAAACTAGCGTATACACAGAGATCTAGATATGTCATTAAATCTTCACTTCTATTGTTCCATCATTCATTCATCAGATGTTTAATAAACAGTAAACATGTGCAGTAAGAACAGAATAAACCATCACACAAAGCATCACACATGAACACCGGGATTTTTAGGTGGAAACCCAAGTCGGGAGAAAACCACCGCTGCCGTTGCTCAGCCTTCAATATTTTATTATAGAGAAAACATCTTACAACATATGTGCTGGTGCAGACTCCTACCAGCACGCAGGCACCCACCTGCGCTCGTTTACCAACCTCTCCTGGAAGGGAGCTCCAACCCCCTGACTCGTTTACCAGCCTCTCCTGGAAGGGAGCTACGACCCCCTGATCTCGTTTACCAGCCTCTCCTGGAAGGGAGCTACAACCCCCTGACTGAAGGCTACAACCCTCAGCACCACCTCGGACCACGTTTCATCAATTTTCACACTGGATCCAACCACTTCAATAGAACACAACTTGCAGGCCACAATTCATCATATTTCCAGACCGAACCCTTTCCACACTTTTAAGCACAAACATACATCATCAACAGATACATATCAACACAGATCAGATAGCAGAACAGATCAGATATTTCATACCCCTTGCTTCAGCAAACCCTAGTTTGCATACGCGCTTTTACTTCACTGATGTCGCGTATATACGCGTTTCCGTCCACACAAACCAGCGTATACCTCAGTGTATATTTTATTGCGCATACGCGCTTTTACTTCAGAGAAGCCGCGTGTATACGCGCTTCCACCGCGGCGAAGTAGCGTATAGATCTTCAATGATTACAGAGCTGCATACTTCATCAGATCAGATGTTCAATTCAGATTTACCCTTTTCACTTCAGTCAGATGTTCGCTTAGATGTTCGCCTCATCACAGATCTAAGCCTTCCATAATCAGATCTAGCAAATATAAGTGCAATTCAGATCTAGATCCCCTTCTTCATCATTGGTGCATCATACATTCAGATTTATCATTCAAGTGTAACCCTTTCCATTCAGATATACTTCAGAGAGAAGTATCCATTCAAGCTCAGACATCTTGCACCCACATTCATCATTTGCACAATGAATTTCTTCTCCTTATATAGTTTTTTCCTTTTTCAATACCATGAGCCCCCTTTTTCAATACCATGGGCCAAAACAATACCATGAGCCCAAAACTACTTGGACGGGGTCAATTAGGCGGATCATTACCCAATACAATGGGTCAATACCATGGTGGTTACCCCTGGTTTTGCACTTTTTGAGCACTTTTTCCCATACGCGACTTGGAACATTCCTTTCCGCGTGCATACGCGACTTCCCCTAGGCCAATCCGCGTATACCAAGAGACATATTTTTTTTCATCATACTTTGAGTACATTCTAAAATCCTTTCTTCATTGCCTTCTGTAAATACTGTAGATACATCAGATTTAGTTCATCAACCCATATTCTATCAAGCACAACTTCATCAAGTAAGTTGCCATCATCTTCATCAAGTGGGTTGCCTTTCAAGGACAACACTTAGCATCATATTGTCAACAAACATCATATCACATCAGATTTACATCATTTACTAAGTCCATCAAGTCAAGCATAACTTCATCAGGTGGATTGCCATCAAGGACAACACATGTCAACAGTCAAATGTCTTCATCTTCATTCAGTGGGTTGCCATCAAGGACAACATCCTGCATCATATTTCCAACATTTATAGCATCAAAGATTCTTTATTCAACATAACATAAAAGCTATTGTTTCAAGTGATGCTATTGTTGAAGTCATATAAGTATGCATATGTTACTTACATATTAGATAAAATCTTTGTATAGTGCAAAACTTTATACAGTGAAAAACTTTGTAGTGATATCTTTTGCTAATATTTGAAGTGTTTTCTTCCACTCCTAACATCCACATCTACAATGCATATAACCTATAAAATTCTAATATAACTTCATACATCGTAGTGCTCTCTCTAAAAAAGGTTCTGAGACATCCCTAAGCTCAGAAATACTTCCTTCACTGAAAACTATCAAGTTTCTGCATCTGAAAGAATTTGAACAGGAATAGTTTTCCTTCCCATAAAACTTATCAGTCCCCATTTTTTTTACCATATTCTTCATCTCATGGATCTATTTTTAGAGTAGCAGGGATTTCTAATAACCCTGTAGAATCTAGATTTGCACGACATTATTTTTGCTAGAGTTTTCTCTTCATGGATTTTGTGTAATGGGTCTGTTTAAATTTGAATATTCTGTTGCCTTCATGATCACTTATCAAATGCATCCCCACTACTACAAATGGTATCATCACCAGGAGCTACATAAACATCATTTGGCTCAGATTATGAGGACTCCTCAAACTCCTCTCCAACCTCAATATCAGTGCTAGTAGTAGCATGAGAAACAACACTACACTTAGCAGAACTAGAAGAACACGATTTCCAAAGTGCACGAGAACTACTTCCCTCACGAGTCACCATGTGCCATGCTTGGTATCGCTGGTTCACTTCCTTCAACTCCTGGTTCAACTACCATATCTTCATTGGAACCAACACCCCGAACTCCACTAGACAACGATTCACCATTTTGTACTAGTGATTTTCCATTTGTACTAGTGATTTGCCACGATTTTACAAGATAATATAATATCATGAGAGATTCGCCAAAAGAATTAGATATAGATATTATATTATTAATAAAATCACCTTCCATTTTTCCCATGTATCATGGGGATTCACCAATTTATTATACATATAAATCTAGGGGGGTTCTTAAAATTTTCCCTGATTACAGGAGTGATTGCATAAGAATATAAGTGGGATTGTTGATATGATTAGGATATGATTAGAGTTTTGTTATGATTGAAATCTAATAGGAATCGATATTTCTTAATTTTAATCATTTTAGTTATAAGATTGGATTTCTGAGTTAGGTACAAAATATAATTAATTTAATAGAATTACATTTTAGTTTTTATGCTTGTTGATTTCCCATGTCCCAGGAATTAGATTAGTTGTAGTTTTGTTTGAATTTTCCAATTTCTTTAGTGTAAACATCGTTTGAGTGAGAATGAATTCTGTTGAAATTGAGATTTAGCATAGGCTTAATTTCATTTTGAATTAGTATTATATTCTTGTACTTAGATTAAACATATCTTAGATTGAGTTTTCCATTTACTTAGACTGAGATTAAAATTGTAATTTGTATTGCTTGGGTTGCAATTAATATTGCTCAAATGTAGATTAGAGTTATTTTTATTTGTACAGTAATTATAATTTTTTATTTATATTGTTTGGGCATGTTCTCCTCAATTTATTAGTTTCAAACTAGAAATTAGAAATAATGATTATGTACTTAAACAGTAAATTGATTTTGCACTCTACTTTAGGTCAGATGCTCTTATCCTGTGTTACCTGCATTTGCGCCTCAAAGTATTACGACCTTTGATTGATAATTTAATGTTGGAATTATAAATCATATAATTTCCACAACATTTTTGGCGTCGTTGCGAGGGAGGTGCAAAAGGGATTAGAGCCTAGTTTCTTTCACAAGTTTTTTGTGTGATCTTAGTTGCAAGAAAATCAAAGGGAGAAGAGTGTACGATAATACATGGGTGAATAGCCACAAATCCACTACGGCGGGGTGGCTCCAAAGTTTGGTTCTCGGACTAAGCAAGTTTGGTGAGTTTTATTGCAATTAGTTCTAATTAATTTAGATTAAAATTTCAATCTCTTTAAAGATAAAACATTTTTGGGGTGCTATAAGAACCCCTTTGTACTAATTCATGTTGCGAGACAGGGATCATCAACCAGTAGGAGAAATTCAAGAATGATTGAGAGCTTGAAGAAAGTCCCTCAAAGTACATTCTCAAATCCTATTAGTAGTTGGGATATTCACCCCTCAGGAAGAGTAAAGATCCTGACCACGTTCAAGAAATTATCTATCTCTCCATAGCCATAAAAGGATTTGGAAGTCTCCCTTGATTCCCCTTGCCTATCTACAAAGGAGATCAAGAAATCATGTACCATATCCGATGGGGAGCATCGAGTTGAACTTGAGATCGAAAAAATTTCACCATGCCCAAGAGCAAGCCTTGTATGCATTCCAGAGACCAATTATCCAAGTTTTCCTGGCATGACCAAGGAGGATTTTCAGAGTGATCCAAATGAAGAAATGAGCCAATACCACCAGGATTACATCGAGAATTTCTTCCAAATGACAATCCAATCAAAGTACCACTCTCATATTCAAATAATCTTGATATAACATCTTTCAAAGCTGCTGGTTTTTCATGCACATGTGCCTTATAAAGTTCATGTTAAATCTAGGCATAAATATATATTTATACCTAATCCGCACATGGCTTCATTGGGAGTTCTCTTTCACTTGAAGGAGGATTTCTTCTCTTCAATCTAGTAGGAACATTAGTATTGTAAGAAATAAATAAATAAATAAATGAAAATAGTAAAGATAAAAATAAGTTCTTTTGTGAAAATGAGCTTTTTTGGCACAAATAGATAGGGAATTTGCTTGAAAACCAGGTAATTGGCGAGAAAGGTTCCCAATAAAGTTTGTAAATTTATATGAGTTCTTCAAATCATGCATCTTTCAAGTCATTATATTTGTACTAGAGTTGGTTGATGTGGGATTCCTTTAGGCCCACCTGGCAACAAGCCTTGTCCCATCAACATCAAAAAATTATCTGGGATCAAGGTTAGGGTTAGATAAGGTACCTAGGAGCTTGCATTCCTTAATGTTAGGTATCCTTGTCATCTACTAAGGACATACATCAACGTTTCTTGGTGGATGAATTTTGCAGTCCATTCAACTTCGACAAATCCATTCATGACTAGTAGAATGTACCTAGTGCCTTGATTCCGATTGACATCAATGGTGGGATATATTGCATTGGTTAATGAAAGACTCAATGGCCAGTAATCCAATGATTATTCCTTATGTTATACAACAACGCCATTTATTCATATATTCAAGATTTCACATGGGTGTGTAGCGGTTGAAGGCTATTTGTTTTGATATTTCAACAAGTTTGCAGCAAGGACATGCAACTACCTAGGCATGGGGGAGATGTGGAAATTCATCATTTTTTTAGCCTTAATTTCATCCTTCAGCAGATCCGAATCAACACCCATTGCAGCTCTAGCTCTTCCTCTCAGATCAGATCAACAGTCGCATTAGCTCAGCCATTCCATTGTCCACTCCATCTTGCAACACCAGACACATCAAAGTAAAGGTAAACCTGAGGTAAATTGGTTCAAGATTATTTAGTTCATTAAGAATGCAAGTAAAAATTATGGTTAACCACTTTCCACTTCATATATTATATCTTTCATCACCACTATCATCCACCTACATTTGCAATCCATTTTCATAATAAAATGTACAAATACTCTAATAAGGCCATATGAATGAAAAATAGATCATAATGGTTCACTAATACAAAGCAGAAACCATAATTCCTTCTCTTCCTACATCATAAGCATTCATAACATGTGGGAATGTTATTTTCATTCTTTTGTTGGCATTTCAAGGAGTGAAATTTGTTCATGTAGATTGGTTACCATAGTGGAATTGTACCATTTGTATCAAAAGTCTGCAATATTATCACATGGAGAAATGTTATATGTTGTGACAAAGTTGACATCAAAATATGAAGTCATTGTTACCCAAAAAAAGAAGAACCACATATAAACATTGGTCTTAGAGTATGAAACCATTTTTATCCACCATTCCCATTATCACTTCATGATTCACGAAGTCCCTCATATCTTCCTTATCCACTTAGTGTTTGTCCTCAGCTTAACACTCTATGGAAGTCTAATATGAATAGTGCTGCTCCACAATAACCAGTACCTCCAAATATTCATGCAGTGTTGCTCCACAAGAACCAACACTGTCGAAATTTATGATTTCATAAAATATATAAACGAGTAAGGTATTTTTTTCATGAGAAAATGCAAAACCGTAGGCATGGGGGGGGGGGGGGTGGCGTTGGGCCTCATAAATGCCTTCATTTTCACCACATAAAATTATCGTTTATAAAGAATATTCTTGCACTTTATACCATATTCATATCCATTTCCCATAACTCATGCCAAAAAACCATCCTTTTCATCTCATGGTTAAATATCATATTTTTATTTTGTTTTTTATTTCTTAAGGATGATTTTACTATGTTTACTAATGACGGTTTTTGTCAAGGAACAAGTTCTTTCTCCAGGAGAAAATCAAGTCAAGCAAGGGAGCAACTAAGCACTACCGAAATTCTATTAGAGTTAGTACTAGAAGCTACAGGAATTTTAAAATTGAATTTGTGAGAAAACCTTAAGGAACCTTGAAAATATAATGTGTGCATCTTGTTCGAAGCATCCCCAATTAGGTAACCTAATGAACGTTTTCCAAAATTCACCTTCATAAAGAAGTTATGGTCAAAAGCATAATTTGGTACCAACAATATTCTCATACTTGTACCAGGAGTTGTTCCGGTACTGCGTGACTATTCCGATACGCAGAAAATTGAGCATGCAGATTGACCATGATTGCTATCACTTCTTTTGAGGAACATGTGGCTAAATATATATTCTGATGTATTTCAAGAAATATGCTAAATTTGTATGATACACTCTATATTCATAAAACTGTGAGTGAGAAATCCAAAGGGAAACAAACTTCTAGAAAATTTGACTCGATATTATCTCATCACGGGTTGCTTCTCTATAAAATAGAGGGCCTCTAGGTGGAGGGGAGAGGGATGTAACCGGATGATTATGCAATAGAACTGAAGTTTTAGCTCTTTCATACTTTCGTGTAAGATTTTTTTATGTTAGTCATGTCTCAGATTTGTTTGTAACTCAGATTGACAACGATTAATAAAAATATCAACTTTCTAATGCTGTGAGCTACATCTCGTTAGCCTCTAATTTTTCTTAAAGCCACTGGTTGGACTTGGAAAGGGCCCACTAATGCCCTCTTAGTGTGCTTCCTCTTTTTTTCTTTGTTTTTTTATTCAATTCAGTTGCTGTGTGTTTCGTTTGAGCAATTGAATATTTCACATGGTTTATTTTCCAATCGATCAATCGTGTTCCTTTGTGTGGTTTACAATTTAATTCAGCAAAAGTGTGTTTCTAAATATTTCGATTTCATGTATTGTAGGACACAGGAGAATTTCTTGTTTATTTTATGAATAATTTTCTCAGCCATTTCAATTTCAAATCGTTTTCGAGTGGATTTAATCAAGTGTGCATAGGAGTTAATGTGTTGCTTTATTTACAAAGTATTGATTTATATCTAGAAGAATTTATTTTTTTTCTGTCCATTTCCCACAATAATAGGGTAGCATACTTACTCTGCTTCACAGAGTATGGGAACAGACCCCTTTTTCCTACACCGGTAACAAGCTTCTCTTGCAGTATCGGATGCGACACTCTGTTTTCTGAGTGAGCCAGTCTTACATTTCAGAGATTGATCCTATGTTGCATGATTTGTTACATAGGCATATATTACATGAGTGATTGCATAAGAATATAAGTGGGAGTGTTTATATGATTAGGATATGATAATAGTTTTGTTACAATTGAAAGCTGATAGGAATCGATATTGATTGAGTTTAATCATTTTAGTTATAATATTGGATTTATGAGTTAGGTACAAAATAAAGTTAGTTTAATAGAATTACATTTCAGTTTTTATGCTTGTTTATTTGTCATGTCCCGAGAATTATACTAGTTGTAGTCTTGTTTTAATTGTCCAATATATTTAGTTTAAACATCATTTGAGTGAGAATGAATTCTGTTGAGATTGATATTTAGCATAGGATTAATTTCATTTTGAATTATTTTTGGATTCTTGTACTTATATTAAACATATCTTAGATGAAGTTTTCCTTTTACTTAGATTGTGATTAAAATTTTAATTTGGATTGCTTGGGTTGCAATTAATATTGCTCAGATGTAGATTAGAGTTAGTTTTATTTGAACAGTAATTAGAATTTATAATTTATATTTTTTAGGCATTCTCTCCTCAATTTATTAATTGCAAACTATAAATTAGAAATAGTGATTATGTATTTAAATAGTAAATTGATTTTGCACTCTAGTTTAGGTCAAATGCTCTGATCTTGCGTTACCTACATTTACACCTCCAAGTTTGATGACCCCGTATTGATAATTTAATGTTGTAATTATAACACATATGATTTCCCCAACATATACACAAATATTTTTCCATAGATCCCAAAAATGGGACTACCATATTGATTTTTCATTATATTAATTTCAATGTTACAACACATATATATACATGGTGAAGAATTCATAAACCCAAATCCATTAACCCTGGATTAGAACATAACTGTAGTTCCCTTGAATAGATCTACAAAATACCATGGGTAAAAAACCATCATGCCAAAAATAATGCGCAAACCCATGCAAAAATCCATAGGCAGTTCCATCTGTTAGTGTCAGTATTTGCATACTTCCACCAGGGATCAAAAGACATTTTGCATGTGCATCTTAGGTGTCCCATTCTAAATAAATTTTAATCATTCCATTAGGTCATGATACAAAATTTTTCCACTAGTGGTTTTCCTTGTCAAATGTCCCATTTTCCTTCACAAGTATATGCCTACTAACAATCTTCCATGTCTTCATCATGCTGAGGACAAGTCTACTCTCATTTCAATTTTAGTCAAAATCAATCATTGAGTGAGATTATTTCATTTATCATTAGGTAACTAGGGTTTCATTAGGTCAAATCATTGCATTGTCTCATTTTCAATAAAGGGCAGCAAAAGGTGTGAAGGTGACCCAGAATAAAATCATGATTTTCTTCAGTCAGGTTTGCCATGTAAAGTTACATTTCATCTTTGTAAGTTTTCGTCTCAAAAATCACATTTTTGGGATAAAAACAGAGATGATTTTATGTAATTTTAAATTCACTATATGTAATAAATTCTAAAAAATGTGTTTATTCCTAGCTAAAGACATTTGATGAAAAATACAAAGGTTGTAGAAATTATATACAAGATGCATGTATATATCCAGATTCTCCTGATCTAACAATATTTTATCTTCTTGCTAATTACAGAATCCTTCCACTGTGAATCTTTTGCAGAAATTAAAATCAATTGCAAACACATGAATCAATAAAAAAAATCGCACATAACACAGTTGTTTAACGGGAAAGCGTGAAGCTGAAAACCCCAACTATCATATATTATGTATCATGGAGATCATGTAACAATCTCATACAAAGCTTAGTACATCAAGCTCTCAGTACAATCAATCATCACATACTAATAAGAAGAAATCTGCAAATCCATGCACCGATTTCTTGCCACCTGATAGCCTACCTCCACAGCGTAATCCCTGCTGAAGAATAGATCGGAATGAATTCGAATCTAACTTGCCTTGATTGTGAAATCCTCATTGGCAACTCCAATGTGTGTGTGGTGCGATCAATGCATCACTATAGTTACAACAGATAGTCCATCTTGCCCTTTCACCTATCTCTCCATTGGGTCTCCACTGGAACTGACATGCACTGTAGTTAACTGTTGTATTTTTTTAGTTGATTAACGAGTTATTATTTGTGAATTAATTAACTAATTAATTCACTCCACTCTCACTAGTGTGTCATTTAGTTAGACTAGATACAACTAGCTCAACTAAGTTTAACTCCATTAACTGAGATAAACTGAATAACAACTCCATGAACTACTCTTCCAACTCTATCATAACTTTTCCGCTTCATTTATAACTAAGTATTCCATGCATGAACCACCAGTAAACCCTAGGAATTGTGTAATTCCTTCAGCCCACTGATTTGACAAATCTTTGCACTGAAATTAAGTGCTTCAAGAGAATAAGTTGTTTTTTATTGTTAGATTATTGTTAAGAGCTAATAATAATCGACACTTCTATTTTTAGATTGACGATCTATAAATAGACTTCGCCCAATATTCTAAAAATAGAATTTCATCTATTTTTCCAACTTGACCAACCATCCACAAATATCATCCTACAACTTCTGAAATATGATCACCATGTCTAAAAATAGACTTGCACCTAAAAATAGCTTGCGGGCCCACTTAGTGAAGGCGACTCATTTTCACTATGCTCATCATCTTGTTGAATCTTAACACTCCCTCTCAACAAGATAGGGATTATCCTTCACCTTGATCTTGCCTCTATGGTATTCAAATTTGCTCCTAGTGAGCACCTTCATCAGAATATCTGCATCATGATCTTTCGTAGGAATGTATTGAAGCAACATGATCTTCCGCTACACACAATCTATGATATGATGATACCGGATATCAATATGTTTAGATCTATCATGAAACACAGGATTAATCGAGAGTTTAATGCAACTCTGATTATCACAGTGTATCACTGTAGGATCTAAATGTGAACCGAACAAACCAACCAGGATCTTCCTCATCCAGATAGCCTCACATGTAGCTTGACTTGCTGCCATGTATCCTGCTTCCGCTGAACTGAGTGCCACGGATCTTTGTTTCCTAATGTACCAATAAACTACTGTAGATCCGATACTGAAAATCCCTCCTAATGTGCTATTTATGTCCATTGGGCTGCCTGCCTAATCTACATCCGTGAAGCCATGAAACTTCACTTCATCTGTCTGTCTGTACCATAAGCCATACTCAGATGTGCCCCTGAGATACCTCAAGACATGCTTGCATGCCTTCCAAAAGAGCTTGGTACACTTAACCATCGCTTGTGAGAGATGGTTCACCACATAGCATATGTACAGTCTTGTATTAAATAAATACATGAGCGGACCCACCAACTGTCAATAAACAATGGCATCCACTAACTTTGCCGATGTAGAATCCTCTTTCCTCCAATTTCCTAGAAGAGGATTGTCGATAGGCTTGCAGTCTTGCATGTGAGACTTCTCCAGTATCTCCCGGGCATACTTGCCTTGAGACACAAACAATTCACCTTCCCGCTGCCATATTTCCAATCCAAGGAAATAATGAAGGAGGCCCAAATCCTTCATATCAAACTCCTTTGCAAGATATTCCTTGCATGAGTGTATCAACTGCTCATCACCTGTTAGTATTAAATCATCAACATAAAGAACAATGTTTAAAAGCTTACCCTCCACCACAATTTGTTACAGGTTTGCATCCATCTCATTATTGGTGAAGTGAATAGTATTAAATCATCAACATAAAGAACAATGATTAAAATCTTACCCTCCACCACAATTTGGTACAGGTTTGCATCCGTCTCATTATTGGTGAAGTGGATTCCAATGAAATAGCTATCGATACGTGTGTACCAAGCACGAGGTGCTTGCTTCAGCCCATATAATGCTCTTTTGAGATTTCGCACATGCGACTTGCTGCTGAAGATCTCAAATCCTTCAGGCTGCTCAATGTACACCTCTTCCTCAATGATCCCATTCAGGAACACAGTCTTCACATCCATTTGATGAATGTGCCAACCCATCTGCGCTGAGAGAGAAAGGATGGTCCTTATGGAAGAATACTGTGTGACAGGTGCAAAGGTTTCTTCATAATCAATCCCCTGGATTTGTGAGAAGCCCCGGGCAATAAATATTGTCTTATACTTCTCGACACTCCCATAAACAATTTGCTTTACCTTGTAGATCCATTTTGATCCTACAACTGATTTACCCACCGGCCTTGGAACAATATCCCAAGCACTGTTTCTGAAAATGGAGTTATACTCCTCCACCATGGCATCTACCCATGTGGGCTTGTGCACTACTTCTTCAAAAGAATATGGCTCTGTCACAATACACTTGCTCATAAGGGCCATGTATCTAGTAAATTGATGAGGTGACTGTCTCTGTCTGCACTGTGATGTAGGGACTCCTACATTTTGTGCCGCATCAAGCTTCAGTCTCTCAACTTCTGTGGTACACTTTATCCCTTGTCTGATGTGTGGTTCTGCATGAGTGAAATCCCCCACTCTATGAATCTCCTCTTGTTGATGATCCACATCTAGAGGCTCATCTTTTGGAACAAGCAGTTCTGCCACTGCATGTAAGTCTAGCTCCCTCTCAAGTATAGCTTGTGCAGCACCCATGATTGTTTTATTCTTCCTCTCTGTGACCCCATTCTGCTATGGGTTATGAGGGGCTATGATTTCTCTTCGAATTCCTTCTTTTATAAAGAAGTATTTGAATTCAGTCGAGATGTATTCACCACCATTATCACTTCGTAGAGCTTTCACTTGCTTCCCCGACTCCTTCTCCACCAATGTTTTAAACTCACAGAACTTTGAGAATATTTCGCTCTTCTTTTTCATGAAAAATATCCAACATCTACGAGAATAGTCATCAACAAATATAAAATAATACCTGTGTTTTGCTGTTGAAGCAACTAAGAAAGGTCCACACACGTCTGTGTGAATTCTCTCCAAGATCACAGAAGCAAGGTTCTCCTTCTCATGAAAGGTGGTATTCGCAAAATTACCCATAGTACATCCCTTGCACTGATCTGACTACGCAAGAGTACCCTCGGGAAGTCCAGTAGAAATCTACTACAAAATCTTCAAAGCGCCATGGTGAAGATGGCCCAATCTCCTGTGCCATAATTCGCCCTCATCCCAGCTCACCACTTCTTCTGCTTTACCCACCATTGCAGCGTAGCCATCTACCTCTAGCTTGTAGATATTCTTAACTTGAATCCTTATCATCTTGGTTTGACCCATTGTATTATGTCGAAGGAAGGCTTTTCCCTCACTGAAAATAACGTCATAACCTTTGTCTTCCAACATTGCGATCGAGACAAAGTTCTTCTTCAGACCTGAAACATGCATAACATATTTAAAAAAGAATGGATTACTGGACTCCATATCAAAGGTAATGGTCCCAATGGCGGTTGCACTGTATCTACCATCTTCGCCCATCTCTATATGTATTTGAAGGTCCTTCTCCTCCAAGTCACTAAACAACTCCTTGTCTCTCGTCATATGGAAAGACGCACTACTATCAAGATACCACACTGATCCCATATAGCTTGAAACCAAGCAATCAATCAAAGAGAAATAAAGTTAAAATTTCGAGGCGAAGGACTCTCCAGCTGCAGCTATAGTAGCCTTCTTGTTCTTCTTCTGTGGGTAGTTAGTGGCGAAATGTCCATGTTCATGACAATGAAAACACTTCACCTTCGAAAAATCCTGCTTCTTTCCTTTAGCTTCAGATTTTGAAGGAAATTTCTTCCCCTTCCCTTTCCTTGCTTTGGCAGCCAAAGCGAAATTCTCTTCATCTTCATTCTTCAATGAAGAGCCATCCCTGGTACCTCGCCTTATCTCCTCCTACAAAAGATCCGACCAAAGTTGCTCCCATCCTGACAGTTTCTCCCGTCCATTGACACAGCCTTCGTAGCTATGTCAACTCTTTGGAAGCCCAAGGAGAGCCAAGCTCACCAAGTCTTCATCATCAACAGTAATCCCCACACTTCCTAGCCTACAGTGGACAAACTTCATGAGATATTTTGGAATACTGTTTCCCTTCTCCATTTTTATTTTTTTGAGCTTGTCTTTCAGCACCAACTTTCTCTTGTTGCTGTTGCTTTGGAAAAAATCTGGAAAATCCTTCCACATTGCAAATGAAGTGGCTTTCCTGTGAAGTTTGGACACAATATGGTCCTTCACACCTTCCAATAGAATTCTTCTTGTCTTCGCTACCTTATTTTTCCATGCGTCAAGTAATGTAGCATCGCTAGATCCCGGCTTAGGAACATCACTATCGATGAACTCCTTCAGTCCATTATCCTCTAGCACCGAATCCATCCTATCCTTCCAGGCTATGTATTTCGAGCTCCCATCAAGGGAATACTCCAATCGTGACCCATGGAAAGACATTTCAATGTATACTTCACTTCTACACCAAGAATTTTCTGCAGCAAATTCAAATTGTCCACCAGCACAAACTCAACAATTTTTCACAATTGTAGTCTTAAAGAATTAACACTGCTTTGATACCATGTAGAAATTATATGAAATATGCATGTATATATCCAGATTATCCTGATCTAACAATATTTTATCTTCTTGCTAAATACAGAATCCTTCCACTGTTAATCTTTTGCGGAAATTAAAATCAATTGCAAACACATGAAGCAATAAAAATAATCGCACATAACACAATTGTTTAACAGAAAATCCTGAAGCTAAAAATCCCAACTATCATATATTATGTATCATGGAGATCATGTAACAATCTCATACAAAGCTTAGTACATCAAGCTCTTAGTACAATCAATCATCACACACTAATTAGAAGAAATATGCAAATCCATGCACCGATTTCTTGCCACCTGATAGCCTACCTCCTCTGCATAATCCCTGCTGAAGAATAGCTCCGAATGAATTTGAATCTACCTTGCCTTGACTGCAAAATCCTCATTGGCAACTTGTTGTGCTGTACAAACAACCCTCCCCATTTCAAATTTTTATATTAATTTTAAATAAGAAATGGGTCCCCTAATCTTTGAATAGTTATAGAATCAATAAAATGTTTTGAAAAAAGAAATTTTTATAAAAAGATATATAAAAATGTTCCTTAGCATCTCTTATCACAGATCAAGAAATACTTTTTTCCACTCATGAAAATGTTTTGAGGAAATCTGACCCATCATAAAATAGAATCGAACCATAACGAAAAAGGATTTATTAACGAAAAAATAAAAAACATAAAGACCTTTATCACATTTCGCATATTCAAAATATAAAAGAAAAAAAACTAAAATGTGTTATCATTTAATCCCGATGCGATAAAGCGATCGCAAAAGCGCATATCGCATGAGCAAGAATCCAAAACCTTTCCATTTTCAAAACTACGAAGCGATAAACCCAACCGTAATCGTAAATTGGTGAAGTCATACTACATCCTTATGCACCATTTTAAAGTTCCCTATGTGATAAGTTAAATCATGATCGCTCATCACTAAAACACATGACTTATATCCAAAGACACTCCTCTAAAAATCTGCGATGCGATATCATTATTACAAAAGCGCACTTCCCGTAAATGAAAACATGAAGTATTAAACATACACATTTATAAAAGAAATTCCAATGATTTGATATGATTTTAAAAGCACCGTGCCCTCCATGCCAACTCAACCATAATCGCAATCACGGATATGAAATGGGAATACTTAAGCCTAACATTTGAAACTTCTGATCTCCGATATGCGATCACCGTTCATCGGAAATCTAAAAAGTTATGGTATTAACGCTATAAATGGATTGTTATGAATGTCCGACGAGACATCCCGTAATGGCATTAAAATCTCACACTACACGAGGAAATCATTAATTGATAATCATGGTTGAAATCCTTCACAGATTTCATCTTCGATGAAATAATATT
Source organism: Pinus albicaulis (assembly GCA_034641835.2). Classification (NCBI taxonomy): domain Eukaryota; kingdom Viridiplantae; phylum Streptophyta; class Pinopsida; order Pinales; family Pinaceae; genus Pinus; species Pinus albicaulis. The sequence goes on along the minus strand of CM076575.1, from coordinate 433,271,282 downwards.
TCTTTAATCTATCATCTTTATTAGGATTAAATTCCATTGTTCCTCTCCGCCTTGTATTCATTTTTAAAAGAAATTTTCCATCATTCCACTCATTTGTCTCATTGTGCAGACTTGAGAAACAAATACCTGTGAGGAAAATGTCTAGGAAATCCAGGAGAGCGAAGGTCCTCGTCGTTCCAAAAGAGAAACTGGCTAAATTGGTATTAGTAACCGATACTACTTGTTTGGGTCTTGGAAAAACTTCATGGGAAGGAGTTTACATTCTACTGGAGGCAGAAGATCCAACTATAATTCAAGAAGAAGAAGCGTCAGCAGATTCAGATAAAAAATCAGAAAACACTCTGAAGGAATTGGCGAGCTCCTATCTTCACAAAATAGCAGCTCGCGCGAATGTGTTCCCGTATAATGACTTGGTGAGATGGGTGATAGAAAGTATAAATATAACAGATAGGGCATTCTCCATGTCAGATAGAAGGATGTTTGGGTTTTTCAAAGCAGAATACATCAAGAAGATGTATCACCTACAAGACCCTTAGAAAATCTACAACAAATCATTTTTGGAAGACTTCGCCAAAGAAAATGAAGTGGAGTTAGATCCTATCAAATAATGGAGGCATTTTCTAGAAAATCACAAGCACGAATCTTCGGGTATGGACTTCGTAGAATCCTTAATGTCTCCTTATTGCTATGCTACAGCTATGATGTGTAGATTGTTTGGAACCATCAACTCATAAAAATTTTCTATGGAGATGGTACCTTTAATTGATGCCACTGTTAATTCCTACATCATGGATTGGCCAACCATTTTATATGATAAAATGGCAATAAAAATCCTTGATTATAGAAGAAATAGGTATGTGAATACCCGGGTAATACCCCCATTTTACATGAGTGCTTATATTATTGACACTGTATGCTTCAACTCTGAATTCCCTATCTTAGGCTAGAAGTGGACTCCTCAAAGTCCGACTCCTATCCATATTTGTCACAAATATTTGTGGAATGCCTATTATAAAGACCATATATATAGAATTTTTCACGGGTTTATCTCGCCAGTTCATTGAGCTATATTCAACAAACCCGCTCCAAGGTTATCCGATGAGGCCAACATTGACCTAACCTCAATCAGAAGCTGGTGTGGAGAATAAAAATTCACCTATATCTGGCTATTTGGAAGCATCACTGATCCCCATGTTCTACCCTTGTACATTCCTGATAAATTGTTAGCCCAAGAAATATCCTATCAAATAACAGAGAAAGGAATGTCTAGAAATCTGAAGAATTCAAAGAAACAGATGTGGCCTACATTTCCCCTTCGATGTGGATATTTTTCTCTACATGATTTTAAACATGCAGAGAAAGAAGCCAAAAAAATAAAAGAGCTCAGATTAGCTTCCATCCCCAAAAGACAGTATGATCCAAAGAAAGTTGCCTATAACTTTACATCTATGGTACAGGTCGCTAAATTTGAACATGAAGATGCTGATTTTGATGATCTATTTGCCTCATCTGAGGTATTTTCACAAGTTAAACATCTGGAAAAATTAAAATTTGAAGCAAGTGATATGGAAAAGTTCCTGTAGTTCAGGACCAAGAGAATTCTAACAATACCTCTTGATCAATTGAGAACTAATCCCTTACTGCAATAGGAATAAAAAAGTGAAGAAAAGAACACTGAAATAGAACAAGAAAAGAAGAATACATGAAATAAGGTTGATACTCAAACTGAATAGGAAAAGACAGGTAAAAAAGATGGCGATTCCTCCAACATCGATATACATATTCATTCAAATCTATTGAAGGAATGGGAACAATTTGATCAGCAAATCAAGGGCTGGAATGATTCCCAGAATGTGGCTACAACACAGTCGCCTGCAACACAACAACCCATGGTAAAAAGTGTTACAGTTGAAGGAGCAGTCGGCAATACTAATACCCAAGATGTTGAGATCATCCCAGAAAATCCTTCCGAGAAAATTGTATTAAAGGTTGAAGATATATCGCCCTTGGATGCCTTCTACAGTCCAAAGCATAGGGTTGTAGTTAGAAAACAAAGTAAGAAAAGGAAAATTGATCAAGGTTTATTTTCATCTCCCCAAGTCGAATTAATGAATGTTGTCAGGAAGGACTCTGAAGTTAATCCTTCAGAGGTTTTAACTAAATTATCTCAATATGCAAGGGCTTATTTAGTAGCGAAAATGGACAAAGCCTACGAAGTCAGCCAATTGATAAAAGAAAAAGATCAAAAAATAACGCTACTTGAAGAAAATGCAACAATGGATCATCAAAAAATAGCACAGCTAGAACAATAACTAATTGAAGAAAGACAACAGATTGAGTAGCTTAAAGAGCAACTGAATGTTGGAAAACAAAAGCTTGACCAGCAAGCTCTACACAAAGAACAACAGTTGTCTCAAGAGCTAAACAAATTACAGGTAATGCTTCAACAAGAGAAGATGGCCAAAGAAGAACAAAGTGGCTTGTTACAAGCACTAATACAAAAATTCAAGGAGTATCCTGAGCTTGATCAGTTCAAAATGGAGGCTCTCGAATCAAGTAAAGCATTGTCAGGACAACTTGATATTTTATGTCATAAAATATCACTGGCTGAACCTCTATGTGTAATGGCTACGTCACTCATAGAAAAGGAAGTAAACACAAGGCTCAAATTCGAAGATGCCAATGAGAAAATTTCGGGATTCCTCACATGGCAAGACATAGACCAAGGCATAGCTACCAATCTTCCCAAGATCCAAGAATCACACAAGGAAATTTTGGTTGCAGAATGGGAGATGCAGTTAATTAAGGAAGAACGGGCTACCTCCAGGGCAAGAGCTGTAATGAATAGTTTAGTGGAATTGATCAATGACAATTTATATACGGACAACTTGATTTCCGATTGCATCCCAGAGAAACTCCCAAAAGTCAAATAATTAGAAAAACAATGGAAACAGGACTTAGCCAGTAAGGACCAACAGATTAGCGCAATGCAAGGACTCACAATGGATGCATTTTGATTCTACTTGGTTAAACTACACAGCCAACAGATGACTACAAAATGCCTCTCTCATGCCATCAGTTATATGATTCCAGAGCTTTCAGATGCCACATATACTAGTCAACAACATTCCTGATTGAGTCATCCTCCCAAAGTGAAATAAATGCTATCAATCTTGAGTTGTGCCTACCAAATATGAAGGAAATACAATGAAATTGTTCAAGTGGAGATCACAATTCTATTTTTATGAAATCTGATCTCCGATTTTACATTTTTGGTAGTTCCAAAAAACATTTAAGCGATATTTTAGATAGTTTGTTTCAAGTTTATTCTTACTTAAACACCTTTCATGTATTTAGAAAGGGGTCCTCAATTTGTATTAATTTTTTACTTGGAAAGCTACACTTCTGTACTTTCGAATATATTATTTTTATTAATGGTGGATCACGATTCTGCAATTTTATGAGAAGATTAATTTCAAAGATTTCCACTTTTTTTTCTTGAAAGTTGTTCTAAGTAATAAAGTGAGATCAGAGTGTTATTTCTATCAGGAGGTTACAAATGTATCTAGTATTTTTATCATAATCATGTTTTTTAATTTTCCTTATGCAATGAGACATTCTATTTGAAAATTGCTATTGTTTACATATGTATGCCTGTGAAACAATCCTTTGTTATCTCATTTCTAAAAACTTAGAATTGTCATTTTTCAAAATATATGTGAGCAATATATATATAAATACGATATGTTATCATTATTACTTTGTTTAATTTCTTAAATAAAGTAATTATTATATGTGAATGCATCTTTCTTTTGGACGAATAAGCCATCTATATGATTCTTCATCTAATTGGAACAAATCCAAAATCTCATTTATCAGAGGATACCCGGGTTAAATTAGAGTTATTTTTATTTATTAAGGTATAGATTAGATCAATTATCATTTCCATTATCCGTTATACAAACAACCAATCATCAACCCATATATCATTGGGAAACTGGTCCCATATTATCTAGTCGGAGCCACCATCCCAAACGGAAAATGAGTTTTACTAAGGTCCGGACCGGGTGGTTTTCCCCAATGTTGAAGCTAGGATTTTTGAGGCTTCAAAATTCCAATGTGTGTGTGGTGCAATAAATGCATCACTATAGTCACAAAATATAGTCCATATTTCCCTTTCACCTATCTCTCCATTGGGTCTCCACTGGAACTGACATGCACTGTATTTAATTGTTGTATTTGTTCAGTTGATTAATGAGTTATTATTTGTGAATTAATTAACTAATTAATTCACTCCACTCTCACTAGTGTATCATTCAGTTAGACTAGATACAACTAGCTCAACTGAGTTTAACTCCATTAACTGATATAAACTGAATAACAACTCCATGAACCACTCTTCCAACTTTGTCATAAATTTTCCACTTCAATTCTAACTAAATACTCCATGCATGAACCACCAGTAAACCCTAGGAATTGCATAATTCCTCCAGCCCACTGATTTGAAAAATATGTGCACTAAAATTAAGTGCTCTAAGAGAATAAGTTGGTGTTTATTGTCGAATTATTATTAAGAGCTAATACTAATCGACACTTCTATTTTTAGATCGATGATATATAAATAGACTTCACCCAATATTATAAAAATAGAATTTCATCTATTTTTCCAACTTGGCCAACCATCCACAAATATCATCCTACAACTTCTGAAATATGATCACCATGTCTAAAAATAGACATAGTCTAAAAATAGAGTTGCACCTAAAAATAGTTTGCGGTCCCACTTAGTGAAGGCAACTCATTTTCACTAAGCTCATCATCTTGTTGAATCTCAACACTCCCTCTCAACAATATAAGGATTATCCTTCAACTTGATCCTGCCTCTATGGTATTCGAATTTTCTCCTGGTGAGCGCCTTCGTCAGAATATCTGCATCCTGATCTTCCGTAGGAATGTACTGAAGCAACATGATCTTCCGCTGCACACAATCTCTGATATGATGATACCAGATATCAATATGTTTAGAACTATCATGAAACACAAGATTAATCGAGAGTTTAATGCAACTCTGATTATCCCAATGTATCACTGTAGGATCTAAATGTGAACTGAACAAACCAACCATAATCTTCCTCATCCAGGTATCCTCACATGCAACTTGACTTGCTACCATGTATTTTGCTTCCGCTGAACTGAGTGCCACAGATATTTGTTTCCTGCTGTACCAAGAAACTGCTGTAGATATGATACTGAAAATCCCTCCTGATGTGCTCTTTCTGTCCGTTGGGCTACCTGCTCATTCTGCATCTATGAAGCCATGCAACTTCACTTCATCCATCTGTCTGTACCATAATCCATATGTAGATGTGCTCCTAAGATACATCAGGAAATGCTTGCCTACATTTCAAAAGAGCTTGGTAGGCTTAACCATCGCTTGTGAAAGAAGGTTCACCACATAGGATATGTTCGGTCTTGTATTAACTAAATACATGATCGAACCCACCAACTGTTGATAAACAGTTTCATCCACTACCTTTGTCAATGTAGCATCCTCTTTCCTCCAATTTCCTGGAAGAGGAGTGTTGATAGGCTTGCAGCCTTGCATGTGAAACTTCTCCAGTATCTCCCCGGCATACTTGCCTTGACACACAAACAGTTCACCTTCCCACTGCCATATTTCCAATCCAAGGAAATAATCAAGGAGGCCCAAATCCTTCATCTCAAACTAATTTGCAATATCTGCCTTGCATGAGTGTATCAACTGCTCATCACCCATTACTATTAAATCATCAACATAAAGGACAATGATTAAAAGCTTACCCTCCATCACAATTTGGTATAGGTTTTCATCCCCCTCACTCTTAGTGAAGCCAAGTCTAGTGAAATAGATGTCGATTCGTGTGTACCAAGAATGAGGTGCTTGCTTCAGCCCATATAGCGCTCTTTTGAGCTTACACACATGCAAATCACTGCTAAAGATCTCAAATCCTTCGGGTTGCTCAATGTACACCTCTTATTCAATGATCCCATTAAGGAACGTAGTCTTCACATCCATCTAATGAATGTGCCAACCCATATTTGCTGAGAGAGAAAGGATGGTCCCTATGGAAGAATACTGTGCGACAGGTGCAAAGTTTTCTTCATAATCAATGCCCTCGATCTGTGACAAGCCTCGAGCAAAAAATCTTGCCTTATGCTTCCAACATTACGATCGAGACCAAGTTCTTCTTCAGACCTGGAACATGCATAACATATTTCAACAAGAATGGATTGCCAGACTCCCTGTCAAAGGTAATGGTCCCAATTCTAATCGCAATGTATCGACCATCATTTCCCATCTCTATATGCATTTGAAGGTCCTTCTCCTCCAAGTCACTAAACAACTCCTTGTCTCCCGTCATACGGAAAGACGCACCACTATGAAGATACCACACCGATCCCATATAACTTGAAACCAAGCATGCAATCAAAGAGAAATAAAGTTCAAATGGAGAGGCTAAGGCCTCTCCAGCTACAGCTCCAATAACTTTCTTGTTCTTCTTCTTATGTGGGCAGTTAGTGGCGAAATGCCCATGTTCGTGACAGTGAAAACATTTCACCTTGGATAAATCTTGCTTCTTGCCTTTAGCTTTAGATTTTGAAGGAAATTTATTCCCCTTCCCTTTCCTTGCTTTGGTAGCCAAAGTGAAATTCTCTTCATCTTCATTCTTTGATGAAGAGCCATCCCTGGTACCTCACCTTATCTCCTCCTGCACAAGTTCCGACCAAAGTCACTCCCATCCTGGCAGTTTCTCCCGTCCATTGACAGAGTCTTCATAGCTATGCCAAATCTTCGGAAGCCCAAGGAGAGCCAAGCTCACCAAGTCTTCATCATCAACAATAATCCCCACACTTCCTAGTTCATCCTTATAGTGGACAAACTTCGTGAGATATTTTGGAATACTGTCGCCTTTCTCCATTTTTATTTTTTTGAGCTTGTCTTTCAGCGCCAACTTCCTCTAGTCGTTGTTGCTTTGGAATAAATCTATCAAAGCCTTCCACATTGCAAATGGAGTGGATTTCCGGTGAAGGCTGGAAACAATATGGTCCTTCACACCTTCCAAAAGAATTCTTCTTCTCTTCGCTACCTTCTTTTGCCATGTGTCAAGTAATGCAGCATCACTAGATCCTGGCTTAGGAACATCGCTATCAATGAAATCCTTCAATCCATTATCCTCAAACATCGCCTCCATCCTATCCTTCCAGGCTATGTAATTCGAGCTCCCATCAAGGGTATACTCCAATCGCAACCCATGGAAAGACATTTCAATGTATACTCAACTTCTGCACTAAGAATTTTCTGCAGCAAATTTGTATTGTCCACCAGCACAAACTCAACAATTTTTCACAATTACAATATTCAAGAATTAACACTGATCCGATAGCATGTAGAAATTATTTGCAAGATACATGTATATATCCAGATTCTCCTGACCTAACAATATTTTATCTTCTTGCGAAATACATAATCCTTCCATTGTTAATCTTTTGTGGAAATTAAAATCAATTGCAAACACATGATCCAATAAAAACAAACGCACATAACACAATTGTTTAACGGGAAAGCCTGAAGCTGAAAACCCAAACTCTCATATATTATGTATCATGGAGATCATGTAACAATCTCATACAAAGCTTAGTACATCAAACTCTCAGTACAATCAATCGTCACACACTAATAAGAAGAAATCTGCAAATCCATGCACCGATTTTTTTCCACCTAATAGCCTGCCTCCACTGTGCAATCCCTGCTGAAGAATACCTCTGAATGAATTTGAATCATGAAATACTCATTGGAAACTCCAATGTGTCTGTGGTGAAATCAATACATCACTATAGTCACAAAAGATAGTCCATATTTCCCTTTCACCTATCTCTCCACTAGGTCTCCGCTGGAACTGACAAGCACTATAGTTAACTGTTGAATTTTTTTATTTGATTAATGAGTTATTATTTGTGAATTGATTAACAAATTAATTCACTCCACTCTCACTAGTGTATCATTTAGTTAGATTAGATACAACTAGCTCAACTGAGTTTAACTCCATTACCTGAGATAAGCTGAATAACAACTCAATGAACTACTCTTCCAACTTTGTCATAACTTTTCCACTTTAGTTCTAACTGAGTCCTCCATGCATGAACCACCAGTAAACCCTAGGAATTGCGTAATTCCTTTAGCCCACTAATTTGACAAATCTGTGCACTGAAATTGAGTGCTCCAAGAGAATAAGTTGTTTTTTATTGTCAGATTATTATTAAGAGCTAATAATAATCGACACTTCTATTTTTAGATCAACGATCTATAAATAGACTTCGCCCAATATTCTAAAAATAGAGTTTCATATATTTTCCAACTTGACCAACCATCCACAAATAGAATCCTGCAACTTCTGAAATATGATCACCATGTCTAAAAATAGACATAGTCTAAATATAGACTTGCACCTAAAAATAGCCTGCATGCCCACTTAGTGAAGGTGACTCATTTTGACTAAGCTCATCATCTTGTTGAATCTCAACAAAGGTCATGTCAGTCATCCAAAGCATCAAAAAGTGTTTTTAAAGGTTAATGAGAAGAAAGAAGTGTGGGTCCCAATCATCAAAATCCAAAAGTCATTCAAAGTATAAAATCCCATTTGCCAAAAGAAAATCCTCATTTGTTCATGTGTCAAAGAGAAAACACAGTTTTGGAGCAAAGGAGGTCCAAGAAAGGGAAAAATTGCAAAAAATTCCTGGCGCTGCACATAGAGCATTTTTTCCAATGTAAATTTACACGGCACTACGCATAGAAAGAGGGCATTTCTCACCTTGGTAAGGTGTTGTGCACAAGACCAAAACCCTCCCAAACTCCTCCAAACACTTCAAGATTGCCTCGTAGCCTCAAAAACAAGTAATTGAGCCCTTCTAAATCCCTATTTATCAATTTTATGCTTGTGTTTGTGTTTCATGTTGGCTAAAATTTCAAGGAAACCCTAGTTTTCCTTTGCCTCTCTCAAAATCCCCATCCACCTCAAAAATTTCCCAAAACCACCTTGTCCCAAATTAATTGTCCCTGGACCCTACTACATCACCCTATACCTCTAAAGACACTAAAACTACCCCTACATTCTCATCCCTAAGTATCAACACCCTTTTCCATAAAAGCCCTAATTTCTAGGAATCTTACTCTTTTTCCTATATTTCTCCCTACCTTTGATTTGTAATTGAATTTTCATTTTCATCTCTCTTAATATTTTCACCTCCCATCACCTCACAAGGTTTCATAAACTTTTTCCCCATCTCCCTTAATTTTCTTGGTCCTATCCCTATCCCCTAAAGTCCTCATTTCATCATTTCCTTCCCTGCTTCCATTCCCTTCACTCCCTCACTCACTCTCCATTTTCTTTCCTCTCCCCAAGGGTTTCCAAAGTGCCAAGAACAAGCATGGAGAGAGAGGAAAAATATTACAGGGAGGAAGAAAAAAGTGATGATGAGTTTGAGGAAGATGAGATTTCACAACAGAGAAGGCCACACAAGGGAGGCTGAAAACGTCAGGAAAAGGCCAAAGAAAGAGGCCTCAAAAGAGAATTGGAGAAATAAAATCAAGAAGCCCAAAGTATGAGTTTTGACTAGTAGTTGGAAAAGGAGATTGAAGATAATAGAGAAGCGTGGCTTGAGAGAGTCAACATTCACTTGGAGGAGCTATTAATGAAGGCCAACAGAGATAATCAGATGTTTAGGCACATGGCCCATCACTATCAAACTCGGAAAAAAAATTTGCAATATCAAGGTCAAACAGATGAAGGATAACTGAAGGAGATTCAGAAGGGTAAGAAGGAAGGTGAAAAACTCAAGATACTTGATAATGCCTACTTAGCTCAAATTGACATGTGATTGTGGGCCTATCCCACAAACTTTGAAAAGTTTTGAATTTTTTTGGAAATTTTTGAGTTTTTGGGAAAATTTTGAAAAACACAGAAATTTCTGCTCTATGCGAAACGCCTTGGCATTTCGCACTCTTTTGGGGCATCCAATAGATAAATGGAAGACATAAATGGGTTCATAATGATGGGGACATGCCCCCTATACTTTTTCTAATCATTTGGAGCAAAAATGGTCAAGCAAAAGGGCCAAAAACACCCAAAAAATCATGTTTCTACCTCTTTTTCAGGGTGGCACTGTGCATAGAGGCAGTCTTGGGAGATTTCACTTTTGAGGGGTCCAAAAAACTCCAAATCCGAAACCACAAGAATATTTGGAAAGTATACAGGACAATATTTCCAATGAGCTATCATGAGCTCAATTGGGACATCGAGAAGTCCTTCAAACATGACCTGCAAGAAGGGTTATTGTTTTCCTCCTTAGTGTTGTGCATAGGACAAATTCTGCCTGTTTTGGAGTTTTCTCTGTTTTTCATGTAATTTTTGAGTTTTACCTCACTAGTTTGGATTTTAACTGATGTAATTGATAAATATGAATTTAATTATGATGAGGATTAGTTTACTATAGGTAGATTCATTAGCTTGAGTCCTCTAGAGGTCAAATGAATAAGTTTCCTCTCTTTTAGGGGAAAGTTCTTGGGTCTTCCTAGTCTTCAGATTCTTATTCAACATTTTGTGGAAACTGATCCTCATCTCATGGATTTGAACCCCTGAGGTTGGGGTGAGTTGTTTTGATGTCTATATCTTCTTCTTCTTTCTCATTAGTAAGGGTTGGACTTATTTGAATGCTTGGCTTTTTGAAGAAACACATTTTTTATCAGTTTCCAAGTAGGAATATTAATCAAATTTGCAACTATTTTTATGGGATCCCTGTGGTATGGTGTTTAGTTTCAATTTCTCATTTTTTACTCAGATGTTAGAATTAATTTCATTGCTATTAAGTGAATGTTTCAATTTATATGAACATAATTCATAATTGTTATGCTCTATTTTGGGTAAATATTCACAGTCTGTAATTTCTTCAGTTTAGAATGAACCCATGATTCCACCATGCTCTTTCTAGCTCTTCACATGTCTTGATCATCCCACCCATTAAAATCCTAAAGTTATAAATCACTATGCCTACCTTTCCCCATATAACACCCTGCAAATTTTGACCTAAAGTTCCTTTCCCTGATTGTTTGACTCCTTTTGATCTGGAAAAACCCTATACAATGAAAATCAAAACCCTTAGCTATTATACCTAGCCTAATATCCTCTTTACTTAACCATCTTGGTTGTGATCCTTACGGATAGAGCCCTCTCCTTGCCTAGTAGGGCTAGCTACTTGGCTAAGCATGGTTTGTGGTTACCTCGGAATTGCCTTCTTAAGCCTAAGGTTCAATCCGAGTGATAACACCATCCACCTAATATAGGGTCCAAAACAATTTTTCGCAGGGCGCTGCCCCAAACCCTGTGCAAGGGGCTATCACCCCCTTGAAAACCCCCCAACAGGTTGGATTCTCCGTAAGCGTAGGGGGGTTGGGTGCCCCCATTTTAGCACCCCCCCCCCCCCTCCCCCACCCTGCTTCTCGCTTGCAGCTAGTCATGGAAAGCATATAACATACACCCAACATTCTCCCACTTGTTATTTTATTTCCAAAGGGGGCCACATGATATATTAGTCATTGTACCAACCCTGCAACATCCATTATTTATCTACACCAAGATAGCTTATCAATTCTCATCAACTTCATCAATGCATCTGCAACATTCTTCAAAATGTGCACCTTTACCAACAACGCCTTTTTTTCCTCAACCATATCTCTCACAAAGTGATACTGAACATCAATTTGATTTTTATTTCAATGATAAGAAATATTATTTTCCAAGAAAATTTCACTTTTTCTATCACAATATATCCTTATAGCTTGTTTCACCAACCCCATACTTGAACAGAATATCTACAACCAAAGTGCGTCCTTGCTTGCATGCATGGTTTCCATGTATTTTGCCTCTGTAGTTGAAAGAGCCACTACAGACTATATTTTACTCATACAAATTATTACACCTCCAAATGGTATAAACACATACCCTCTTTTAGATCTTCTTTGATCCAGATATCCATCCCAGTCTACATCAACAAAGTCATGAATGTCCAAAACTCTATCCAATCCTAGTTTTCCTTGGTAACACAAGCCATAATCGCTAGTTCCACGTAAATATCTAAAAACCCACTTTACTATTGTCCAATGCTCCTTCATTAGTTTTGACATAAACCAACTCAATACTCCCACTACATGTGCAATGTCTGGTCTAGTACATACCATTGCATATATCGAGCTACCCACCGAACTTGCATATGGAACACGGGAAATGTCCTCTTCTTCTTCTTGTGTCTTGGGACATTGTTCAATAGATAAATTTAAACCTACATGAATAGGAATCTTCACCAGTTTATTAACCTACATATTGAACCTCTGCAATATTGTCTCAACATACTTCCTCTTTTTTAACCAGAGCTTTCTCTTCGCCAGATCTCATTTAATATCCATGCCCAAAATATAGTTTGCAACACCAATAACCTTCATGTAAAATTTGGAGAACAGTTGGCTCTTCAAATATTGGATAATTTCTTTGTCATTTCAAACCCACAACATGTCATCCATATACAAGACACAATAAATAACACGGTCACCAATTAATCTAAAATACACATAGTGACCCTCTTTTCTTCTGGTGAAGCTAAGTTCCCGTATATATGTATCAAATTTCTGATGCCATATACTTGGTGATTTTTTTAACCCATACAAAGACTTTTACAACCTTCATACCAGTTCTTTATTACCCTTCACTGTAAATCCTTTAGATTGCTTCATGTATATTTCCTCTTCCAGATCCTCGTGAAGAAATGTTGTCTTCACATCCATTTATTCTACCTCAAAATAAAATGGAGCAACAACAGATAAAATTTTTCTAATAGAAGTTACCTTGGCAACAGGAGAAAAAATATGACCTGGGAATAACCTCTTACTACCAACCGAGATTTTTTTTTCTCCACCTTTCCTTCTGCATTCATCTTCTTCTTAAACACCCATTTTATTCCTATGAGTTTCCTTCCAGTCAAAAAATCCACCAGATCCCATGCGTCATTTTTGTGCAAGGATGCCATTTCATCAACCATGGCCTCCTTCCATAGTTTTCCATCCTCTGAATCCACTGCCTCCCTGATAGTTATGGGATCATCATCAGTGATAGATAAAGAAAAATTTGAACAAAAAGCAAATGGACTATACCTTTCTGGCTTCCTTATTTCTTGAACTAATCTTCTCACAGCTAGAGTTTGTGGCTCTTCCTCTTTTTAATCTTGTTCTATTGTATGGCCTAACTATTCCTCCTTTAGCTCAAACTCTTTCTTCTCAGGTTCCTTTGGTATGAATTCATGTTTAACAACATCTTTCACCTCTCCAAACACCACATCTCAGTTGTACACAACCTTCCTTGTTTATGTCTTCCAAAGCTTATAACCTTTCAAACCATCCTTATACCCAATAAAGATGCACCTTTCAAATTTACTATCCAACTTGGTCCTTTTCTCCTTTGGAACATGTACATATGCATCACATCCAAATACCCTCAGATGTGAAAAAGACGGTTTCCTACCAATCCATACCCATTAGAGGAAATTGTAGCCTAGAAGTGGCCTCCTAAGGAAAATTAATAAAATAATAGTTAAAATAATAAAATTAGAGTTACGAGTTTTGGAGGGAAAATAAGAAAACTACTTTTTTCAATGTATTTTTGGCTTATCTCCTTATATGTTTACTCAAATTTCAAGTGTATACACTCATTGTATACGGAATTAAATTCCACATCCAACGAGTACCCATTATGCATAATTTTGATAAGACCCACATTGATAATAAAAAAATGAAGATACATTAAAAAATGGTTTTCAATGTGTTTTTTTAATATAACTTCATTTTTTTATCAATGTGGGTCTTCTCAAAAGTATGCATAATGGGTACTCGTTGGATGTGGAATTTAATTTTTCATCCAATGAGTGTATACACTTGAAATTTGAGTAAACGTATAAGGAGATAAACAAAAAAAAACAATTAAAAAAAGTGGTTTTCTTTTTTTCCGTCCAAAATATTTACATGTACCTCTTTTTAAATTTAAAGGATTTTTATTGGTATACATATTATGACATGGAAAATACATGCAACTTTCATGGGCACTTTTAGGATGAAATTTCTTCTAATGACATGTGGAGTCTTATCCTCCAACACTGATGAAGGTGATTTGATAACTAGGTAACATGTAGTCTCCATTGCCTTTGACCATAATTCATATCTTAACTCGACATCACTAAGAATGCTTCTTTCCTTTTCCATCAAGGTCTTATTCATTCTTTCTGCAACTCCGTATTATTGAGGTGTGCATGGAGAAGTCTTCTGTCATGCTATACCACACTTCTTAAAGAAATCTTCAAATTCCTTCTTCAAAAACTCTCCACCATTATTTGTCCTCATCACCTTTATCTTCTTCTCTGTCTGGTTTTCTACTAGAGCCTTAAATTCTTTATGTCAAAGACTTCATATTTCTTCCTTAGGAAATATATCCATGTATTCCTTTAGAATTCATCTATAAATGAAACATAGTACATAAATTTACACAGTGATGGAACAAATACAGGTCCAAACACATCACTTTGCACAAGCTCTGATATCTTGTTCACCCTCTAAGAACTAGAAGGGAAACTCACCCAATTTTGCCTCCCATAAACACAATTTTCACATAAATCAAAATCCAGAGAATAATTAGACATACCTTCTACCATACCATTACCATGTAGTATCTAAAGGCCCTTCTCTCCAATACATCGAAGCTTTTGTTGCCAAAGCATGGTCTTTTCTCCAGAGACTGCTAGGCTTTCTGCTCCACTTTCGAGAACCACCAAATTATTTCACCCGTCAATAAGAGTGATACCTAGAATCTTGTACAAAGTTACAATTAGGAGTCCCCGCATCAATACTAGTGATCCCCGAACCATCTTCTAGGTATATTTCTCGAACACTATTTTTACATCTGCAACGTCCATCTTGCTTACAAAAATCAAATTTCTAGCCAAGGCAGGAATATGCAGAACACCAGGAAGTGTTCATCTTCAACTTGAATTTTCCACTTCCGATGATAATCTCCTTCCTATCATCCCCTAAGAACATCACCAAAATCATACTTCTCATATTCGCAGAACCACTCCCTATGGGGAGTGAAGTGAAAGGATGCACCTGATTCAATCAATCATGCCTCATGATCTACATGTGTATTTGAAGAAGAAGCCAAATAAATGTCCCCACCTTCATTTGAGGTGGTTTTAGCCTCTGCATAAGGAGAATCGTTAAATCTTGTTACTTTCCGAGGAGCTTTAGATCTATAGTCCTTTTTGAAGTTCCCTTCATTTCCACATTTCCATCACACCTTTACAGGATTTCCTGGAGATTTAGATCTCCCAATCAAGAACTTATTTTTGTTTATGTTTTGGGACCATCCTCGTACAAACAATGAATCTCCATTCTGGCCCTCCATATTTTTCCGTCTCATTTCCTTTGATAGAAAGGCACAATATTAAAGGTTTTCAGATGCTCTATCACCTAGTCTCCATCCTTCATCCTCAGGATATACAACATCTTCTGCCGGAAAAATTTATTCACCAGACACTTAGATTGGTACAAAGTCACTAACTTTTCTCAAAAATACTTCATCGTAGCTTCCCCAGATACATTCAACAATACTGAATTTGAGATACACAACCATATTGTGATCTTTGCCTTCTGATCCAACTTTGCCTAGTCTTCATTTGACATTGTCATTTGTTTAGTACTCGTATCTACCACGATCCACTAATATTTATCCACCAGCAAATCCTCCATCTTCAGCTTCCAAAACTCAAAAATATGGTCATTAAATTTCTCGATCTCTATCTTTTCATTGCTCACCATCTTCTTTCACCGCAAGAATCGATCTCGTAGATCTTCCACTAAACATGGTATACCACAGGCCCGAGAAAAAAACCCCTCAACAATAAATGCATCCCCATGAAGCCGAAACAACTCTAATACCAAATGTAGGTTTTAAACATGTACAAAATTTATCTGCAAACGAACTCTTAAAAAAGAAGATAAACAATAGCGATAGCATAGAACATACAAATAGATATACACAGATATTTTCCCCAAGATCCCAAAACCAATACTGCCATCTTGATTTTCATTATATTCCTTTAAATGTTACAACACATATATAAACATGTTGAAAAATTCATAAACCCCAATCCATTAACCCTGGATTAGAACATAACCATAGTTCCCTTGACCAAATCTACAAAATACATGGGAAAAAAACCATCATGCCCCAAACCATGTGGAAACCCATGCATAAAACCATAGGTAGGTCCATCCACCTAATATAGGATCCAAAACAATTTTTCCCGGGGTGCTGCCCCGGACCCCGTGCAGGGGGGCTCCTGCTCCCCTGTTGCACCTGGTGCAACCGTAGGGGGGTTGGCCACCCCCCTCTTACCCCTGATTTCTCACCTACAACTATTCATGGAAATAATATAACACACACACAACAAGCCCGAGGGTCATACAAAAACAATTTTCCAACCTTGCATTTTCAGTAGACTGGTTATCTTTCACTGGAATCCCTGTGGTGTTTTTAGTGGAACCAAAAATTCTTCATAACTCCATGGGACGTATAGTAGCCTTGTTGAAGATCTAAGTACTGTTAGTGTTTAGCACAAGAGGTAAACCAATTTTAGGAGTTCAAATTGAGCCAATAGTGTTTGGTAGTGGAGAAAGTGCTAGAGTCATCATGCGTAGAATTCCTTGTTTGGAGATGAGAGAACCGGGAGGGGATGAGGCCTATTATAGAATATATTACCCAATCTCAGTAGGGGTAGTACCATGTCAATAGTTAATGACTTCTTTCTATCATAGTCAATCTCTAAAATTATTTAGGAAGTCTAAGGGACTCCTGAACCAAAGTCTTGGTCAAGGAAGTTAGATCTAAAATGATCAGTAATAGGAGCAGATGTATTAAAGGATAAAGAAGATAAAATCCACTTATTTCCATTTCATAAGGTAAGGGTACAGTCCCTTATTTGATCCATCGCAAGGGTTGCAAGATTCTTTGGAGTAGATGAGCATATTCTCTACCTTATAAATAATTGAATGCCTAAACCTTACTTTCACCTAGGATATAACCTTATACATATTAAACACGAATTCAATGCTAAGATTGCAGAGTCATATCCATAGGCCCATCGTACCATATAAGTACCAAGGTTATAACACTGGTTGAAGGTCAAAACTGATGCCACTTTGATAGCAATAGAAGAGTGATGTTGACCCTAATGGACAGTGGGTGGTTGTGCTAATGTTGTAATTGATGTCAAGAAGAGTCAATGGAGATTCATTGATAGCTGCGGGATTCTAGTAGAGAATTACCATAGTAGAAGGCTTATTTAAAATCCATAAAATGTGTCTCCAAGTGTCTAAGAGGGATCCATTCAAAAATGTAGGTTACTGGTAGAGAATCACCAGAGTATTAGGCTCCTTGAGAAGCCATAAAACAATGACTATGGTGGTTAGGTGCTAACGGTTCCAAGCACAAGAAGAAGAGTCAAGAAAAAAAGTGTGGAAGAGATTTTGTACACATTAGAGGAATACAATGTTTTCTAAGACTAGAACTTTCCAACGATATGTTGAAGTCCAAAAATGGGCTCTTGGATCAAAAGATATGGTCTGCTGAAGTCTACGGATCTGAAGCCTTGAGAAGGATGAGATATTGGAGTAGGAGGCATATTAGAGATTAGAATATCAGAGGTCCAGGATAATGGAATATCAGAGGTCCAGGATATAGGGATATATGAGGTTCGGGATATCAGAATATTGGAGTAGATCAGCACATCAGAACATCGAAGTTCATCAGGATATCTAAGGTCCAAGATATCAGGATATCAGAATATTGGAGAACCGAGACATCAAAATATCAGAAGATCTTGACAAACGTGTTTAATAAGTTACGATATTCAGCATGCCCAATAGAGGTAAAAGCATCGAACAATGTTGAAGGAAACTAACAAAGGATCCTATTGCAAAACCAAGGTTTTTCGGAACCTCTTCTCTCTCCTCTGGTAGTACACATGATGACATGAGATTGGTTCCATGAAGCTCTAGTGGTAACTGAAGTCAACATGACATGGAAGTAAGAGAAGACACATGGCAGGAAAATTCAATATTATTGCGTGGCCTCTTACACTAAAATTGTCACCATGAAATTTTACTATCTGTATGGGTTCATTATTACTCATACAATACTCCCTTAGAAGTCTACAAACATCAAGTTCCTAAAACCAAGCCTTGAAATTGAGAGAAAAGCTTATAAAAGTCATAAAAATACTTGTACCGCACTCTCTTAGTATTACCTGCGGTGCCACATGTGTTTGTTCTAGAACATGCTGAACCGGCCGCACTTTTTCTTCATTCAATGTGCGGATTCCTGTAAAAGGTAAAGTGAAGGTGGAAGTAAAATTTGGAAGCCCAGCCGGTTGAATCTGGGAGCTTCTGGAAGCAATTATTTGGTGGAAAGTTCGCTCATTTCATGTACATTCATCCCTCCATTAAAGGAGCCTACCCCTTGGTATGTGGAACTTAATCCCTTTGAAAGAGGATTATATCCCCTCTTATTTGGAGATGAAACCTCTTCTCTTTTGCTATAAATTGAGTCCATAGTTCAGCCTCACGGGGAGTTAGGCTTTGAGATTTTTTGAGGAGAATTGCTGGAAAAACTCAGACTCTCTTAACTGATTACCATATGGGAATGATTACACACTCATGTGTATGTTAGTTGAGAGAGTGAAAAGGCTTGTCAAAGTAGAGGAAACGCTTGTTCCAGACCCCGGAAGGACATGTACGACATCAAGGCGAACACGGTTGTAAGGCTCCTTTTTTCATCAAAGATAATACAAATGGATCTTGTTTTCTCAATGAGTTATTTATTTAAATGGCTTATTTCTTGAATTCCTTGATCATCAAGATAGATTTATGGTTTGTGAATTAGTCTATATTATGCAAGTGCTTCTGATTCTTTCGTGTTTTCTATTTTAGATCCTAAAAGGAGACGTATTCAAAGCGACAGGAAAGAAGACTACGATCAACATTGGACTACAGGGAACTCCTAAATCCTTCATTATAGATAATTTTAGATCAAATATAATCTAGAGAAAGTAGTTTACATTTGTCTGTTTGTTTCTAGTTATCATCAGATACTAGGGAGATCTTTCTTGTTCGCAAGAACGATTTATCCATCCAACAAAATGGCGACTCCACTAGGGAAAGGATCTTGAACTTAGTTTTCTTTCATTTTTGACTTGAGCAATTATTTTTCTGATTTTGATTGATTGATACTGGCTTGGCTAATTTATTCTTGTAGAATCCATGAAAAGTGCTTTAGGATTATTTTTTTTCTTTAATTTTCTGGTCTTCGCACTTTGTCCTTAGGCATAGTGCGGTCATCTCCGTTGTTTTTCTGTATACATAGTGTGGCACCGCACCTGTTTACACTAAAACCTGTGGACCCTGAGAAAATTTTTGAAATACTTAAAATTCTCTTTTCTAGGATCGACTTGCAAGATTCTCAGTATATACCCAGACTTGTATTTTCTATGAAAAAGCTTTGTGTGAGAGTTGCTTTCAGATTTTTAAGTTTTGAATGATTTTCTACAAGATCTGCATGTTATAAGTGATTTTTGCTTTGTCTTTGTGTCCCTCAAAGATCAGAAACCTATATATACCTTATATCACTGGTATTTCATTGTTTTCTTGCTGAGTCTGTGACTTCATGGCAAAAATTGTTTTATGAGAATTAGATCCCATTTTCTCATTTGCAAATCTTTAAAAAAAAATTCATTAAGTTTTGAATTTCACTTAAAAAACCATAATTGGATGTTTTTGAGTTTTTTCTATTTTCAACAAATGATTTCTTAGTTATATTACAAACTAAGCAAAACGTCCTCAAAATATTTACAGTTTTGATTTCAGATTTAATTCTTAGAATTTTTAGATCTCGAAATTAGTGTTTTTAGTTTTGAGTGTTATTTCTAGAAATTGTAGTTTTCTTTTGGAGAATGTTTGATTGTAGTTTCAATCTTGAATAATAAAGGGATTTCTTTTTCAGCAATTGATTATTCTAATTTCTCATAAGATAAGATTTCTTTTCGTATGTTCTTGTTTTGAAGGAAAGAGTTGTTTTAAAATATTGCATTTCTCAACTCTTTCTTTTAGATTGAGTTCATAAAAAGGAAATGAACTATTTCTCATAATAGATGCATTTTAAGTGTATTTTGAGTCGAGTCACTAGATATCATCAAATTTTCACTTTCGCACCTATTGTCCTAAGAAAAAGCCTATTAAAAGAAACACTTAAGTTAAAATCAATCTAGTAATTTTTATATTTCTAGGACTCTTTTCACCAACATAGCTTAGGCTAGTGTCTTGGAGTAGGGAGTAATTAAGTCTCCAAGACAGTTAAAACAAACAAGTAGTCAATCTTGCAGTAGGAAAAATCCAATAGTAGCTTGTATGCTCTGGGAAGCTCCTCCTAAAGGAGTCAAGCATGAGATCATATCCGAACCAGTGAGGTGATCAATTCTTTCTCATTGGGAATGATAGAAGATGTGCGTGTATTAACAACGGTAAATCTCAGATTGACCATTGTCGAGTAGCCTGGGGTCACTTTTCGGTATACCTTGGATTATGTCAATGAGCCTTCAAGGGGATTGAGCTTTGTTACTCTGCCCTTGCGCATATATCGGATCGTAGATTGCTCCCCCAGGTATATTTGTTCCTGTTGGTGACCTTAGTGGCCATAAACTTTAAGATTTTTTCCAAAGGTGACAGTGGAGGAAAGATCCCACTGTACCTAGAGCAGACATCAACTAGACTCACTTGGACTCTCCGGAGGGTTATCTTCACTCGAGATGGTTTAAGTGGAGAAAATTGCACCGGTCTGTTTCATTAAGCAGGTTGTCGGGGTAACTGTTCCAACCGCCATTTCTACATTAAAATACTACGATGTTGGATTTAATCACCAACTAGTGTTTTTAGTGTGGGAATATACTGTTTGTGTGTGGTTTGATCTCCTAGATTTGATAAGTGTTTGATCATTTGATTTTCTCCTTAGTGACTTTAGGATTTTTTATTGAAATTTTTTTTGATTGCGTGTGATTAATAATTTTTAATTGTGGCTGAATTACCAATACAATTACATAGAATTAAATGGAAACCCCCTGAGTATACACCAAGCTAACTTGAAGGACTAAAAGCTCTGGTACCACATAGTATCAGTAGAATTAGATCGACAAAACCAGGAGAATCATCCATAATTACTCATCCTGATTATCATGAAATAAATCAACCAAAAATAGTAGAATATATTCAAGAGCCAATTTCAATTTCTGAAATCATTGACATTGCTTCTACAACCAGTGAATTAGTTGAAGAACTTGAAA
Source organism: Pinus albicaulis (assembly GCA_034641835.2). NCBI lineage: Eukaryota > Viridiplantae > Streptophyta > Pinopsida > Pinales > Pinaceae > Pinus > Pinus albicaulis. Next base: position 433,249,763 of record CM076575.1, on the reverse strand, counting down.
TTTATGAGCCGGAAATTGAACCTGTTGTGTTGGAATCATCTTCAAGATTTGTTATTCTGACTTCTAGTGATCCTGATTCACCTAGAGTAAGACATCACATTACCAAAAACCTTCCTTCTGATCTTATATGTATTGAAGAACTTGTTGGTCCAAACAAAGACGTAATTCTTCCTGAAACCCAAGAAAATTTGAATCTTGGAGAGCGTGAATCAATATTCTACAGCCCTTTTATAACTTACGCTTGGTATTTATCATTGACAGATTTTTTACAAAATGCAGGTCTTACTTATTCACCACCCCGAATTCCTTTTTACCCTACACCAAGAGGTTGTCAACCTTCATTAGCTATGTCGGGTGAGTCATCTATGTTTTCTGAATCTCCAGAAACATTATTATATGTTGGTTCCTCTGTTCCTCCGGGATACGAGTTGCTCTCTAGTACCTTCTCAGTAGCAGCTCCTCAACCAATTGAACAAATGTTATCATCTGGTACAAATGGAATAAACATTGGCACATTGAACACAGAAAATATTTTTATGATGTCTGGAAATATTCCAAATCCTCAACCTCAAGGAAGTCAGTTACCACCTGGGGGGCAACCTCAAGGAAGTCTGTTACCACCTGGGGGGCAACCTCAAGGTAGTCAATTACTGCCCGGAGGGCAACCTCAGGGTAATTTTTTACCACCTGGAGGTCAACCTATAGGAAAATATTTACAGCCTAGAAAGCAACCTCAAGGACAGTACATACCTGAAGGTCAATATCAACCTCAAGGACAGTACATACCTCAAGGTCAACATCAACCTCAGAGTAAGTTCATACCTCAAGATCAATATCAACCCCAGATTCAGTACATACCTCAGGGTCAATATCAACCCCAGATTTAGTACATGCCTCAAAGTCAATATCAACCTCAAGGTCAGTACCCAGCTTAAGGTTTTCAACCTCCTTCAAGTCAACCATTATTACAAGGAGCTGGAAATTTTCCAGTTAACTATCAAACTTATGTTCAACCTGGTTATGGTACTTCATATGCACAACCTTCTATGGGTCAATATCTCGTAATTAATATGGTGTGGGATCTATCTCAAATCCAACAGAATTTGCAACCCAATGTGCAGTTACCTAATCAACCTAGATAGCCCATAGGTTCTGGTCCAACCCAGCAACCTGTCCAGCCTACCATTCAAGTCTCTGCACCTAGTTCTATTCAGTATCCTGGGCAGTACACCTAGAACTCTACCTCAAACTTTTGTTGCTACTGCAACTTCTGTTCAACCTACCATGCCTATTTCTGGAGTATCTGTAAATTTTGTTTTTACTACCCCTATATCAGTACAAATTCCTCAAGTATCTATGCCACAGTCAGGACCTGCAATTCAGAATATGGTCCAGATGCCTATAGGACAATCTAGTACAAGTATGATTCTCACTAGTCAACCACAATTTACTTATCAACCGTACTAGTGGCAATATCAATTTGGACATACTACAAAAAATCCAACATATCAGTATCAGCCGTATCCTGGGTATACTTATCAAGTACCTCAACAACTCCAGTTTGGTCCAATTAATACTGGTTTCACAATTCCCAATGTGCATCCAATTCCATGATATCCTGGATATCCTCCTCCTGGAACTGGTTTGATCACACAAGGTTATCAAGACCCTAGCCATTGGTTACCATTCATAGCAACTTTAGATTTACCTGATCTATCGTGCCTTACGAATGATCCTATTTTTTATCTTCCGTATTGTCTTTCGATGCCTAATAAGTTGCCCAGTGATATTCCAAAGTTTGAAGGCAAGTCAGGAGAAGATCCATATAATCATGTTATGACTTATCACCTTTGGTGTGCATCCAATTCGCTAATCGATGATTCAATTTGATTACATCTTTTTCAGAGAACTCCCATTGGTCTAGCTGCCAAATGGTACATTGAGTTACCGCGAGGCTCATTAAATACTTTTAATGCACTAGCTACTACTTTCTTAACCCATTTTCAGTTAATTGTCAGATACGAAAATGGTACGGAATTGTTGACCTCATTAAAACAATCTACGTCTACATACATATCTGATCACATTCATGAATGGAGACGTAGGAGACGTTTAGTGAATGTCTTTATTTTGGATCAAATTTTTGTTGAATGGTTTACCAAATCATTACTGCCCAAAATTACTGAAGATGTGGCCAAAGGAGGTGTTGTTACAGAAGAGCAAGTCATTTCTCAAGCTCAATACCTTGACCTTGTATATACACAGTTAGGTACTTTGTATGAAAAAATCCCCGATTTAACAAGACCTGATCGGTTAACTACAAATCCTTCAGGGTCTCATGCCATTGATGGTGTAATTGGTTCTGTTAGCACTAGCAAGAGTAGAGAAGAAATCTTCCAAGATGACTTCTCCTATTATAACTTTACCCGATTCACCAAAAGGAGATTCTTCCATTGAAACTTCCGCTGATATTCATGTTGTATAAACATCTATAGCCAAACCTAAAACTGGTGGTAAGAAGAAAGGTAAGAATAAAAAAAAATCATCTTCAAAAGATAAAAATGATAAAACTGAACCAACTGACGATAAACGAAAACCTCGTTATCCTTGTCCAATCTGTGATGAGGATCATTTCACTAAAGAGTGCCTGCATAGAGCCGAGGTATCGAAATTCATCAAGGGTTCACCCATACCTGATGTCTTGAAGGATCCCATTCCTTCTCAAGATAGTAACATGATTGGATATTCCTCGAATACACTAGAAGATATCTTGATGGTTGTGACGCGATCACAATATTATGGTAGTAAAAATCCTGTTGGTGGTAAAGAAGTAGAAACTTATAATTCATCATCAACTACATCTCCCTCAGTTTCTGATTCGCTACAGAACGAGAAACCAAATCCTGACTTAGTAATCAAACCGCCTGCTAAAGGTGTAATTTGTAAATAAGCTTTCAATCCACATGCGAGAGCTGCTCGGAATTACAATATTGTTGAAGACTTGGCGATTTCCCTTTCACCAATGTCAGCTTTGGAATTTTTGCAATCATGTCTAGCACAAAGAAAATTACTATTGTCAGCCATAGGAGCCATAGACCTCCAGGATTCAAACCTAATGATCTTCAATTTAGAGAATTTTACACCCAGCCTACCCCATCAAATGGCTTTTCAAATTCCAGTAATAGTAAAAAACAAACATTGCTTTCATACTGTTGTTGATGAAGGGGCTTCTACATGTATCATGTCGTTAAAATGTTGGAAATCACTTGGTTCTCTGACACTTAACCAATCGCTGACTATCCTCAAAGCTTTTGATGGAAGAGGATTCCATCCGTATGGTATTTTACAAGATCCACCTATAGAGGTCGAAGGAAAAACCATTAATCTATATGTGGAAGTGGTTGATGCCCCTCTGGATTACAACCTTCTCCTAGGTCGCAGTTGGTCTTATGCCATGACTGTTGTCATATCATCGGTCTTTCATCTCATCATGTTTCCTCATCAAGGAAAGATCGTTAAAATAGATAAGCTCTCATATTATTCATCCGACCCAACCACTACTAATAGCATACAACATGTCAGAAAATCAACTATCCCTTATAAAGATGTTGGAGTAGGTTTAATTAAAGATTTTGCTTTACTGGGAACTTTTTCCCGGCCTGCTCCCAACGTACTGCCTCCTATTGCTAATATAAATATGATTACATCAAGTACTATTTCCTTTGATGATCCTTGGATAGTACCTTCAGACTCAGAAATTTATTGTTTCGATGACGCGATGCCTTTGAGTCCTTTTGAATTAGCATACTAGGCAGTACAATCATTTTCCAACTTTTCCAAAAGACAATTATCCAACCCCTTATATCGATCAAATTACTGACGATTATGCCGGAATTCAAATGTTTTCGTTTATGGATGGATTTTTTGGCTACAATCAAATCAACATACTCCCTGCTGATCAACCCAAAACAACTTTCATTTTTCCGTGGGGGACATTTGCTCACTGCAAATTACCTTTTGGACTTAAGGACACTGGCGTCACTTTTCAGAGGAAAATTTCTTATGCATTTCATGACATTAAACACATTGTGAAACCCTATCTCGATGATTTACCTGCTCATTCGTCACGCAGAGCAGATAATCTTATTCATCTATGATCTATCTTTATGAGATGTAGGCATTATTGGATTCGTCTGAATCCTCACAAATGTGTCTTTTGTGTTGAATCTGGATGACTTTTGGGATTTGTTTTCTCAAAGTAAGGCATTTGTGTCAACCCATTGAAGGTTGAGGCTATCATTAATTTACCTCCTCCTTCTTCTCTTCACCAACTCCAAAGTTTGCAAGGGAAAGTGAAATTTTTATGTCGGTTCATTCCTAACTATGCTGAGTTAACCAAAGTTCTTACCAAGTTGTTAAAGCAGAATATTCCTTTCTGTTGGGTTGAGATCGTTGATCGATCTTTTGATGCTATTAAACACACATTGACCCATGCCCCGTTATTTCATCCTCCCAATTACAACAAGGATTACTTTTTATACCTAGCAGCCTCCAATTCTACGATTGGCATGGTCTTCGTTCAGGAAGATGAATTCCACAACAAACATGTGATTTATTATCTCAGTTGCAATCTGCATCCGACCGAAATCAAGTACTCACATGTGGAGAAATTGGCCTTGGCAGCAATTCAAGTTGTCCAACAATTTCGTCATTACATACTGTTACTCAAAATAACAGTGATTTCTGATTGTAACCATATGATGTATATTTTGAACAAACAACTTCTAGGGGGCAAATAGTCCAAATGGATCGTTATCCTGTAGGAGTTTGATTTGGAATTTGAAAAATTCAAGTTAAAGAAATCATTGGTCTTCGCTGAAATTATGTGTGACTTCCCACGTACTGACACAAAAACTGTGGCGGAACATCTGATCGCGGATGAATATTTGTTTCTTATCAGTACCATTGATCCTTGTTATGGAGATATCATCATTTATCTCCAAACCCAAAATTTTTAGCTCAAACTTTCACGGTCACAACGACGAGAAATCTGTTTCCAGTCTCAGCAATATCATATTGTTGGTGACACACTATATCGTCGTGGTGCAGACTCTATTTTTCGATGTTGTCTCACTCTTGACGAAGCTGAAAAGGTTTTAAATGAATGTCACTCTAGAGCATATGGCGGTCATATGTCTGGATATGCCACAGCCCAAAAGATATTGCGCGTTGGCTATTTTTGGTCGTCCTTATTTAAATATTGTATTTCTGCTATCCGAAAATGCCACAACTGTCAAATCTCTGATTGCAAAATGTGTGCACCACCCGCTCCTCTTCACCCTATAATTGTTTTCGGTCCTTTTGCGAAATGGCACATTGAATTCATTACATGTAACCCTAACTCGGCAGGGGGGCATGGGTATATTATTCTTGCAGTAGATTATTTTACCAAATGGGCCTAGGCGATGCCTACATTTGTGGTAGATGGTAAAAATGCAGCTACTTTCATTTTCAATCATGTGATTGCTCATTTCGGTGTACCCCAAGCGATAATTACTGACCATGGGAGTCATTTTCGAAACATCATGACGACCGAACTAATTAACAAACTTGGCCTACACCATGACAGTTCTACACCATATTACCTGCAGGCTAATGGTCTGGTTGAACCTATCAATAAAGTTTTAGTCACCATGATCAAACGAATCATCGGAATTCATAAATTGAATTGGCATACCATGATTTCTTCGGCACTTTGGGAATATCGAACCTCAGCAAAAACATCGACAGGTTTTACCCCTTTTCAACTGGTTTACGGTTTAAAAGCGGTATTATCGATTGAATGTGAGATACCATCACTCCAACTAGCTATAGAGTAAGTACCAGCCACTTCTGAAGAGGAGAAATGCTTTTTTTACTTAGCTCAATTAGATGATAATCAGTGCACCGATACACTAGCCACCGAAGCTCATGTGAAAAGAATGAAAGCTCAATATGATAGAAGTGTTACACCTCATATTTTTTCAAAAGGAGACCTAGTCTTGGTTTATGATGTTGGAAATACTGAGAGGAGGGGTGAATCAATATTCCTTTCAATTATAGCATTAGTTAATATTCAATAATTATCAAGGTTTGTACAATGATAGTAGCAAACAAGAGGAACACAAATACACATAGTTTTTTAAGGTGGAAACCCACTCCAAGACAAAAACCACCTAAAGCTTTTCTAATAATTCTTTAATATTCAACTCCAATTGAAAATAAAGCTCCAACTTCCTAGAATCTAGAAAAGCATTCTTCTCCAGCTCCCACTGGATGGATGCTCCAACGCCCAAGATTCTTCAGTAGTTAACAGAATGGATGCCACAACACCCAATGAGCTACAACTCACCCTAGCACCACCCTACCACCCTGTAGAAGAATAAAATAAGAATGGACTCCCTTACCAGGGAAAATGGTCCACTTTACAATGATATAGAATGATGTAGAAGAAGAATATGTACTAGACCATAGCCAAAACTTTGACACAACCACCTAATGATTATCCTAGACCTCCCAACACTACCTCTTCAACCCTTGGTAGATAGACACTAGTACAATTTTTACAATAATGTATTTACAATGACTTAGTAGAATGACACCTTTACAATAATTGTATACAGTACTGCCCACTTGAAGACTTCATATGATGAAATTATTGCTGCTATTATGCACGTTGGTTGCTGCTCTTGTCATGCTACCCTTTGTTGCACCTTGCTTTTCTTTTTTGCCTTAGAAAGTCTGGTCCTTTGCAACCCTTGACAACACATGATCTAGCTTTTTCTTGCCTTCTAGGAGCTCAATATTGAATCTGGTGTATCTCTGTCATTTCAGATCCTCAATATCTTATTTTTGGTCTTGTATTGTTCCTCCGAGTCTTCCTTCCAATTCCATAGGTCTTACCCAATTTCGATTCTTCAAGAGAGAGTTATACCCAATCTCTCACAATGCCCCAATTATGGACTGTTTCAGTAGAGCACACTTGTACAGCGTTCCACGTGTCATTGTTTCCTTATTTGGATCTAAAATTGATAGAGAGAAAACTAAATACTGTGCATTATCTGCCGCTTTTTACAGAATTCAAATCCGATACTCAGAGAGAGAGTTATGACGAATTTACCAAGGTCACTTCTTTGAGATGAATTTCAGGAGCCTGCAAAAACCCTGACTTCCACAGATCATATCTCCAAAAATATTGTGCAAATTGATCTGAAATTTTCATAGTATCTTCCCCAGGATTTTTTCTATGCCTCATAAAAAAAATTTCTTCTGAACCTTCGCGGAAAATAATTTAGAGTGAAAATTCCACGATGACTTGTTTCAGATGGCGAAATCCCTTGCATAAGGAGGAAATGAGGATCACAATTTATATAAATGCTTAGCTTGAGAGGAGCTTCAACAAGTGAATGTGGGAGGGATTTTAGGAGCTTAAAAAATATTAATTATGACTTTTAAATGACCCATGTCCCAACCCCATGGGGTTTTAGCCCACTAACTAGGGGTACAAACTTCAAACATGAATTTCTCTCAAACCGTGAATAATTACATGGCGTGCCATATATCAACGGAAACATATCGACAAGTAGAAACCATAAAAATAATTATTGACCAATAATATATTAATTTGGTAGGTCAAAATTCCCATGCAATATTGGGTTAGCCCCTGGTGTTGCTTGGGTTGACATCAATGACAACCACTGATCAACAATCTCCCCTTATGGCATTGATGGCAACACAAGTACTCCCCCTGCAATCATGACACTTCTTCCTACAACATTCTCTCACCCTTTGACATCAATGGAAAAGGGTAACTCCCCCTGAAACACAACCATCCTACGGACCTGTACACACTTCCACTCCTGCTGACACACAACCGTCCTGTAGCCCTGTAATCTAATGAGAATTTGGGAGAATCCCAAGCTTTTGATGAAGATATTCAAATGCCTCATGAGGTAAAAGTTTAGTGAAGATATCAACAATTTGTTCTTTTGTAAAAACATACTCAAGTTTGATATTCTCTTCAGTGAATTTTTCTCTAACAAAATGATATTTGATCGAAATGTGTTTTGTTTTTGAATGCATGATAGGATTCTTGGAGATGCTGATGGCACTAGTGTTGTCACAGAATATGGGAATAGGCTCACTGAATTGTACTTGAATATCTTGCAAATTTTGTTTCATCTAAAGGAATTGAGTACAACCTGATGCTGCTGCAATGTATTCTGCTTCCGCTGTAGATAACGAGATTGAAGTTTGTTTTTTTCTCAACCATGATACAAGTCAACCACCTAGATATAATGCTAGTCCACTAGTACTCTTACGATCATCAACGCTTCCTTCCCAATATGCATCTATAAAGGCTTGGATAATGAGATTATTACCCTTGGGATACCACAAGCCATATTCTTCTGTTCCCTTTAGATATCGAAGAATTATTTTGACGGCAATAATATGTGATTCTTTTGGTGCTGCTTGGAATCCTACTACTTTTCCAACTGCTTGCATAACATCTGGCCGAGAGGCTGTTACATATAGAAGACTACCAATCGTAGATCTGTACAACCTCTAATCCACATCCTTAGATGAGTCGTCTATGCTCAATTTGCAACCTGTTACCATCAGAATAAGGACGGGTTTGCAATCTTCCATTTTGAATTTCTTGAGAATTTCCTTGATGTACTTGGCTTGACATATAAATATTCCTTTCTCTTGCTGAGATATTTGAAGACCTAAGAAGTATGTCAACTCACCAAGTAAAGACATCTCAAACTCACTTTGCATCTTTGTAGAAAATTTCTTACTTAGTCAGTCATCATTGCTACTAAATATTATATCATCCACATATACCTCAACGATTGTTAAATTATCTTTATCTATTTGTACATAAAGATTGCGATCAAAAATACCTTTCTTGAACCCTTGTTGACGTAGATATCCATCAAGACGAGAATACCATGTACTGAGAGCCTGCTTGAGACCATATAGATCCTTCTTTAACCTGCAAACATAGTCTTCTTTTTGTGATAGTAGAAAACCTTCAGGTTGTTCAATGTAAATTTCTTCTTCTAATTCTCCATTCAGAAATGCTGACTTAACATCCATTTGGTAGACTCTTATTTTTCTTGAACATGCATAGGTGAGAAACATTCAAATGGCTTCCATTCTGGCAACTGGTGCAAATGTTTCATCAAAATCAATTCCTTCCACTTGTGCATAGCCTTTGCAAACCAATCTTGGTTTGTTTTTAGTAACCTTCCCATCTTCATTCAATTTGTTCCTGAACACCCATTTAGTCCCAATGACATTTTTATCTTTTAATCGTGGAACGAATTCCCAGGTGTTATTCTTCTCAATTTGATGCAATTCTTCATTCATAGGCGCTACCCAATGTTCATTCTGGCTGGCTTCCTCAAAAATACTAGGCTCAAAGGTTGCTAGAAAAACAATGTGAGCTTGTTGTGATGAACGAAGCTGTCAACCTTCATTTATGTCACCAATGATTTGATTTGATTGATGGTTCTTTTGAATCCACTCTTTTGTTCTCCTTGGAGGAGATTCTTGTTGTTGTTCTAGTATATCTTGATTATCATTGTTTACTTCTTCCTCGTTGATAGATGCTTCTTGTTCTACAATTTTATCTGTTTTTTCAGCCTCTGTTTCAAGTTTCAAAGATTCTATATCCTCATCATTACTCTCTAGAACACCACCTTCGTCAAATGTAACATTTATGCTCTCCACTGTCTTTTTTCGTCTTAAATTATATCATTTATAGGCCTTTATTTTGCGTGAGTAACCAACAAAGATACCTTCATCAACATGTGATTCAAACTTACCCAAATTTCGATCTTCTCCTTTGATATAAAATTTTCTTCCAAAGATTCTGAAATATTTTACATTAGCTGGTTTTCCTTTCCATAATTAATATGGAGTCTTGTTGCAATTATTTTTGAGAAGACTTCGGTTGATAATGAAGACTTTCGTATCAATTGCTTGAACCCATAATTTTTCATCCAATTTTGAGTCCTTCAACATTGATCTACCCATTTCCTGTACGGTTCTATTCTTTCTTTCAACAACTCCATTTTGTTGAGGTGTTCGTGCTGTTGAAAATTGTCTTTTTATTCGATTCTCGTCACAGTATTGCTGAAATAATTTGGAAGTGAATTCTCCACCATTATCTGATCTTAAACACTTTATTTTCAAATCAGTTTCATTTTCAACCAACTCCTTGTAGATCTTAAAGCATTCAAATGCTTCAGATTTTTTCTTTAGGAAATTGACGATTGTCATCTTGGTATAGTCATCTATCATTAACATCAAATATAATTCTCCGTCTAAGAATTTTGTTCTCACAGGACCACATAGATCAGTATGTATCAATTCCAATGGATGTGATGCAAAGTGTTCTTTTGTTTTAAATTGGACTTTTGTTTGCTTGCCATGCCGACATGCCTCACATGGTGTGTTGGAAGGTTTTGAGATTTTTGGAATTTCTTGTACTGCTTCCATTTTTATTATCTTGACAAGATTGTCAAAGTTTATGTGACCCATTTGTTTGTGCCATAACTAGCTTTCATCTTCTTTAGCTAGTAGACATGCTTTAGTTGCTTCATCCAGAACATATATATCGATTGGAACTCGACTTGCTGTAGCCACAATTTTACCATGCCTGCCTTTCTTGATTTCACATTTTGTGGAGTTGAATAGCATTGTGTGTCCTTGATCACACATTTGTCCAACACTGAGCAGATTGTGATTCATGTTTTCAACCAATAGAACATTCTTTGCTATAACATCTTTGCTTCCGAGAGTGACGGTACCTGATCCTATAACATTTGAAGATCCATCATTTCCAAAGGATACGGTTCCATCCTTCTTCTCTTTCAGAGATACAAATTTATTTCTATCTCCAGCCATATGCGTTGAGCAACCGCTATCAACATACCACACATATTTATTGTTTTGAGCCTTGAGAGCGAGAGCACAATTATCAGTCTTTTTCTTCTTCCATGTTCGTTCATTCTGCGGCTTTGAAGATTCTTTTGGAGGATTTTCAAGTCTGCAGTCTCTGGCTATGTGTCCAAAGTTCTGACAATTGTAACATTCCATATTATTTCTTAAATGTTCAAATGTATTGATGTTTCTCTGAGCCCTGGTAGGTTCATATTTGAAGAATCTCCTGGAATTGTATTGGTTCCTAGGGTACATGCAACATTCTACAGCTTTATGACCAATTTTCCACATGAATAACAATAGCCATGAAAAATATGTTGGTACCTGGATGAAAATATTCGTTGCGGAATCATCTTCCAAGGATGTGCTTGCGAATCTTGTCCAATGAAGTCTACATGTATGTCAAATCTCATTGGTTCATTGTATTTTTTTGTAGAAGGTCATGCTTCTTCTTCTTTGTAATTGAGGCCAGTTCTATCATTGTAAGATCATTGATTTTTGATGATTTCTTCCAATTCCCTTAAGCTGTTGGCATAGTTTTGGACAGTTTTTCCCTTCTTCACTTCTTACGCAGCGAGACTACTTTGGCTTCTAATGCTTCCCTTTCTTGGTTGCTTTCTTCCAACTTATTTTGAGGTGACTCTTTAATACATTTGTGTTCCTCAACTTCAATTTTGATACCTTGAACTTTTTCTTCAAAAGTATTGGAACGGATCTTCTCAGCACATAGCTCTTTTATAAGCTTGATGGCTTCCTGATAAAATTCTTTTATGGTCAACCATTCTTCTCCATTGTTTGATACTTCTTGTTTATTGTGCTTGGCCATACAAAATACTTTCTCATTGGCTTCTTCTTTGCTGTCACTTTCTTCATCGGATGAAGAGCTATCTTCTTTAGAGAGAAATTTCCTTTTGGCTCCTTTCCTTTTTCCTTGCTTGTTGAATTTCTTAAAGCATTTCTTTCCTTTTGAGTTTCCATCACTTTTGTTCAGACATTTTGCTACGAAATTCCCAACCTCACCACAACTGAAACATATCAATGGAAGTTTACCTTTGAATTTTCCATTTTACCAGTTTCTAGTTTTCTCGTAAAGTAAGCATATTCTTCATCTGAAATGCCTTCTCCATCATCTCCATTTTCTTCACACTTGCAGGCGCATGTCATTTCAATTGAAGGTTGTTTGTCCTTATTGAATTTCTTAGATGCAACGAACACAGTTTCTAGATTTTAAGTACCCTTTTCTTCATCAAGTCTCATTTCATATTCTATGAGAACTCCATGTAATTCTTCTTTGCTGAGTTTGTCTAGATTTGCACTGTATTCTAAGACCGATACCTTTCGGTTGAATCTCCCTAGTAACGTTCTAAGAATATTCCGTATAATAGTATTCTCGTCAATTGGCTCTCCCAATCCTTCTAGAGTATTGATTATTTCATCAACATATTGGAAGTATGCAACAATGTTGCAATCTTCTTCATTCTGAGTTGCTCAAGTTTTGCTCTATATATTTGAAGCTTTGCTTCTTTGACATTTGAGTCACCTGCATATATATTCTCAAGCTTGTCCCATACATTTTTGGTGGTTTTACAACCCAATACCTTATGATAAGTAGATTCAATAAGTCCACTGATAATAATATTCTTTGCTTTTGCATCATTTACCAAATTCTTCTTACCTTGTTCATTCGTGGTTGATGTAAATCCATTTTGAACAATGCCCCATACTTCATAACCTTGCATCAAGAGATAGACCTCCATGCTTCCTTTCTAGAGTGCATAATTATTTTCATTGAATAGAGGTACACCATTCTTGGCATGCTCCATGACCTCCTTCCAGCTGTTAAACTGCTATTGAAGGAACCAAGCTCTGATACCAATTGTTGGAAATACTGAGGGGGGGGGGGGGGGGTGAATCAATATTCATTTCAATTAGAGCATTAGTTAGTCTTCAATAATTATCAGTGTTTGTACAATGATAGCAGCAAACAAGAGGAACACAAATGCACACATTTTTTTAAGGTGGAAACCCACTCCGGGACAAAAACCACCTAATGATTTTCTAATAATTCTTTAATATTCAACTCCAATTGAAAATAAAGCTCCAACTTCCTAGAATCTAGAAAAGCATTCTTCTCGAGCTCCCATTGGATGGACGTTCCAATGCCCGAGATTATTCAGTAGTCAACTGAATAGATGCCCCAACACCTAATGAGCTACAACTCACCCTAGCACCACCCTACCACTCTGCAGAAGAATAAAATAAGAATGGACTGTCGTACCAGGGAAAATGGTCCACTTTACAATGATATAGAATGATGTATAATAAGAATATATACTATACCATAGCCCCAAATTTGACACAACCACCTAATGATGATCCTAGACCTCCTAACACCACCTCTTCAACCCTTGGTAGATAAACACTAGTACAATATTTACAATAATGTATTTACAATGACTTAGTACAATGATACCTTTACAATTATTGTATGCAGAGCTGCCCACTTGAAGACCTCACATGATGAACTTCTTGTTGCTGTTATGCACCTTGGTTGCTGCTCTTGTCATGCTACCCTCTGCTGCACCTTTCTTTGCTTTGTTTCCTTAGAAATTCTAGTCCTTTTCAACCCTTGACAACACATGATATAGCTTTTACTTGCCTTCTAGGAGCTCAATATTGAATCTGGTGTATCTCTGTTATTTTAGATTTTCAATATCTAATTTTTGGTCCTGTATTAGTCCTCTCAATCATCCTTCCAATGCCATAGGTCTAACCCAATTTGGATTCTTCAAGTGAGAGTTATACCCAATCTCTCACAATGCCCTAATTATGGACTATTTCAGAAGAGCGCACTTGTACAGCGTGCCACGTGTCATTGTTTCTTCATTTGGCTCTAAAATTGATAGAACGAAAACTAAACACTGTGCACTATCTTCCACTTTTTACAGAATTCCAATACGATACTCAGAGAGAGAGTTATGACTAATTTACCAAGGTCACTTCTTTGAGATGAATTTCAGGAGCCTGCAAAAACCTTGACTTCCACAGATCATATCTCCAAAATATTGTGCAACTTGATCTGAAATCCTCACAACAGCTTCCGCAGGATTTCAGCTTCACCTCATAAAATGTTCAGCTTCTGAAACTTCCTAGAAAATATGTTAGAGCGAAAATTCCACAATGACCTGTTTCAGATGGCGAAATCCCTTGCATAAGGAGGAAATGAGGATCACAATTTATATAAATGCTTAGGTTGAGAGGGGCTTAAACAAGTGAATGTGGGAGGGATTTTAGGAGCTTAAAAAATATTAATTATGACTTTTCAATGACGGATGCCCTAACCCCATGGGTTTTTAGCCCACTAACCGGGGGTACAAACTTCAAACATGAATTTCTCTCAAACTGTGAAGAATTACATGGCATGCCATATATCAATGGAAACATCTCGATAAGTAGAAACCATCAAAAGCATTATTGACCCAAAATACAATAATTTGGCAGGTCAAAATTCCCATGCAATATTGGGTTAGCCCCTGGTGCTACTTGGGTTGACATCAATGACAACCGCTGCTAAACATATGATCAAGCTAACGATAAGATAGGGGCTGGGAAATTTGAACCCATGTGGCACGGTCCTGATATTGTCAAGTGATAGCTTGCAAAAGGGGCCTATGAACTGATTGACTTTGACGAAATCTCTTTAGGAAAACCCAGAAATGGGCTTTATCTGAAGAGATATTATGCTTGATTCTTGTGTGGAGATCTTCCCTGTATATTAGTTATTTTCATAAGATGGTGTGTTGTAGATTAGAAGAGCATGCCTAGTTTAAGTGTGCTTTTACCACTATCCCTGCTTATCCAGATCACTCTTGATTTTCTAGATGTCGACGTCCCTTCAAACATACATTGGTTTTGTTGATGGTGCTTATCATAGTACACGGAACATTTCTTCCGCGGCTTGGGTTATTTATTCACCCACTGATGAGTTAGTATCTATGCATGGGGTAAGCCTCGATCAAACGACGAATAATATTGCAGAGTATAGTGCAGTTATTGAGTTATTGTCTGAATCCATTTCATTTGGAATTTGAAGTTTGATCATTAGGTTAGATTCTGAACTCGTTGTATTACAATTGAATAGAGTATATGCAATTAAAAACCCAGTGTTGTTAAGATTATTTTTGAAAGTTCATCTCTTGGAACGAGAATTTGATTATATTGAATATCAACAAATTCCGAGAGTTTTAAACACGTTAGTTGATGCAGTAGCTTCTAGTGTTATAAACAGACATTTGTGATAATTAAAGTAGTAGATCAAAATAACATTTGATAACATGTTAAGACAGATAACTGGAAATAGTAGTAATATCATAGCATAAGAGTAGTGTTCAAAAAATATTACATCGTCCTCAATCATAGGTTCAAAACGCCTTATGAACGGAAAAAAGTGATACAAAAAAATGATATAAGTCTACAATATAAATCATCCACTATCCGTGGTGATGATCATGATAAAACACTACATCCCGTGCCACCTTGCTCAGAAATCTCCTGAATGGTCCTAGAACCCTGATAACATATCTCTGTAAGTGGAGCGGAATGTCATGTATGGTAGTCTCTAGAATATCTAAAGTCAACCACTCCAGATGGTTTTCCATATCGGTAAGGACCTCTGCGATATGATTGTGTGGTGGTAGTAGTGTTGCAGCTGGCTTCCTGTCAAAAGGACAGAGAGTGGCTGGTCGATGTGGACCCACATCTGCATTTGAAATTTTTGTCATAAGTTTTGGATGATTTTAAAAAACAAAATTAAAATTAAAATTTAGAACATGTCAAAATTATTCTTACCTGAGTCATCCCATTGTGTCCCTGGAGGAAGAGACATCTCTCGGTCACCGTGGAAATCTTTCCCAGCATAAGGGAAATCTTCTATCGCGAAGATTTGGTTCTCCAAACCAATGAAAATAAGTTGGAGTGAAACGAACAACCTCGTCACCTTCACTATGACGGGCCACTATTGCAACCCATCGGATCATCTGAGGCTCTTTGACTCTACCATGATCAACTGAAATAAGCTGTGGGGCCAGTGAAGGAACCATCTGTAGAGAAAATGTAACCAGGATCACTCCATATTCGAAGTTTTTCAACTTCGCATTTTTTGCTCTAGTCATTAGGCCTTTGACATTGGCAGACACTGCCTCACACCAATTGAAAATGGTGCCTCTAAAGCAGTCCATAACAGTCTGCATTTGGGATCTTGTAGCAACATGTGGAGCTGTGCTCCCACACAACCTATTTATGGTAAATGAAACCACTTTCAGCTCAAGACGAATAATGGTTTTTATGTTAATGCGTTTATCTTTGGGGTCTGCTTCTTCATTGCAAAATTCTTCCTAAAGGCTAGCAACAGACTGGCCACATACCCTAACCCCAAACAAAGAGAGTGGCTCACCCCTCTTTGATAAACCAGTGAGAAAGTATATATCTTCCAGCTCAATTTCAAGTCAGTGACCTCCAATTATAAAGCATTGTTCTTGAACATCCCATTTGTTTACTAGCTAGGTAAGCAAGTCTACTTGAGCCCTCATACCCTGAATGGCCCAAAATTTGTACAAACCGCATTCTCTCAAAACATGTATTGTGGGCGGATGTAACATGGCCACATCATCAACCTCTTCATGCTCACGCTCTCTCCATTCAAGCATTGTAAATATCCTGCAATGGACAAATTGAAAGATTAGAAACAATTTGAGTGGGAAAATTTGGTTTAAATTGGGAAATTTGTTCATTTTATTTTTCTTACGACGCCTTCACACTTTTCACATAAAAACAATGTGTGGCTCTGAACGTATCTTATGCGTAAGGTGCGAGACAACTATTATTTTCCCTTTGCAAAATTGTCGGGGTCCGCAGGTCTCATGTGTTTTACCTGCGAACCCCCGTGAGTGAATTTTTGACCATGTTTTCCTCCTTAAAAATCAATTTAAGCCCTAAATTAAGAAAGTAAATAGACAAAAAATAAGGAAAGGGTTATGTTGATTACCTGGCGCTGACAGTTTTCGATTCTGATAGGCGAATCTTCCGTAATCTCCTCCGGAACGTTTTTTACCAAAAGCTCTCAATTTTCACTATGAAGTCAAATGGTAAAAATGATTTAGAAAAACTCTTTTTTATAAGATTTTTTGAATAAATAAAATCTAATTTTGTTTATTTTTCACTTTGAAAAGTTGTTTTCCAAATTATTTTTATTAATCATAAACAGATATGTTTAATTTTTGAGTTTTTGTGCAGAATAGAGGATTTTTGGGTAAAATGGTCCTTTTGACAAAGGAGTATACTTTTTATCACTTTTTGAAAACTTGGTAAAAATTATGAAAAAGCGAATGAGTAAATTTTTATCCCTTTTTCGAACTCGTTGAAACTTACAGAAAAAGAAAAACTACTGAGTATAGTTTTATCACTTTTTCGGGCTCTTGAAAATTACGAAAAAGCGAAACCTTGGAGTTCTCTTTTAAGCCCTTTTTTGACTCTCTAAAGATGAAAAGATTGCCAAGTACTTGACTATTCGAACTCGTTAAAGAAAATGAATAGTCATGCTTTCAGTATAATTTTACCCCTTGTCCGGACTGAATTGGACTATTTACGAAAAAGGTGTACGTTGACTAATCATGGTCAACAGAGTTCTCTCCTGTATTATTTTATCCTTTTTCAGGCTTGAGAGACTAAATTTACGAAAAATTACACGTACGGAGTTTCCCTAAGTTTTTCTTCTAACTCCCTAAAATTGAAAAACACTGAGTTTCTCCTATACTGGACTCGTTAAAATTTAACAATAAAGGACCTGTCGATTACAAACAGGAACGAACCACTCCTTCTTAGGGTTCGATTTTAAGCTAAGTTGGACTCATCTGAAGGATGAGATTATATAATAAGAAAATGTTATCCTCCTCAAGCTTGTCAAAAATAAATAGGTACTTTCCAGAAATGGTGGGGGAAAAAGAGAGAAAACGAATCTGTTTGTCACGCTTTGTTTAAAAAGTAGTTTACCACTCTTGAACATGACACTTTTTGCCACACTTCTACCTGGGTTGGGAAAATCCTTTGCCTATCAGTTAATCAAACCATATTGAAAGTCTTCAGCCGGTTTTTGGGTATTAGCTTAGGTCAATTTTTACCAAACCATCAGCAGTGTCGTTATGTGTTCAAGAGGACAATTCAAATAAACCATTCATTTGCAAACATATGTCTCCATTCGCGTTGACCATCCTTGAGTCAGTCCTTGCAAAATATTTCTACAAAACTTGATATAATGGTTTCGTGTCGTGGGATTTCCTATGACAGATTACTTTCTATCGACGACAGCTCATCATCTAGGAAGTTGATCTAGAATCCTTCAGTACCTTGGAATCTGCATGCCTTAATGGAAGGTTTCTCGTCTTCGATGACAAGTTGCATTATTGACCTTCGATTGAACGATTTTGTGAAATGTTCAACTTTAGATCATTTATTGACATTCCATGGATCGTACTGAGTACTTTGAGAGCCATTGTCATTATTGGTGGTTTCTCTCACACTTGTTAATAGTTCACATCATTGACTAGTAATCAAGTGGTTTCTACCATGCTCAACTTCGACACAATCAATTGCATGGATAGAATCGTACTAGTTCGGGTAGCGTAAATCAAGACCCTAGATCTAGTTTCCACCATCCAGGTTGCGAGGATTTTTATTATTCATTATGCAGTAGACTATTCATAAAATAGATGGTTGCGTCCATACTGTGTCTACATTATTGATGTGATAGTAAAATCATTTCTACATTAGAACAAGTTTTAGTTAGTGTTTGATCTGAGTATGGGAATTCCTACCTCAAAAATGATATATATATATATTATATGTTTTTCATTGAATGTTTTTACAGGATTCTGACTGGGGTGTCCACAAGCTAATCCTTGAAATGATAAAGCACATCACTCTTGGAATGGTCTCAGACTTCGCACTTTAGGGCGCAATCTATTACACTAAAATTGTCACCATGACATTTTATTGTCTGTATGGGTTCATTATTACTCATACAATACTCCCTTAGAAGTCTACAAACATAAAATTCCTAAAACCAACCCTTGAAATTTAGAGAAAATCTTATAAAAGTCATAAAAATACTTGTACCGCACTTTCTCTTAGTATTACCTGTGGTGCCGCATCTGT
Source organism: Pinus albicaulis (assembly GCA_034641835.2). Classification (NCBI taxonomy): domain Eukaryota; kingdom Viridiplantae; phylum Streptophyta; class Pinopsida; order Pinales; family Pinaceae; genus Pinus; species Pinus albicaulis. Next base: position 433,230,563 of record CM076575.1, on the reverse strand, counting down.
TTGTTCTAGAACATGTGGAATTAGCCGCACTTTTTCTTCATTCAAAGTGCGGATTCATATAAAAGGTAAAGTGAAGGTGGAAGTAAAATTTAGAAGCCCAGCTGGTTGAATCTGGAAGCTTCTGGAAGCAATTATTCGGTGGAAAGCTCTCTCATTTCATGTACATTCATCCCTCCATTAAAGGAGCCTACCCCTTGGTATGTGGAACTTAATCCCTTTGAAAGAGGATTCTATCCCCTCTTATTTGGAGCTACAACCTCCTCTCTTTTGCTATAAATTAAGGCCATAGTTCAGCCTCAAGGGGAGTTAGGCTTTGAGATTTGTTGAGGAGAATTGCTTGAAAAACTTAGACTCTCTTAACTGATTACCATATGAGAATTATTACACACTCATGTGTATGTTAGTTGAGAGAGTGCAAAGGCTTGTCAAAGTAGAGGAAACGCTTATTCCGGACCCCGGAAGGACCTGTACGACATCAAGGTGAACACGGTTGTAAGGATTCTTTATTCATCAAAGATAATACAAATGGATCCTATTATCTTAATGATTTTTTTATTTAAATGGCTTATTTCTTGAATTCCTTGATCATCAAGATAGATTTATGGTTTATGAATTAGTCTATATTATGCAGGTGCTTCTAATTCTTTCATGTTTTTTATTGTAGATCCCGAAAGGAGATGTATTCAAAGCGACAAGAAAGAAGACTATGATTAGCACTGGACTACAGGTAAGTCCTAAATCCTTCATTATAGATAATTCTAGGTCAAATATAATCTAGAGAAAGTAGTTTACATATGTCTGTTTGTTGCTAGTTATCATAGGATACTAGGGAGATCTGTCTTGTCCGCAAGAATGATTTATCCGTCAAACATGGTCTAATGGGCCAAATCCAGGTGACACATGTCACCACTAAGGATTTGCCACATGGAGCCATCCTAGAGGTCAGAATATCAGAGAATGGGGACATTGTAACTTCTATGCAAATGGATTTTGAAAATTTACAATGAAATGAGCTTCTAATGTTGTGTTGGAACATGGTCATGAGAGTTTAGAGACCCAAGGTGTCTGAGCAGTTAACTAAGGAAGATTATTCGTCAACAATAGCATGAAATAACTTGGAACCTAAGCTCTAAGACATTGGTAATAGACTCGGTTCTATCAGAAATCATCTTCCAAAGGATCTAAAAGCAAAGGGAGCCAAGGATATTGGGGAATGCAATATCATAACATTTTGACTTTGAAAATTTATGATATGGCGTGTTCTGATGGGTTAGTAAGACAAATTGAAAAGAGTGGATGGGTTGATAGTTGAGGTTTAAATGCATTACCACAAATTTGGTACTTTTCTGGAATAACCACTAGAATAAGGCACCAAGGTCATTGAGTGATAGAGAAGAAATAATGGGGAAATCCAAGTGAGGATCCTCATCTCGTGTATGCCTTATTTGAATTAAATGAAAGGAGTAGGAGAGTTTCCATTCACGTATAATGTCCAACTCTGATAATAAATAAATAGGCGTGGGAAGTACCTATAGAGTGTATAAACAAACTTCAAATTAAAATCTCAGTATGGAATAGTACACGGTGGGTTTGTGAAGACTTCAGAATCCCATTCCTGTGATTAATTCTATGACATAATTGAATGGGAAGATGTAGAGGAAGCAATGCATGTCACACAAAGAAAAACTTGAATGGAGTGTGTACCTATGATAGAAACAAAACTGTGTAGTATGCATCAATGTAATAAAACCATTGAAAGCGGTTGAGCATGGTAGATAAAAATAGTATTATTGGAACTACTAATTTGTGAGAGTTGTGGTAGTTTTGGGTGAGAGAGCATAGAGTGTGTGATGAAGGAGAAGAAAAAAAGAATGAGTTGCAAGACAACGAAGTATTGATCACATGTTATGTTGAGCAGAGTATAGAATGTGAACTGTGAAATATAGGAGGAGTTGGTGATTTAGCAGAGGACCGAGATTAGAAATAAATTCTATGACACATTGGATTGGTATTTTTCTTATTTGTAAATTCATTAGTTTTCAGTTTTAAAATTATAAGAAATAGTATAACAGTGGCAACAGTAGGTGGTGGCTTGTGTTCAAAGAGGTTGGTGCCTCCTTACAAGTTGTTTCTTTCTATCCTAAGGGGGTCGGTGCCTCCAGTGAGTGGGTACTCACAAAAAAATTGATGTAATTAAGTGGGTGCTTAATTTACATCTTGAAACAACAAAACATTGGTGGTTTTTACCCCTTGGGTTTCCACGTGAAAAATAATTGTGTCAATGTGTGTGTGTGGTGATCATGAGAACCGTTGTTGAACATATTAATTATCATGTATTAATGCTTATTTATTTATGAATTAATTCTCTCATAAGTAATAGACTGTAGAAGGATGAAGTAAGGATATATTCAGAAGAAAAATTGAAAGTAATCATACAATTACTGATTCACCCCCCCTCTTAGTAATTCCTTATTCCAACAAACCCTAACTGATCAAAAGTTGGGCAGCTTGCCTAGAGGAAGGAGCACAGTAGCGAGGCATGGTATGCCGACCCAACTAGGTCAGAAGTTGATGGTCGGGTTTTGGGGAAGAAGATAGGACATGCACTCATAGAATGGTTTGACAATGACTTAGTCACAGGTTGGGGGTCGGGATGCTAGACAATGGTTGTGAGGGAAGAAATGTACATTCCCCAGCCCTTCCACTTAACTGATTATTGGGCTATCCCATGGCATACTATGGCGTGGGAGCAAGAGATATGCATTCATTGTTCCATATTTTAAAGAAAAAATAAAAATGGAGTGTTATTTCAAGGGAACATGGGTTCGAGCTTCATATTTTCCATTATGATGACCATACAATGGGGACTGGAACCGCTAGTGATGACCCTCTTACCCTAGGTGAGTATGGAGGGGTATGTTATATAGCGGTATTAGAGCAAAGTTTAACACTTGGACTAGATGGGATTAAGCATGGACAATTAATGATTGTGAGATATGCTAAGTGGTTGTTGGGAGTTCTGAATTACTGAAGGTTATTTCTATTATAATTATCATTGATTATTGTTATTGCAAGTTTAAATCATTATTTAATATGAATTACGATTATTTTTCACACTATCTAGGTTGCTTGTCCATAGCAGAATCATTCATGCCAAGCTTAGACTTGTGATTATGTGTCTAACAATGTGTGTGGTTGGCAACACTTTGTAAGCACAATAAGAACTTGAAAAGCCACCAAACCATGAGTAATGGGATGTTTGAGTATAGTTCTGATCAACCACAACAAGGAAGTGATAGTGCCAAGACTAACGAACAAAAATGATCAGTTAGTCGAAGCGAGGGGACCACTCCGCAAACTGGATGGACACCTTGAGAAGCCTAAGGGGTGAGGTGAGAAGCTTTAAGGCTGAAAATGAAAGGTTGGTAAGAGCCCAAGAATGTTAATCTAATATCAATGCAGTCATCTTTCAAAGTCTTTCATATTCACAGATGAAAATTTTATCTCGAAGGAGGACTAGTCATAGAGATAGGAAAGGCCTTCATGAATAAGAAGAGAATACCAATGGGGTAGATGGTAGCAAGCCTAGAAAAAGACACCAACAAGGGAGTGAGGATATTGTGCTTGGGTATGAGCCTTTGAGCACTCCCAGGGAAGGAGCTAGCACACAAGTATAGTATTCCAACAAACCATCTAGCTCCGCTATTTCAAGGCACCATCATTCCCTCGGTCATAATTGTCATTTAGTACATAAGGAAAAGGATCGCATGCGCGAGAAATTAAAAAAGGCCAAACCACCTATGTTTGAAGGGGGCATGAAAGAAATAGAAGACGCAAAATCATAGATGCTAGGAATGATGAAATTTTTTCAGATACATGACTACTAAGAGAACATGAAAGCTATAGTAGCGACCTACAACTTAAAATTAAAAGATGATATATGGTGGGAAGACCTCAAAAAAGTAAAGGGAATTGCTGAAAGATAATTGACATGGAAAGAGTTAGAGAAGCTCATTACAGAGTAGTAATTTTCCGAATTATTATGATGGCAAGGCCAGAGAACTTTACGAACTCAAAATGGGTCAACTAACGAGTGACGAATATGTCATATATTAAGGGTGAAAAATCCAAAATCCAAAGATTCATTAGTGGATTTTCAGTGGAATTTAAGGAAAAAATTTAGTTATTAGAATGCCAAACCCGGAAGGAATTTATTAAGAATCTAGGAAAGTGCTATGAGTGAGCCCAATGCAGGCTGGATATCATAAGTAATTGGCAGTTTAGCGGTAATGTTGGAAACAAAAGGAATTGGCCTAGGAAATACTTAGAAATAAAGGAAGGTAAACACCTAGCTCAGTTGAAACAATTTCAACATAAGGCTAACGTTGTTGTTAGGGAAGTGGCATAGAAACCAATGAAAACACCTACCAAAGTTTGAAGGTTGTGGGTCATTCAAATGTTGGACTTTTTGTGAGAATCACAAAATAAGAGACTACCCGCACTAGCACAACACAGGACCAAGGATTTATAGTGTGTAGGAGGCAAACACAATGGGAAAGGTAGCTTGGAACATGCCTCACATATATACCCTGGTGGATAATCGTCAAGAAGATAATTAGGCATCCATCATTGAGATGGAAGGTAAGCTACAAGAACAAGTTGTTTATGTTTTAATTGATCTAGGTTCTAACTATGGACATGTTAGCCCAAAACTGGCTGAGAAATGTAACCTAGTTAGATAATTTCATGAGGAACCTTGGTTATTTTAGTTGGAAATGGGAACAAGGCGAAGGATCTGCCAGCGGGTGAGTTCATGTGCATTTGAGCTTAGTGACATGCTCACAACCGCACACTTGAATATCTTGCTACTAGGATCATATGACATATTTTTTGGTATGGACTAGTTGTACCTACACCAAACCAAGGTGGATTTATATGATAAAATGATCGAGTGCCTCAATGAGAAAGGAAGGAAAAGAGTGTTTCAAGGTAGAGAAGAGCCCTTTTCGGTAAGGTTAATTACTACCATGGCAGGCCAAACACAATGGTAGAAAATGTTGCACGTTATTTGCAATACAAATCACCAAGGAGGAGAAGGTTGACCACGACACAAGAGGAGAGGAAGTTGAATTGCTACAAAGATACCATGTTCTACAACTATTCGTAGAGGTCTTCCGAGTAGAAATTCCTATGTTGCCTCTTTACAGAGAGGTATATTTTTCTATTGAGTTGCAACATGAAGCAATATTGATGTCTAAGGTGCCATACAGAATGACCACTCCTGAACTGGTTGACCTGAAATTGCAACTGAAGGAAATGCTCGACAGAGGTTATATAAGGCCAAGTGTGTCTCCAAGGGGAGAATTGATACTATCTATAAAGAAATAAGATGGAACTCTTAGACTGTGAATTGACTACAAACAAATACACAAAGTGACCATCAATAAAAGCTATCCATTGCCAAGAATTGATGATCTCTTTGATCAGTTACGAAGAGCAAATTTTTTCTCTAAGATCGACCTGAGATCTAGATACCATCAGATGAGAATCAAGGAGGAGGATATTCATAAGACCGCATTCAGAACTAGATGTGGGAATTATTATTTCATAGTGTTATACAATATTTTGTCACACATAGTCTCGTAGCCTCAAGTGTCGCACTTTGTTTCGTCGATGCCACAAGTGTCACAAAGTGATGAAAGTTGTCACAAACAATGTGTTCACGATGAAACATGTTTAGAACATCCCTGAAGAAAAGGAAGAAAACTTGCCTTGAAAATATTATGAAGAACTTGATAAAAACCTTGTTTTGAAAGCCTAGTGCGGTTCCTATAATTGATGCCTCGCACTTTTCACCTTTGTAATTACACTTGTCTAGCACTGACAACGCGACTTTTATCAGGAAAATGCACACTGGTCCTATTGAGGCAATTTTTCCCAAAATTGAGGAGAAGCTTCTCTTACTAAAAGCCTCAAGAACACAATGTGGTTTCATATAGTTGATGACGAGAATGAGACCTCCCATTCCTACCCCTAGATACTCCTTCCATGGATATCTCCCTTGAAATTTGGAACTCCTCCATATTTTTATGGATCCTCAACTTCCTCTCCTTCCCTATAAATGAAATCCTCACCATCCACTCTTGGTTGGTTGCCATCCTATTAGTTGAATCATGCCCAATTGCAGCCCATTTGAAAAGGAGGAAGTTGTTTGAAGGCGAAGGCTAGGAATTAGAGTCTCGCCTCAAGGAGGAGTCCAACATCAAGGCTTCCTATTTTTTCTTCATCCCATTCTTCTTCCCCAACGGATTTGACATTTTTTGTGTAGGCAATCCTTTATGTGGATAGAAATGATCCCTCTAGTCCTATGGGAGGATCTAGCAACAAACGAGAAAAATATATGCAAACTTTCCTAAATTATACTAGAAAACAGGAAGGAGGATAGACTTCCTACCTCTTTCTGATACTAGTTATTTTGCTGTCAGGCTTGATTCTATCACTTCCATGCCTGCGATCATGATCTCCTCTCTGTTGGCGTAGATGAGTGCCTACAAGGACATACAAGTGGAGACAACAAATACATACTAATAATAATAATTTCTAGTACAAGTTATGCATCAGATCAAGGAAGCATTTTCTTCTTATTATTATATTCATGGTTACTAGAATCAAGACTTTTACCAGGCGAAGAGGAAGAGAGGAAGGAAGAAACAATAGGAGCAAGGGGCCAACCGAGAAACTATTTTTATAGATGCAACTAATGTGGACCAACCTTGCAATCAACCCCGCAAAGTGAATTTCCCTTGTAGGTTATGTAAGGTGACCACCTTATTAGATATTGTTGTGGTATTGGGAAGTGTGGTCCACAAGCTCAAATAAGCCTTTTTCATCAGCCTTTGGAGATCATGCTAGTGATAAACCCTCGACTAGCGATAGTGAAGTCCATGGGAAAAATGATAAATTCAAATCTCCCTATATTTTATATTAAGGGAATCATCCTATTGACCTTTGTCATTATATGGATGAAGCCTGAAAAGTGTTAGAAAAATTTACAACTTCTCAGCCTCGTTTTCCAACTGGTTATCGAAAATTTTCCCCTGATCCTCCACTAGTTGATGAAGTGATTGACCTGGATTCATCTCTATTCAATCCCAATCTCTTTGAAAGTGAATCCCATGAGATTTTTCTCAACCAACCATTGGTTGAAAATATGGTTGACTCGATTCCACCTTCAGTTGATTGTACTTTTCCCATAGAGAGTGGAGTTCATACCATCCATGTTCATGTTTCTTCAGATTCCAATGAATTTGGGGTCAGTATTTATGTTCCCCTACTACAAGGGGGTGATCCTTGTTCCCATAACACAAGCGGGAAGTTCTCTCATTCCCACAACACCCCCTTCAAGTAATATGGTCACTTCCTTTGATTGGAGTCGACTTGCAGGATATCGTCTTCCTTCTTACATGCCCTCTCACATCATAGTACATGCTTATAATATACCCATACTTGGCACAATCATAGCTGAAGGCACATATGTTAGTATTCTGTCCTCAACTACTTGGCAAGATTTAGGTTCTCCATAGCTTGTGTATGTTACCCATAATTTGTTGGCTTTTAACAGAGGAACCAATCAGCCATTAAGGATCCTTCCTAAGTTTCCCATTACTTTGGGAGAAAAAAGTATCTATGTCGATGTAATGGTTGTCCAAGGCCCTTTGTATTTTAATTTAATCCTTGGGCGTGACTATGTTTATGTCATGTAAGCTCTTGTCTTTTCTCTCTTTCGAGTGATGTGTTTCCCACATGATGGAATAATCATGGCCATTGATCATCTTTCATTCATTGGTCCTAATTTGACTCTCAATCAACCAACATCCCTAAACAATCCTTATATGCAAGTGGAATCTTCCACACCACAGTTTAATTATGTGGCAACCTATTCCATGCCTACCTCTATTGATGATCTAGTCAGTGATATAGTGCATCATGTGTTGAGGCCATTATATCCCAATCTTTCCATCAAATCCCTTGACATGTATCATTTCCAGAGTGTTTTCTCCCATATGATGAGAACCTATATGAATCGATGACCTCCTATGGGCCGTGATCAAGGTCTCCATAGTAAAGTTCCTTTTCTTGTGTCAAGATCCTTAAAAAAATGAAACAAGGTCTTTGGAGTAGAATTCCTTTTCTTGTGTAAAACTCCTTAAAAAATGAAACAAGTTCTCTGGAGCATAGTTCCTTTTATTGTGTCAAGCTCGTTAAAAAATGAAACAAAGTGTTAGAGAAAAGTTAATTTTCTTTTTTCAAGATCCTTAAAAAATGACACAAGATGTCAGATTAGAGTTCCTTTTCTTGTGTCAAGCTCCTTAAAAAAATGAAACAAGGTATCTAGAGAAGAGTTCCTTATCTTGTATCAAGCTCCTAAAAAAATGAAACAAGGTCTCTGGATCATATTTCCTTTTCTTGTTTCAATCTTGTTAAAAAATGAAACAAATTGTTGGAGAAGAGTTCCTTTTCTTGTGTCAAGCTCCTTAAGAAATGAAACAAGGTGTCAGAGCATAGTTCCTTTTCTTGTGTCAAGCTACTTAAAACATGAAACAATGCCTTTGGAGAAAAGTTCTATTTCTTGTGTCAAGCTTGTTAAAAAATGAAATGGGTTCCCAGGAGAAAAGTTCCTTTTCTTTTGTCAACCTCGTTAAAAAATGAAACAAGGTGTCATGAGGATAGTTCTTTTACTATATCAACCTCGTTAAAAAATGAAACAGATCCTTATGAGGATAGTTATTTTATTGTGTCAACCTCGTTAACAAATGAAACAAGTTCCTATCAGGATATTTCTTCTACTGTGTCAACCTCGTTAAAAAATGAAATAGGTCCTTATGATAATTGTTATTTTACTATGTCAAACTCATTAAAAAATGAAACAAATCCCATTTCAATTTGATTCTTTGATTAGATCTCGTAAATTCCTAGTCAAGTCTTTTAATTGATATCGTAAATAAACCTTCATTCCATCCACCTGTTAGTAACCAGTAGTCTACTTAGGTGAATGAAATGAAGCTTGAGAGGCATGTACCTTAGATTAAGTCATTATGTTAGGGGAATGAAAACTTATCATAAACATAGTTTGTCTTTGTTTCAAGCTTGTGTAAAAATGAAACCACTCTCAAGCATAGTTTTTCTCATGTTTCAATATTCTGAAAAAATGAAACCAATATTAAGCATATTTTGTCTCCATTTCCAGCTTGTGTAAAAATGAAACCATTTCCAAGGGTTCTCAAGCATAGTTTCCCATGTTTCAAGCTTGTGTAAAAATGAAACCATTATGGTCCTGCCTCTCATGATTTCCCTTTTATCAGCCTCTTTTGCTTGAAAAACCTTGGTTTTCTCATTCCATCATCACCATCTGCTTGGCTGATCATACATTATCACTTGATTATTTTCCCCTTGCCTGGGGAACCGCTGAGATGAGTGGTATTCTTAGCCAACCTCTTGATATTTACGTGTTTTTAGAAATTCCATAATTAATGGAACCAATTGCTACCTTTTATGCCACTCGTTCCTCAAGGAGGAGTCCTTTGTTAGCTCCTTTCATAATCCAAAAATATGAAAATATTGTTTAGCACCTTTCCTTTCAAGCTTGTAAAAGTAAGTGAAAAGACGTCTACTTAGTATAAGTTTAACCCTTTTTTGGATTGAGATAGACTAGTTATGAAAAATGAATACCTTAATCAAACATGGCTAAGAGGTTCTCTCGAGTATTGTTTTCTACCTTTTCGGATTCGAGAGACTATCTATGAAAAGGGATATCTAGAGTTTTCATTTCGCCTATTTTTCAAAATCTCTAAACATCAAAAATATGTCAGGTTACCCCTCTGTCTGACTCGTAAAAAAAAAAGCATGAAGGACTTGTCAAACATGACGAGACCAACCTACTCCTTCCTAGGGCTCATTAAAAATACTAGGATGGATTCATCCAAAGGATGAACTTATACGACAAGCATATGGTATCCTCTTCAAGCTTGAGATTAAAAATAGTGGGGGGAAATGGAAGGAAACATATATACTGTATTTTTTTATGAACGGTAGCATGTTGCTCTTGAAAATGACACTTATTTTCATCTCGTGTCAGGTTTGGGACTTCCTCACTTTTTCACTTGTCTTACTGGGTTTTGGAAATCCATTTACCTCTCATTCGATTGTATCCTTTTATTATCAAGTCCTATGATCTTATTTTGAGTCAAATGCTGTAAAATTCAGGAGTCGTGTTGCCAATATTTTCAAGAGAAGCCCCAAATGTAAATTCAAACCACTTATACCATGTTTGAATTTTTATTCATCAATCCTAAATCACTCTTGCCAAATTTTCAAAATCCTATGTTTCATGTCGATGATGTGGGAAACATTATGGCCCTCCTTCAACATATCACTTCCTGTCGACTCCAAATTATTATCCAAGAAGATGATCTAGAAACTCCCTTCCAATACCTTGGAGCTTCCATGCCTCAATGGCAGGTTCTTCATGTTTGATGATAGGCTTACATCACTAGCCTTCGATCGAATGATTCTGTAAGTGTTCAACTTCAACTTCATTGTTCACACTTGTGGATTGTTTCATTGTACCTTGAGAGCCATCGTCATCATTGGTGGTTTCTCTCATGCCTGTTAACGATTTACATCATCAACCGATAATCATGTGGTTTCTACCATGTTCGAATTCAACCCATGTATTCACATGGTGAGATTCGTACTTTGGTAGGATCGAGACAGAGATGAAGACCTTGGGTTTCATTTGATAAATCTAGGATGAGTGGAGTTATTATGTATTCATGATTCTAATGATGATCATTTCTAGTCGGATGGTTGCATCGATGTCGTGGATCCATGTATTCATGATTTTAAACATGATCCTTTCTAGTCAGATGGTTGCATCGATTTTGTAAATCCATGTATTTTCAAATGATTACTCTTTATGCATACTTACATAAGAGATGTTAGATATCTTGTATTATGTTTTATTTTCAGGTCTCCTAATGGTGGTTCTCTAAGTCCTTTCCTTTGAGTTTAAAATATTTCATCCATCACTTCCCATTCTGACTTCATGCTTTAGGGGCCATCTGTTATACATTATTTTTTCACACTCCTAGTCTCGTATCCTGAAGTGTTGCACTTTGTGTCATCGATGCTACAAGTGTCACAAAGTGATGAAAGTTGCCACAAACAATGTGTTCACTATGAAACATGTTTAGGACATCCCTAAAGAAAATGAATAAATCCTGCCTTGAAAATATTATGAAGAGCTTGTCAAAAACCTTGCTTTAGAAGCCCAACGCGGTTCCTATAATTGATGCCTCACAATTTTCACATTTTTCATTACACATGTCTAGCGTTGTCAGCGCGAATTTTATCCGAAAAATCCACGTTGATACTCTCAGGCAGTTTTTCCCAAAATGAAGGAGAAGCTTCTCTTACTAGAAGGCTCAAGAAATACCATGTGTTTTTAGGTAGTTGATGATTGGAATGAGACCTCCCATTCCTGAGAATATTAAATTTATAATGGAATGACCAAATCCAAGGAATGTGGATGAAGTTAGGTCATTCATTGGAAGGGTACTAAAGGAGATTTATTCGAAATTTCTCCAAGGTAAGCCATCCCATTATAAAATTGCAAAGAAGAGGGAAGAAATTTGAGTGGAATGCACAATGTGCAAATAACTTTGAAAAACTAAAGCAGTTACTCACCAATGCACCAGTATTGAAAATCTTGGATCCTGACAAGGATTTCCTAGTATGTACGGATGCCTACAATGAAGGACTCAGTGGAGTATTGATGCAAGAGGGGCAAGTGGTATGTTACGAATCCAGGACGTCAAATGAGCATGAGATGAACTAAGCCACTCATGATTTAGAGTTGGATGTTATCATTCATGATCTGAAGATGTGGAGGCATTATCTCCTCGACAGGAAATTCACGCTCCTGACAGACCATAGTGGACTTAAGTATTTGTTTCGAAAAACGAGGTTGAATGTTAGGAAAGAAATATGGTCAGCCACACTTATTGAAATTGATTTTGAAATTCGATATATAAAAGGTAAGGAGAACAAGGTCACCAATTCTCTAAGCCGAAGAATTCAGTAACTCATTTAGTAGCAATAATATCTAGTACAACAAATTTGGTAGGGAAATTAAGAAGTGTTGGAATTTGGGATGAGAAATATCAACAAATAAGAGACAAATTGTTGCAACACAATCAAGAGGAAGAGTATAGCCTCTTAGAGGATAATTTAATTAGGTTCAAAGGCAAGATTTATATGCCTAAAAGTGGTGACGTAAAAGGGCTAATACTAAAGGAATTTAATAATAAGCCTTATTTGGGTCATATTGGTTATCAAAATACCCTTACAACCATAAAAAGTTCATATTATTGGCCGAATCTAAAAAAGGAAGTCGATTTTGTGGCAAGGTGCATAGAGTGCCAACAAGTAAAGGTTGATTAATCTAGACATCAGATTGGATTGTTGCAACCTATCCGCGTTCCAGGGTGGAAATGGGAGTTAATCTCTATGTATTTCATTATTGAACTACCCTAAAATTCTAAGAAACATGACACAATCATGGCAGAGGTAGAAAAGTTGAGTAAGGTAGCTAATTTTGTGGTAGTATCATCCACCAAATCCGCTAGTGACATAGCTAAAATATTCATAAAGGAGATTGTGGGACTGCATGACACCCCCAAGAACATCGTGTTAGATAGAGATGTTAGGAAGCAATTGTTCACAGGATTGGGAATATAATTCGCATTGAATGTATCTTATAATCCACAAATAGATGGGAAAATAGAGAGGTTCAATTGGATCCTTGAGGACATGTTGAGGATGTATGTGATGCATCGGCCAAAGAGATGGAAAGAATATCTTGCACTTATGGATTTCTCATACAATAATGGATACCAAGATTCCATAAAAATCAGCCCCTTTTAGGCATTGTATCGTAGAAGATGTAACAATCCCATTAGCCGGAGTGACCCATCTAACAAAATACATATAGGACCTTATATGCTTAGGGACATGGAACAACAAGTTCATAATATAAATAAAAACCTAAAGGTGACATAGGATAGACAAAAAATCTATGAAAATCAACATAAAACACATAAAGAATTTCAAGTTGGATAACATGCTTACTTCAGAGTTAAACCCAGAAGGAGCTCCCTGAGAATTGGGACGTGTTCCATGTTGGCACCATGGTATTATGGACCCTTCAAAGTCCTTGAAAGGATTGGGCCAGGAGCATATAGGTTGGCTTTACCTCCATCAATTAAAGTTCATGATGTTTTCCATGTTTCCTTACTTAAAAGACATGTGTCAAACTCTAATCACGTGATTGATTAGTCTCTACTACAGGTGGAACCGAAAGGATAATTATAGCTAGAACCCTTGTGAATTCTATATTAGAGGAGTCTCATGCTTCATAATTGATCCATAAAAAAAGTAAAGGTGCAGTGGAAGCACTTTGTGCTGGAGGAGGCTACATGGGAAATGACTGATTGCATGAAAGAAAATTTCCCTTTCTTGTTTGTTGGGTAAAGAAAGCATGTAAAAACTATAATTATTGTATAAATATGTGGGTATAAAGCTCCATAAAGCAATATTTTTTTCATTTTGAAAGATTTATGAAGTTCATCGGTGGAAGGAAACCAAGGGTTGTGTTCTTGCAAGGGGGACAAGACTATAACAAACCCACCTGAGGTTATCAAAAATGAATTTTAAATATGATGAAAATACATGGAAAAAAATGAAAAAATTGGAAAATTGATTCATTGACACAGATTCCAGAGCTGGGGAAGAGGATGGCTTGCTTGGGAATTTATGGTTCTTATGCAAAGAAAGAAACGGAGTTTTGACAACCATTAAAGGTTGTTGGTGCAGAAATTTATTGGGAGAAACTCTCCAAATTAAATGAGTTGTAATGGAGAAGTACATAACCCATGTGGTTAAGGAAAGGAAACAAGTAAAAAGGACAAAAGCAGTACATTGGAATGGGAGTTGTGAACTCCAAGGCATCAACTACTAGGAATAAGAAGAGGTTAATTCCATTCGTGGAAGATAGGAGAAAGAAGAGTCGAGCTGAGTGGAAAAAAAGAAAACAAAGAAGGATGAATGCAACAAAGAGGAGAAGAGAAAGAGATTGGTTCTCAAGTTCCTTAGAGGTTGTGGGTTGAGTTTCTAGTTTCTAGAGCCCTGTATCAATTTGGGGTCCCTAGATGTTATCGGTTGAGATAAGATCCTTGGATTCCTGTAATAAATTGGGTCCCTCAAGGTTGTGGGTTGAGATAGAGGTCTTTGGATCCCTGTAACATCTTGGGTCCCTTGAGGCTATGGATTGGGATGAAATATATGGAGCCATGTAACAACCTGGGTCCCCTGGAGGCTGTGGGTTGAGGTATCTGTCTCTGGAGCCTTGTAAGAGCCTGGGAATAGACCATCATGTATTATTTCACTAGGAATACATGATGGAATACCCTCCTTGCAATACGATTCTAGACACCTAGAAAGTGTGAATCCATGTGTGCATGCCCAGGGTGAGGTGGAGCACCTATGGACTCCATGTGTTGGAAAATTTGATAGAAATTTGTGGGGATTTAGGTGGGATGACCTCTCGAGTTCCTATGTGGTTGGCAGCTGATGTTCAACCTCAAGAAAGCATTCACCTCAAACTTTGGAATCTAGCTTGGGGGTGACAACAACAAGTAACTTTGGCTGCAATTTTCATGGTAGGGTGGAGAGTCCTTTTCTCTGGTTCAATTATCCTGCAAATTTAAGACAATTATTTACCCCCAATAGGTTATTTTTATTGACAAATGATACGACATGATGTTATCTTACTGCTAGCTTTTTCTTATTACCTTGTTTGTGAATAATTAACTATTACAAGTTGTGTGGACTTGTGTTCATTGTGTGATTTCATGTTTTATGTAGATGATACAATCTCTATAAAAATATATAGTATTAATGACAACGCAGGCTTACTGGTGCATGTCATATTAATAAGATAATGAGGAATGGTGTTAGATAAACCAAGTAGATTTGGGCTTCTGAGCCGGAAGAAAAATATTACAAAAAAGTGTCATGGGGTGATCCTAGGCCTAAGATACTCTAATAAATAGTAAAAGAATTGAGATTGACATAAGAAAATATTAGCATTATATTTCCATCATGGGTTAAAGTTGTACAAGTGATAATGAGTTGTTGGCTAGAGAGGAAGAATCTTTGGGTCAGAAGACAAATCAAATAAGAATAAGAGGGGTAAGAAAACCATTTTATTCATGATGGATTACATATATTCAACGCATATGGGAAGGGTTGACCTTCCTCATTACCCTTGATATTCAACTCAACGTTGAGTATCTGTTTAGAGGGAATGACGAGAGAGCACTGAAGGAGGTATTTCTCCCCGAGAGTGTGTAATTAGCCGGAGGGTCGGGCATAACAACTTACTCAGCCTTGCATTTTCAGTAGATTGGTTATCTGTTGTTTCATCCCTATAGTGTTGGAGTGTAACCGGGAGGTTCTGAATAACTCGCTGGGATCGATAGCAACCTTGCTAAATATATGAGTACTATCAGTGTGTAGCAGGAGAGGTGAATCCCTTTCAGGAGGTAACATCGAGCCCATAGTGGTTTGTGGCCGAGAAAGCATTAGAGACACCATGCCTAGAATTCCCTGTTCAGAGACGAGGGAACCAGGAGGGGTCAAGGCCTATTATAGAATCCATTACCCAATATTAGTAGGGGTAGCACCATGTCAAGAGTTAATGACTTCTTACCATCAGATTTAAGCTCTGTAATAGTTTAGGAAGTCTGAGGGACTATTGAACCAGAGTCTTAGACAAGGAAGCTAGATTTGAATGATCAATAATAGGACGAGATGTATCAAAGGAGAAAGTGGAGAAACTACCCTTAGTTTTGTTCCAAAAGGTAAGGGTAGAGTCCCTAAGTTGCATCATGGCAAGGGTTGCAATATTCTTTGGAGTAGAGGAGGTTATTCTCTACCATATAAAAAATTGAATGCCTAAACTTATAATCACATGGGGGATAACCCTATATGTGTGAAACATGGATTCACTGCTGATATTGTATAGGAAGATGCATGGTCCTGAAGGACCATATAAGTCTCAAGGGTATACAAGTGGTAAAAGGTTGGAAATGATGTCGTGGTGATAGCAAGAGAAGAGTGATGTTGACCCCGACTAGTTGGAAGTCAGGCATCATGTCTGTAGGAAGGAGCATGGTAGTGAGGCGTGGTATGCCGACCCAACTAGGTCATAATTTGGAGGTCAGGTCGTCATGAGAAGATAATCCCTGTGCTCATATAATGGGCCAACCCCGACTTAGTCGAAGATCAGGGATCAGGATGTTAGATGATGATTGTGAGTGGAGAAATGTACATGCCCCGACCCTTCTGCTTAATCGATTTTTGGGCAATCCGATGGAAAAAATCTGCTTGGCAATGGGATATAGGCATCCATTGTTCCCTATGTGTAAGAAAAAAGAAAAATGGAGTATTCCCACAAGGGAACAAGGGTTTGAGCTTCATAGCTTCTGTTGCCATGATCATACAATGGGGAATGAACCCGCTAATGAGGACCCTCTTACTCTAGGTGTGTATGGAGGGGTATGTTATAGTTCTAGCTAAATTACTATGATTATAATAGCCAGTCATATCAAAATTCCATTCTATATTCGATGTTTTGTGTTCATAAATTATCTAGGTTTAATAAATCTGATATGTCAACCTTATTCTTTTCATTACAAGGTTTGTTTCTCCACCAAATAACTACAGATGTAGTTGTAGCTAGCTCTTTAAAGGGTTAGAAAATACAAAAGACACATTATTGATTTCAATACAAATGACCTATTGTTACTTGAAGCCATCTTCGCTAGGAATTGAGAACATGGGATCATGGAAGGGGGATAAATTATTATTTCCACCAAATTAAAGACCAGTTGTTCCCAATCGAAATTTATAGAGTTCATTGCCTGCATTTTTTCCGTTATGAAGCTTGATTATAAAATTCGTTCACTTGTTGTCAGACTATGCATTAAACAACACTAAACATTTTAATGAAATTTTATGCCCTACACAAATTAAAATAAAAGATTTCCACAAACTTGGCCATCACTTACCAGAGTTTTGTATTGCATTGTAGCAACACATACACATCACATCAAATTGCAGCAATCCTGCATAACCACCCTCTTGCACCTCCTTGCATTAGAGCCCACTGTTAAAGAAAGAAAGGCTTAATCAAAACATTGAGTGGATGAATCACATAGATGGAGAGACTAAAAATGAAACAAATCGATTAATTCTTAGTCCATTTGAAACTAACAGTTGTCTCCAATAGAAACAATTCACAAATGGCCAAGCACACTTACTAATGAATTGAATGGATACTAATTGAATTGAATCACATGAAATCGCAACAGTCTGGAGTATAGTCGCACTTGCGCCTCCATCCATTACATGGCCCATTGTTAAAGCAATAAAATCTTAATCAAAATATTGAATGGATAAATCACATAGATGGACTGAGTAAATATGAAAAAGATCGACTAATTCTTAGCCCATTTGAAACTAGCAGATGTCTTCCATAGAACCAATTCACAAATAGACACTCACACTTATGAATGAATTTGAATGGACACTAATTAAACTGAAACATTTAGATTTTTTATAATTTTTTTATTTTCTTAGAGGAGCGACAGTGAAAGTGGGCTTTCAATATGGTTGTGGAAAATATCATCTCTCTACTTTCTTATTAAATGAAGAATAATCCTTCAACTTCAAATCTAAACTTACAGTTAATAATTTTCCATAATTTAATTTAAAATCTTATCAATCCTATTCCAAAATTAATATATCTATAACTATAATATTTTATATATTATTATTATTGTAATAATATAATTATAAAAATTAACATCTTTATGATAAACATCAATTTAAAATAGCATTTGCTACTGTCTATCGTGCACTGTATCCTACTTCTACATAGCATACCAACCATTGCATATTGGAAGAAACAACGCTTCATGTAATGTTATGGTCCGAGTTTTTCATGGTAAAACAAAACTATAGGCATTTGCTCCTCTCCATCGTGTACCGTATCCTACTTTTACGTGCCATACAATCCATTCAAAGCATGTTGGAAGAAACAACCCTTCATGTAATGTTATGGTCCCACTTTTTCATGGTAACACTAACCTATTTTCTATTTCGAAATTAGATTTAAATATTTGAGTTCATATGGTCAAGTGATTTAAGTAACACGACATATCAAAAACACGAGAATTTCGAGCTGCAGGTTGATTTTATTAGTCGTTGATTTTGGTCCATTTAAACACAATCGTGGTATGATGTATCTCCCAATGCTTTGCTCCTCGTCTCTTGGTTTGGGTCTCACACGTGAATGCCAAGTCTGGTGGTGTGCGTGAAACACAACACGATTTTATTATTCGTTGACTTTGGTGCTTTCAAACACAATTGTCGTCTTTTCCACCACTTCCTCCTCGTCGTTGGTCAATGCAAATCTCCCAATTCCGTGTTAACGCCATTCTTTTCCATCCTTAGTTGTTAACGCCATTCTTTTTCATCCATTATTTTATATTTCGAAATTTGATATGGTCAAGTGATTAAAGTAACACGACATATCAAAAACACGAGAATTTCCAGTTGCAGACTGATTTTATTAGTCGTTGATTTTGGTCCATTTAAACACAATCGTGGCATGATGTATCTCCCAATGCTTTGCTCGACGTCTCTTGGTTTGGGTCTCACACGTGAATCCCATGTCTGGTGGTGTGCGTGAAACACAACAAACCATCCATCCTCCACTTCCTCCTCGATTTTATTATTCGTTGACTTCGGTGCTTTCAAACATAATTGTCATATTTTCCACCACTTCCTCCTCGTCGTTGGTCAATGCAAATCTCCCAATTCCTTGTTAACGCCATTCTTTTCCATCCTTACATTTGCTCACAAATTTTCTAATTTTGGACTCATAAAATGAGTTTTCATTGGTGGTAATATTTAATATATATTAAATTTGTTGTTTTAATTTAATTTGTATTACTTTAAAATATCAAGTTACATTATTTTATTTATCACATGATAAGGGAATACATTTATTACAATTATGGTCCTACAACTTAGAATTGATCTCATTCCTCGGAGTTGTCAAGAATATATGCAGAAGAGAGACGAGATAATGATTGCAATTCTTTGAGACAATTTCCTTGCCAAAGGTTTTGCAATATTTGTTGTTTCCTTATGACTATACAAGTGATCTATTTCATAAAAATGTTTGTGCCTAGACATTGACAAAACCAATATTATGGCTTAGTCTCTTTCATTTGCAGTGGCAGGGTGGGCCTCCTCAACTAAAGGATGAGATGGCTCCACATGTGGTTGACCTGAGTTTGAAGGTGTTGATTTAAAAATAGGGGTCTTTTGTTGATGCATGTTATACTACTTGTGTGCTGAAGAATACATGGATCCTCTTGCTTCTTTTGGATCTTGTCGTCCACGACTCTCTCTCATAGTATCCTGATGGAGATAATGCCCTTGAGAAAAGGGGCAATAATTTTGAAGATGATCGGGCTATTGACATCTCCTGCAATGGAAAGTAGTGTTTTCATAGTCCATCAGTTGTGAATAAACTCTGCCCCTCCACTTGAGGATTTTCAAGAAGCTTGTTGCTGAGATCTAGTTCAACATAGATGCGAGAAAATGTAACAATTCCCTTCATAAGCCTTTCATTATCTATCTTAATGAAGGTTATGAGGAAGTTTCCCACATTAGATAAGACGTATGGGTGAGTTAAATGAATGGGAAAGTTAAGAAGCCTTACCCAGACTAGAGTGGAAAGGGTCATCGTGAAAAGAGGATTAAAATTAGGAAGCCATGGTCAAAATGAGAGACAAGATTGGCTCCAAAACTGGGGTCCTTGATCAAAAGCCTTTCGCAAGTCCTCTAAAATTTTTAAGTGTATCGCAAAGAATCCTTTCAAAAAAAAATACAGATCTTCATTTTGGGACTGCTTCTCATGCACCCACTCCTGTATTGTAAATGTTGATGGCCAAAATCCATTAAAATGAAAAATAATTGTGTGTCATTCATAATCTATAGATGCCAATTTGGATACAATAGTATCCACTTCAAGATGGAATATTTGTTGCATTATCCACAATGAATGTCGGCCCTGAAAGATCTTTGTGATTTAAATGTGACATTCCTCGCTTTGGGGCACCCTTAAAGGATTTGGATAGGAGGAAGAGGATTAATCGTGGCCTTTGACTCCACTATTTGATCTTGAAACTAGAGAGATCGATGCATCCTTAGCTATGCCACACTCACTGAGTAATTTCAATTCCTATAGCTTCCTTCCTCCATGTCGGAGCCAAATATAGCTAGAGGGGATTCCCATCCGATCTTGAATTCTAGTTACAATTGAAGAGACACTATTTGTGGCTTTGACCTACATGTAGAAGGAACCCCTTGAGATCATCCTCACAAATATTGTAAAGATCATAAGAACTAGGGTGATGGGCTCAACTTAGATGCTAGAAGAACCATGTGACAAAAGAAATTTCCCTTGATCTACTGGATCTTCCAAGTTATCCCCTAATTAATCCTTACATGGCTTCTACATGACCTTTGTATTGATCCTAAATGTATATCATGTCTCCCACGTAGGTTTCCAACCCTTTAGCTCCAACAGCCCAAGCCTGTCAAAATTTCCATCAACACCCTCTGAAATTATGGATCCCGTAAGCATGAAATCACGTTCTAGGGTAGAGAGTGGATATTTAACATTATGAGTTGTGAAATTATGGTTTTGAAGGGAAAAAGGTTCATCTAACCTAATAACCCTCAGAAGCTCTATCAACCATTACTATGTGTAATGTCCAAGGCCAAAACGAGTGCAAAATTTTTGTTATTTTTTAGATCTTTAAAGACATTTGGATCCTCCTTTATATCAGGAAGCTCTTCTTTCTTGTGATAGTATACCTTTGATTTTGGTAAACTAAACGCATGTGTAGATAAACTATGATAGAATTTTCTCAAGTGGTCGAAGGCTAGGGTTTTTTTAGGAAAATGTATCAATATGGGTCGATCTGCCTTCCTAGTGCCTTCCACAGTAATAGCTCTGGGATAGACATTACCAATTGCTTGAACCTTCTTATATATTTGGGAAAATAAGAAATGCATGACACTTGTTGGCTCCCTGTGATTTGTAATATTGGCAAGAACAAGTGACAGGAAACCACATCAAACCACTTTGGAGTCTAAGGACCTAACCTTCCTAGGTTGAGAGAGGGCTCTCTCTATGTTTTTTATTGATTGATTTATCTTTCTGATTAAGTTTTCTGATTTTAGGCTAGTTATAAAGCTTGGGGGTTGTTTGTTTTATTTTGATTGATTGTTTGGTTAATTGTTTTAGTTGAATAGATATAATGTGGGAAGATTAATCCATTGGGGTATGGAGTCATAAAAGGTTTAAATTATACATCAAATCTTCAAGTGTTTTCATAGGGCAAGCTAACTATATCAAGTGGATATTTTTAGATAAGATGAATATGAGATGACAACAAGTTGTGAATTTAGTAAAACTAAAGGGAAATTAAGAATCCTTTAACTATACTTCAACAGAAAAGTATTTAAGATAGCAGTTAGGTAAACTAAAGAGCGGTTAAGAATTCTTTAGTTGTAATTCACTAAGAAAACCTCAAGAAAACAATCCAGTAATCCTAAAGAGAAGTTAAGAATGCTTTAGTTATTACTTTCAGACAAAGAAAACATTCAAGATAACAGTTCAGTGAAATTAAAGAGCAGGACACCCCTGGATTCTTTAACTAAACTTCAAAGAAAACCGTAAGGTAACTGTTTAAGAGAAACTAAAGAGAAGGAAACCCCTGAATTCTTTAGCAAAACTTTACTAACAAAACCTCAAGGTAACAAGCTAGGTGAAACTAGAGAGTAGGAAACCCCTGAATTCTTTAATTAGAACTTGCAGAAGAAAACACTAAAATAAAAGCAAGAGACAGAGTTAAGGTGCCAAAAAAACATATCTCAATCTAAAATTTATGTTCTATTATCAAAGAAATTGATGTACAATATGGAAAACAAAGAAGAAACATTGACAAAGAGGGATAACATCACCATTAACATAGCTCAAGAATCTTGTGAACGTGCTTGTATTACTGATGTCCAAAAGAGTTACAATGCTCCAGTGCAACAATATTTGCAACTCAGAGTCTGATTAAAATCCAGCCTAGCAACCAACCAACAACCAACCATGATAATGAACAATACATGCAGTATTTAAGTACAACTGAGGAGGTTGCCCTAATCTAGGGTGACATATCTGTATTTATTACAGAGTAAATGAATTTTTGACAACTGAGACCATGCAAGGCCCAATGCCAAAAAATCTTTGACTGACTCATTGTAATAATAAATTTCAAATTAGCTGCTGAGCTAACTTTTAAAATATCTTTGACTAATATGCCTTCAAAATTAACTTTTACAGTAAATTCTGAGTTGTTGTTAAAATATCTCTAACAGAAACATTGACTGAGGTAGCTTATATTAAATCAAAATTTCGTTGTAGGTGGCCAAAGTGATTGGGAAGGGGTAAATGCTAAGTGGCCTTGACAACTGGCCAAGTTGTATTCCTTGTTGATTTGTTTTTAAACCTTTAAACTGCCTTTTATCTTAATTCCTGATTGCTCTGTTTAATTATTTTTATCTATTTTTATCTCTAATATTTCTTCGACTGCCTTGGGTTACTGTAATCTCTCCCTTAACCATCTCTTTATATGTGCTTTTCCTTTAACTCTGTCTTCTAACCCTGTCACTTCATCTTTAGCCTTTGACTGATCTTTTAATTGCTTTCACCTGTCACTGTTCTTTTGGAGGAATTGAATGATCCTTATTGATCGTGATCCATTGCTACTTCAAATTTTTCTTGCGCTCCTAATCCTTTGATGAACCAGGCTTCTGGATCGTCACCCAGAGGAACTTTTTTTAACAATTATTGGACTTAGAAATGAAAATTACGTATTTTTAGCCATGTACATCACCTGAAAAATTCAAAACAATTTGTTAATTTAAAACACAAGGCCTCTGTAGGGAGGTGATATGACTTGGAGGTAGTAGGGAAAAGCTATGGACAAAGTCCGGATATGATGGCTTTTCATTTCTGTGTCTAACTATGGCTTTCCGGGTTTTTAGAGACGTTGCAGGGGTTAACATAGAGGTTCAGGGTTTGTCGCAAACACACAGGGTTTCAACATGCTTGTATGGGGTCAACAGTTTTGTTTTAGGCAAGGAGGTGTTTAGTGGTTTATCGCATAGGGAAAAAGCGGTGAGGTGGTATTGAAGGAAGGGATGCGATAGGACAGAGGGGCGACACGTGGAGGGAAATAGGGTTGCGAAAACTGCCTATTTTGCAAGACCCAAAGGTCTTAAACCTCGGGCTTCTTAGATTTGCGATAGGGCATGATGGTCGTTGGATTAGGAGGTGGAGATCTAACGGTGGTTTGGTGAGAATGGGTCACAGGTTAGTTAGGAAGGTGGGGTCAGGATTTTGAATGTGATGGAAGTTTTAAATGTCGAGTAGGGGGTTAAATATAACGTGAGGCCCAGGGTTATATGAGAACGGGGGGAATAAAGGTTTAGAGTAGGGTTTTAATACATTGGGGGGCCCAAGGATATAATAAAGAGGTGGGGTAATGTTTATTAAAGTGGAGGCTCTAATAAAAAAAGGATTCAAGGTGTTTTAATATAACGGGGTTGGGTAGAATAGACAAGGTCTATTTTTAAAGTGGGCCCGATAAATTAAAAATACTAAAAAAAATGTAAAAAATGGTTTTTTTTTTACATTGTTTTAAATGAAATAAGGGGAATGAGTGAAGGGGGAGGGTTTTTAGTGAGAAAAATGGGAGGTTTTGCATAGGGAAAGAGGTTTCAAGAAAGGGCAAGTCTAAATGAGGGGTTTTTAAGGTCAAACATGGGTTTCAAAGTGTATGAGAGGGATAGAAAAGGTAAAATGAGGGATAATGGATAGGTTGAATGGAAAATAATGAAGGTAGTGAGATTTCTGAAAATAGATGATAATCAGGGAATGTTGTTTTCAGCAGACTGTAGAGAATCGATAGTCATCTAGTGATATTGTAGAATACAGGAGACTAACAGTGGATCCAGCTAGGGAGGGAAACTCCTTTAGGAGGTGTCAAGAATATTTGTAGATGAGTAGCCTGATTTACTTGGTTGATTTTCCATTCTGTAATGTTGATCTCCTGCAAATTTGTAATAATGAACCTTGGAAAACTAGAAACCATACTTCCTGCAATTTCTTCTGCCTACCCATTATCTATGCTAACATTTTCTCTTCATTTATTTGGTGCATTTAACTTGCAAACCTTGACATTATTTTTATTTTGAAAGCAAACTATCTATGTTCTAACCTTATAACATCCAAAGGCTTAGATTAGACAGATGAGCTCTTTTATTCTCTACCTAACTTCTTATCTTCCAAGATTAAACAGTTTGGCAGATTTTTATTCACTAACTATCAACATGAAATTTAAAACATGAATGAATCAAGTTTAAGCAATTTGATCATCATGTATTGTGGCATTTTTGGACAAATTGCACAAAATATTATTTGTAAAAGTAAAATATCATTGGTAAGCCAAGATTGAACAGTTTGGCAAACCTTCATTTTCCAACTTATCAGCAAAAACTCAAAATTTGTTCCATCATGTTTGAACTGTATGATCGAACAAGACCTTCTCAATAGTAGTGGAATTTTGACTTGAAACACTTTCAGAAATATTCATATTTTGGTATGGGGCTTACCATTTTATTTATATCTGCCCTCTTCTCTTCTTTTCTTTATTTATTTTTGTATCAATTTTTCTAAGGTTTGTTAAAGCAAGGTTATTTATAATGAAGAAATTTTAAACTGAGAATCTTAACTGAAATAATGCTTGAGCATCCTTCCATTGACAGGACCTCCAAAAAACTCTGTTCCATCCATTTCTTATAAGAATAATGCATTATTACCTCTTGCATAATGAATGATGTATGGGCCTTTCCATAAGTTATCAAATTTTCCATGCTTGCCTTTGTCCTCTCTTCTTGAATCCCACTTCAGCACTTTGTCTCCAATGTTGAAATCATTTTCTTTGGTCCTCTTGTCAAATATTTTCTTCATATTTTCTTGCACCATTAGTGTCCTATTGTATACTCCTTCTCTGGTTTGCTACAGCTGAATGGTTTGGTTTATTCTCCTTTGCATATCATTCTCTTTAGACTACACCTCTTGAATGAGCATCATCACTGGCACTCCCAAGGTTGTTGGGAAGACTGCATTTGTTCCATAGACTAGATGATAGGGTGACATATCAATGGACTTCTTATTTTTTAGCATGTCTGCCCACAGTGCATGTACCAATTTGTTGTGCCATGATTTCTTGTTTTCTTCCAACAACTTTTTAATGATGTTCACCAAGCTCTTGTTTGAGGATTCAACCAACCCATTACCTTGAGTGTAATAAGCTGTAGAGCGTGTGAAATTAATATGATATCTGTGGAAAATATCCACCATTTTCTTGGATTTAAAGGAAACATCATTGTCAGTAATGATTTTCCTACGACAACCAAACCTAGATAGGATGTTGTTTTCAAGAAATCTGATAATTATTGAGTCTGTGGAAATTCTGGAGGGAATGGCTTCTATCCACTTAATAAAATAGTCATTTGCAGTAAGGATCCATTTATGCTGGGCAGAGGAGCCACGGTGGATATCTCCAATGAAATATAGACCCCATTGCTGAAAAGGAGCTTCAATAGAAATTGGCTATAATGGCAAAGGTAGCAACTTTCTTTTATCCTAAAAAATTTGTCATTTATGACAAGAAATTACCATCTTGTGGATGCCTTGGAAAAGGGTAGGCCAATAGAAATCAGCCCTAAGGATTTTATTTACAATGGTCTTTCAATATAGGTGGCCTCCACACTCTCCTTCATGAGATTCATGCATAATCCTATCTGCATCTTCTTCAGGCAAAAATTTACGTAATACACCACAAGAATTTTTCCAATATAATTTTTTTTCTAGAATGCAGAAATTTATAGCCTTTAGCTTCAAGAATCTGGCCTTTCTTTTGGACAAACTAGGAGGAACATTTAAGTTAAAAAGCACATACAGAATGTCTGCGTACTAGGGAGATTTTAGGAATGTTTCCTCAATAGGTGGAGTCGCTAGCTCCTCTTGTTCATCCAATAAGTGAATCATATTTATGTCTAGTGCTTGAAAATTTGTTTTCGCCATTAGTTTAGCCAATCCTTTTCCCTTGATCAATTTGGTGCGCTTGATTTCTCGATCATATTCCAATATGACAACAATCCACTTACCTATTCTCCCATTAGGATCTTGTGTTAGGATGTCTTTAACTACTGTGTGAGGCACAAATGCAATGATGTGTGAATGCAGAATGTAAACTATGAAATCCTTTAGTGCTTTGACTAAGGCAAAAGCCTATTTTTCCATGATATTAAATTTCAAAGGTGCATCTCTTAAAGCTTGGTTGAAGAATGCTATGGGTTGCTCCTGTTTATTTGTATTTTTCTACAGTAAGACAACAATAACTGTATGTTCTGATGCAAAAGAAAATATGAAGAAATCTTTGCTGAAGTCAGGGCTGATTAGAACAGGTGCTTGTGTAAGTTCCTGCTTCACTAAATCAAAAGGTTGTTTTGCTTCCTTGGTCCACTTGACTCCTGATTCTCTTCTCAACATATTGGTGATGTTCCTCAGGAATTGTGCAAGGTTTGGTATGAACCTTCTTAAGAAATTTATCTTCCCAATGAAAGATTGCAGCTCTTTGATATTCCTTGGGTGACTAATTTGAAATATTCCCTCAATCCTTTTTGGGTCAATTTTAATCCCTTCTTTGGATATGATGTGTCCTAGAAGCTTTCCTTCTTAAAGGCCAAATACGATTTCTTGGGATTTAAAGACAGACCATACTTTCTGCATCTCTCAAAGACCTTTCTCAAATGGTTTAGACGCTCTTCATCATTTTTTGAAAAGACTGTGATATCATCAAGATATATCACAATGAAGAAAGCTATTTCTTATGAGAAAGAAATATCCATGTCTCTCTGAAAGGTGGCTCCAGCATTTATTAACCGAAAAGGTATTTTTACATACATAAAGGTGCCCCAAGGTGTAGCAAAAGTTGTTTTATGTTGATCATATGGATGTACCATCACTTGGTTGTACCCTGAAAAACCATCAAGCAGAGATATCCTTTTGGAGCCTACTACCCTTTGCAATATGTGATCCATCTTTGGTAAAGGGTAGTTGTCTTTTAGGGATGATTTGTTTAAATTTTTGAAGTCTATGGAGAGCCTAATCTCTCCTGTATTCTTCCTCACAAATAGAATATTTGAAACCCATTCTGAGTACCTGAGTGGGACTATTACCCCAACATCATAAATTTTATTTATTTCCTTCTCAACCAAGGGAAGTTGGAAAGGGTTTATTATATGTAGCTTCTGTTTAAAGTGCTTCTAAATTTCTTTGAGTGGAATCTTGTGTTGGATGATATCAGTATCATAGGACTTCAAGTCTTTATAGCTCCAAGAAAACACATCACTAAATTCTTTAAACAACTCAATATATTTATGCTTTATATGTGTTGGCAGTGTCTTTGATAGTTTTACCATTTTGGGTTCTTGTTCACTGCCTATATTGCACTCTTCTACATTTTCTTGAGTGGATTCCATCTTTGGCTTCTTAGAAACATCATTGCAATCAAAATGTTCCTCTAGAGGTACAATTCCTTTTGGAAAGGTATTATCTTTGAACTGTAGCACTTCAAAGTTTTCTTTTTCTGGATCTTCACCCATTTCTGTCCTATGTGGGTCATTCTTTTCTAGCATATTTATATCAGCATCATGAGGGGGCTCCTCCTTGTATGTTGATCCCTTAGTAGAGTAGTCCCCCTCATGATCTAAGTCTGAATTTGGGATTTCAAGCTCATTTTTGGACTGCAGGAAATCTTCAATATGTTGGTCACCTTCAAAAACTTGCCAATATCTTATATTATCGGGGATTGTTGGTCTGTGATTTACCTTTACTGTGTATTGTTTATTTGCATGAGGTAATTGACAAGTTCTTGCTACAAAAGCTAGTCCATTGGCAAGGATATTTTGAATTCTTAGGATAGAGGAAAGGTCATATTTTTTGAATTTTTTTAGGAGGTCAAGGGCTGCATTCCTATATGCTCTTCGCTTAGGATTTTAACAGAATTTTATCCCTTAATATGCCTAATGACTAACTCAGAATCCCCATGGACAGAGATCCTTTTGGCTTTTAATTTCTTTAATAATTGCAGCCCTAGAAGGAGTGCCTCATATTCTGCTATATTATTTGTACATTGGAAGTTCAACTTATATGAATGACCCTCTGCGTGGTTGTTCTCAGTGTTATGTAATCAAACACTTGCTCCTGATCCAGTTTTTCCACAAGAACCATCAAAGCTCATGCTCCATAGAGGTTCAGTTTCAGATTTATGCTTGCCATTATGTTTTTTATTTTCTATTTGGTCTAATTGTTCTTCCTCTTTTTCCTCTTTTTCAGTTGTTTGTTCATTTATTGCTACTTTTTCATTAATGTTTTCATCATTTTAAAGGATAAATGAATCAAGGTTTGTGTGGACAGAATAAAGAGGAGAGTTATTAGGCTTTTATTGACGGCTGACCATGTATTTCATATGAGTCTCCCTATACAGTCCTCTTAGTTGACTAAAGATTACTATGGTAGCATAGGTCAAAAAAGGTTTAAATTGTACATCAAATATTCAAGGGTTTTCATAGGGCAAGCTAACTATATCAAGTGGATTCTTTTAGATAAAATGAATATGAGATGAAAAAAAATTATGAATTCAGTAAAACTAAAGGGAAATTAAGAATCCTTTAACTATGCTTCAACAGGAAAGTCTTTAAGATAGGATTTTGGTAAGCTAAAGAGTAGTTAAGAATTCTTTAGTTGTACTTCACTAAGAAAACCTCATGACAACAATCCAGTAATCCGAAAGAGTACTTAATAATTATTTAGTTATTACTTTCAGACAAATAAAACATTCAAGATAACGATTCAGTGAAATTAAAGACCAGGACACCCCTAAATTATTTAACTAAAATTCAAAGAATGCCTTAAGATAATTGTTTAAGAGAAACTAAAGAGAAGGAAACCCCTAAATTCTTTAGCTAAAATTTACTAAGATAACCTCAAGGTAACAAGCTAGGTGAAACTAGAGAGCAGGAAACCCCTGAATTCTTTAATTAGACCTTTCAAAAGAAAACACTAAAATAAAAGCAACAGACAGAGTTAAGGTGCCAAAACAACATATCTCAATCTAAAATTTATGTTCTATTATTAGAGAAATTGATGTACAATATGGAAAACAAAGAAGAAGCACTGACAAAGAGGGATAACATCACCATTACCATAGCTCAAGAATCTTGTGAACGTGTTTGTATTACTGATGTCCAAAATAGTTATAATGTTCCAGTGAAACAATCATTGCAACTCAGAGTCTGATCAAAATCCAGCCTAGCAACCAACTAACAACCAACCATGATAATGAACAATACATGTAGTATTTAACTGCTAAGGAGGTTGCCCTGATCTAGGGTGACAGATCTGTATTTATTTACAAAGTAAATGAAGTTTTGACAACTGAGACTCACTATAATAATAACTTTCAAATTAGCTGTTGAGATAACTTTTAAAATATATTTTACTAATATGCCTTCAAAATTAACTTTTACAATAACTTCTAAGTTTCTGCTAAAATATATCTCACTCAAACATTAACTGAGGTAGCTTATACTTAATCAAAATTTTATTGTAGGTGGCCAAAGTGATTGGGAAGGGGTAAATGCTAAGTGGCCTTGACACCTGGCCTTGTCTTCCTTGTTGATTTGTTTTTACACCTTTAAACTTCCTTTTATCTTAATTCTTGATTGCTCTGTTTAATTATTTTAATTTGTTTTTATCTTTGATCTTTCTTTGACTACCTTGGGTTACTGTAATATCTCCCTTAACCATCTATTTTTCTATGATTTGTCTTTAACTCTGTCTTCTAACTCTGTTTTTCATCTTTATCCTTTGACTGATATCTTAATTGCTTTCATCTGTCACTATTCTTTTGGAGAAATTGAATGACCCTTATTTATCATGATCCATTGCTACTTCAAATTGTTTTTGCGCTCCTAGTCCTTGGATGAACAAGGCTTCTGGATCGTCACCCAGAGGAACCTGTTTTAACAATTCTTGGACTTAGAAATGCAAATTATGTATTTTTAGCCACATACGTCACCTGCAAAATTCAAAACAATTTGTTAATTTAAAATAGAGGGCCTCTGCAGAGAGGTGATATGACTTGGAGGCAGAAAGAAAAAACTGTGGACAGAGTCTGGATATGATGGCTTTTCATTTCTGCATCTAGCTGTGGCTTTCTGGGTTTTTAGAGACGTTGCAAGGGTTAACACAGAGGTTCGGGGTTTATCGCAGACACAGAGGGTTTCAACATGTTTGAATGGGGTCGATGGTTTTATTTTAGGCGGGGAGGTGGTTAGTGGCTTATCGCATGAGGAAAAAGAGGTGAGGTGGTATCAGATTAAGGGATGCAATAAGACGGAGGGGAAACACGTGGAGGGAAAGAGGGGTGTGAAAACCGCCTATTTTGTAAGCCC
Organism: Pinus albicaulis; assembly: GCA_034641835.2. Lineage (NCBI taxonomy): Eukaryota > Viridiplantae > Streptophyta > Pinopsida > Pinales > Pinaceae > Pinus > Pinus albicaulis. The sequence goes on along the minus strand of CM076575.1, from coordinate 433,199,720 downwards.
CAAAGGTCTTAAACCTTAGGCTTATTAGATTTGTGATAGGGCGTGATGGTCGTTGGACGGGACTTTGAATGTGATGGTGGGTTTAAATGCCGAGTAGGGGGTTAAGTATAATGCAGGGCCCAGGGTTATATGAGAACGGGGGGAATAAAGGTTTAGAGCAGGGTTTTAATACGTTGGGGGGCCCAGGGATATAATAAAGTGGGGGGGGAGGTATGTTTATTAAAGTGGAGGCTCTAATACAAAAATGACTCAGGGTGTTTTAATATAACGAGGTTGGGTAGAATAGACAGGGTCTATTTTTAAAATGGGCCTGATAGATATAAAATACTTAAAAACAATGTAAAAAATGTTTTTTTTTTTACATTGTTTTAAATGAAAGCAGGGGAATGAGTGAAGGGGGGATGGTTTTTAGTGATAAAAATGGGGGGCTTTGAAAAGGAAAAGTGGTTTCAAGAAGGGGCAAGGCTAGATGAGGGGTTTTTAAGGTCAAACATGGGTTTCAGAGTGTATCAGAGGGATAGAAAAGGTAAAATGAGAAATAATGGATAGGTTGAATGGAAAATAATGAGGGAAGTGAGATTTTTGAAAATAAATGATAATCAGGGAATGTTATTTTTAGTAGAATGTAGAGAATCCATAGTCATCTAGTGATACTATAGAATACAGGAGACTAACAACACCTTATCAAACCCAAAATATAGGCGTTGCAATATACCAAACTCATATTTAAAATGCAATAATGTGTGAGAAACAAACACAAATTTGTCGCAACCAATATGGATTATAAAAAAGCTAGAGTTTTTTTCCATCACTGCCATGCTAAGGTTTTTTCATCTAGTGAAAATGTCTTACTTAATATCCCATCATTCATTTTCTAATACACATACTTTTGTAATTTATAAACCATTCCTAAAATTGAAAATGTGAAGTTGGGTTACACTTTTTTCCCTTTTTTGAGAAAAAACTTTTGTTTTTTCTGTTCTTCAACTTTCTGCAAGCCAAAACAAATTTTCTGTTTAGAATTTCATTTTGCGATAAAAATAAAAGTTGTGAGAAATTTTATTAGCCTTCTACTACTTCTTTTTTGGAATTTTTTTATACACATTTGATATGTCAACTTAGCGTTTCTTTCAGTGTGTGTGTTTTTAACAATCAAAGGATTCATAAGAAGTCATGTTAATACGCACTATTGTATTCTTTGAAACTTTGTGTTTTTGAGAAAAAAAATGTGTTACAACAATCTAGACAGAGTATACTTCGGTTTCTTCATATTTGCAAAGCCAACGGATGCATATCATAATTATTAGAATTTTTTGAACTGGTCTAATATGAAAAAAATGCATATTTTGAATATGTTTTGCGATGCAAGAAATTTCTCAACATATAAGTTATAAACTAAAAATCTAAAAACTACCCATTACAGAAGACAGACCAATGTAAGGCACCATAATTTTTTCAATTTTTTTTACAGTGTATTTTGGAAGATACAGAATTATGATTTCACTGAATCATAATAACCTTCAGAAATTTTTTGCATCCGTTTTATTACAAAATTAATTAAAATTAGTAAATATTTATGAAGTTCCATAAAGTTATATTTCCTGAAAGTAAATTGAATGCCAAAAATGCTTGTCTTGGTTCCGATAGTTAATTCAGAATGTTTCATGGAGTTTAAACAATCCAAATTTGAAGATATGTATTCAAAGCTTGGCTTTGCATAATTTTTGACGTGTTAGTTCGGCCGAACTCTTAAAAAAATTTCGGCCAAATTGTTTTTTGTGCCGACGACCAGTCATTTCTAACAACATAAAAGTTTAGCTGAATTTTTTATAAAAGCTCAGTCGAACTTTTATCTGACTTTCCGTTGACAGAAAATACCATGAAGCCTCTCCAAAAAATCACTTTTCGGCAATATAAATTGCCATGAAAGCATTGATTATTTTCACATATTTTCACACATTTGGTTTGATTTTAGAAAGGCCTTGGTCCGATTTTGCAAATAATTGTTTTGGGTTTAAGGACTTTTCTTCGAGGTACATTCAAAGGACATTTTTGCAAAGGATTTTTTTGGGTGTAAGGACTTTTATTGGAGGTACATTCAAAGGAAATTTCTTGGAGAGTGATTCATTTTTTGGATGTCTTTTGGCCTTCATTTTTTTTGAAGGTATGGATTTGGGCTTAATTTTCATTGTTTTTGAAGGTATTGATTTGGGCTTAATTTTCAAAGGAAACTTTTTAGGCTTAATTTCGAAAGGACTATTTTTAGGCTTAATTTTCAAAGGACATTTTTTGGAAGTATTTTTTAAAGTGATATTTTTAGAGGCTTTTTTGAAGTATTTTTTAAAGTGGAATTTTTTAAGAAGTTGGAATTAATTTTCAATGGACATTTTTTGGAGGTATTTTTTTAAGTGACAATTTTTTAGAGTACGTGTTTTGGGTTGAAGTGAATCTTTTATAATGATTTTTAAAATGAGTTTTTGTCTAACTTTTTAAATGAAATTTTTTTGTAGGACTTGGAAGGAAATATTTTAAGCTTCATTTCATTTTTATAAGACATTTTTATGAAATTTTTTTGTAGGACTTGGAAGGAAATATTTTAAGCTTTGCTTCATTTTTATAAGACATTTTTTTCTCGTATTTTTTGAAGTAAGTGTTTTGGATTGATGTATCTTTTGAAAAATATTTAAAATGAGTATTTTTTTTAAATTAAATCTTTTGTGATGTTTTTTTAATTGAGTTTTTGTCTAAATTTTTGAAGGAAAATTTTTGAACTTCATACACTATTATCATGGGATATCAAAGGAATTTTACGAGAAAATATGATCGAAAAATAGACCCTGAGGAACGTAGAGAAGAGACGAGAGAATCTTGCAAAAGAAAGAGAGAAGCACTCTCAAATATTGAAGGGGAAAATCAACCTCAACTAGAAGTTGAAGAAGGTATGTGAATGTAGATATTATGAATTTGATATATTTAAAATTTTCCTAGTGTAAAATGCGAAGCTTAATTTTTATTTGATGAACTAATTTATAAAATATTTTGCAATGTAAACAAAGAGAGATATTCCTCAAAACATTGATGATGAGATACACAATTTTGAAAGAGAAAGTGAAAGAGATATTGAACCAATGATTGAAGATGGTGAAAAGTTTGAAAGAAATTCAAGGGAAGAAATTAAATCACAAGATATATATATATATATATATATGTTGAACACATCCACGTATTATTGAAATTATACATATTAATTAATTTTTTTATTTATTGAATATGTAAACTTATTATGCACTCTTGGTATAAAATTGAAAAAAACACATTGCCATTAAAAAGGAAGTGAAATTCCATTTAAACAAAAAATTGTTGAAGTCCCCGCATTTTAATTTTATAAAAATGTGAAGTTCACCACTTGTTGCAAATGTGAGGTTCACCAAGTTGCGCTTTACATGGTGTGGTGGGAACACACTTGGTATATAATTGAAAATAGCACATGGGCATTAAAAAAGACGCACTTATAAGTACAAAACACACACATATCCAAGATATGTTACAATGTCCATCAATAAATTTTGAAGGAGAGTGTATCAACACTAATTCATCTTTGAGAGATGAATCTTGAATTTTTGAAGAAGAGCGTCTCAAAACTAATTCATCTTTGAGAGATGAATCTTGAATTTTTTAAGAAGAGCATCTCAAAACTAATTCATCTTTGAGAGATGAATCTTGCATTGGCATTTCCCTGCATAATTCTAATTCATCTATTAATTCATCTTTGATAGATGAATCCTGAATTGGCATTGTCCCACGCAATAGATCAACAGACATCTTATTCACATTTGTACAATGTCTTATACTAAAAATTGAAATTGGCTAAACATATTGTTTGCTATTCCATGCAGTTATTTTAGCCTCTCCCTCTTAAATTGGTACACATCATTAACCTGGTTGTACACAAGTTCAAAATTGGCGAAAATTACAATTGCATTTGATCCATACTCCATAGTTGTTCCCAAGCCTTCTATTAATCCAATATAATATGCATCGTTGTTTGTTGTTCTTCCCGATATATTCATTTTCCTTTGGACGACTTTGCTAGTCATAATATTGGAAAGCACATATGTAATCACTGCTTTCCCTGGATTGGGATAGTAAGAAACATTTATGCATAATTTCCATTTTCAACCATATTTAATGGTTTTTTTATCCCTAAAAAAAAAACAAATTCAATAAAAATATATATTAAATTGACATTTATTGCAAATGCATGGAAGAAATGACACATGTGCATGAGATAAATGACATGTGCATGGTTTATCTTAAAGTTTGACTTAAAAATTTTATGGTAGAATTCACATCTAAAATTAATGGGAGGAAGCCTTTAGTTGTGGGAGAAATGAATTTTATGCACTTACTAAAACAACTAGTTATGTCAAAAGTCACACCTTTATGAGTTTGTGGGAGAAATGAAATAGAAATGATAGATGCCTTAAATTTTGCCTAAAATTTTATGGGATAAGGGAGAAATGACACATGTACAAGGTTTTCCTTAGAGCGGTAGTGGTTTATGGATATGAAAATGAAGAACTTCTATTTAGATCTATTACAGAGATTGACTGTAGGGGAATTTAATGGATATTTCACCTTTGATAAAAGATGAGATCCAGAGGCTAGCTGGCCCATTACAGACTCTACCTTTAGAACTTGTAGAAGTTAACACTCAACAGATAGACTAAAATCATATGGAAGTGAAAAATCCTATGAGAGTTCAACCATTTTAGGTTCAATTTTTAGGCCTTAAAGTTTGAGAGAAATGACATTTACATGGTTTGAAAAATTATTTTATGCACTTACAAAAAACATGTTTTAAAGTTAATGGGAGAAAGCCAACATGACATGTATGATTTAAAAACTTTGCCTAAGAATTTATGGTAGAAATTAGAGAGTTTGCCTTAAAGTGGTTGAGGTTTATGAATATTAAAATGAAGAACTTCTATTTAGATCTATTATAGAGATTGATTGTAGGGGCATTTACTTGATATGTCAACTTTTAGAAAAGATGACATCCAAAGGCTACCTGGCCCTTTATAGACTCTGCCTTTAGAACTTGTAGAAGTTAACACTCAACAGACAGACTAAAATCCTATGGAAGTTCAAAATTCTATGAGAGTTCAGCCACTTTAGGTTCAATTTTTAGGCCTTAAAGCTTGAGAGAAATGACATTTATATGGTTTGCAAAATTATTTTATGCACTTACAAAAAACATGCTTTAAAGTTAATGGGAGAAAGCCAACATGACATGTATGTTTCAAAAAAAATGCCTAAGAATTTATGGGAGAAATGAAACATGTACACAGTTTTCCTTAAAGTGGTTGAGGTTTATGGATATTAAAATGAAGAACTTATATGTAGATCTGTTACAATGATTGACTGTAAGGGCATTTACTGGATATGTCACCTTTGAGAAAATATGAGATCCAGAGGCTACCTGACCCTTTATAGACTCTGCCTTTAGAACTTGTAGAAGTTAACACTCAATAGACAGACTAAAATCCTATGGAATTTCAAAATTCTATGAGAGTTCAGCCACTTTAGGTTCAATTTTTAGGCCTTAAAGCTTAAGAGAAATGACATTTACATGGTTTGCAAAATTATTTTATGCACTTACAAAAAACATGCTTTAAAGCTAATGGGAGAAAGCCAACATGTCATGTACGCTTTAAAAACTTTGCCTAAGAATTTATGGGAGAAATGACACATGTACACAGTTTTCCTTAAAGTGGTTGTGTTTTATGGATATTAAAATGAATAACTTATATTTAGATCTATTCCAGAGATTGATTGTAGGGGAATTTACTAGATATGCCACCTTTCATAAAAGATGAGATCCAGAGGCTACCTAGCCCTTTACAAACTCTGCCTATAGAACTTGTAGAAGTTAACACTATCTGCCCCAATTATACCCTATGAAGTGTGTAGAGGACCCATGGAATCACTCACACTACTTTACGTAGAAATAAGGGTGTATAAGAGTGTACTAAGTTCAAAAATATAGTCATATTATTGGATATCTTTCCTAAGGGCCCAAATGTACTCCTTAAGTATATGTGGGGTCTACATAACCATCTACAAAAACAAGTGATTCTTTCCAAGCTAAGGATAATGTATGAGTGTTAGGTCCCTATATTACTAGTTTAGTCCCTTACTATTATTAGTGTAGCCCCCTTATTGTTACTGTTGTACCCCTATAACTCCAATATTGTTATTATTGTGCCCTTACATTGTTATTGTTAGGTCAGCTAGGATTATATTGTGGGCCCATGGACTCCTATATATAGAAGGAGGTTTTGGTCATTTGTAGCATCCAAGAATTGTTCATTTATGTAATGTATTGGAGGTTTCCCTCTCAAAGTGGTTGATTTCTAAGGCATTGATCTCTCCTTTCTTCTATTTTTAGAGCTAGTTTCATAACATTTGGTATTAGAGCTTTGGATTGTAGGGTTTCACTGCTCCAAACAGGTCATCGTGGAATTTTTTATACAAAGGTTTAGAAGCTGAAATTTTTATAGTGCAAAGCTTAAATCCTGAGGAACATCGTCGCAAAATTTTAGAGCTTGTTTTGCAATATTTTCGGAGATATGATCTGTGGACGTTAGGGCTTTTTGTAGGCTCCTGAATTTAACCTAAACAGGTCATCGCGATATTTTCACTATAAATATTTTTCCACGAGGTTTTAGAAGCTGAAATTTTCACAGAGTGAAGCTGAAATCCTAAAGAACCTCTTGTAAATATTTCAAATATTTTTTCACAATATTTTTGGAGATATGATCTGTGGAAGTTAGGATTTTTTCAAGTTCCCGAATTTCATCTTAAAGAGGTGACCATGGGAAAAACATCATAACTCTCTCTCTGAGTGTCTTATTGAGATTCTGCAAAATGTGACCGCAAGTACATGGACTGTAGATTTCTGTCTACAAATTTCAGAGCTAAAGGAGGAAATAGTGACACGTGTCAAGTTGTACAATTTCGTTCTACTGAACCAGTCCATAATTAGGTCATTGTGGGAGATTGGACATAACTTTGCCTTGAAGAGTCCAAATCAGGTCAGACCTCTGGCATTCGAAAGAGGATTCAAAGGGCTACCTCAAGGCTGAATTTCAAATATTGAAGATCTGAAATCACAGAGATAATTTAGTTTCAATATCAAGCTCCTCAAAAGCAAGAAAAGATGTGTATTTTTTTTCGAATTACATATGTCTCGTTTGAAAAAAAAATAGTTTGAATTTATTCCAAGGGAATATTGAAGAATAGATATCAGTATTGGTTTCTAAAATGCCCCCTAAAATGAATTCAACACCCATTAAGCCTTCAAAAGGCTCTACTATGACTCATGAATACGAAGAAATGCAACATGAGATGTCAAAATTACAAGAGCAAGTGCACCTATCGCAAAGAGCAACAAAAAATGAAATGGAAGTTTTGAAGAAAGGCGTGGAAAACAAGATGGATGGTTTGAAGAAAGGCATGGAAGCTAATATGGAGGGCATGGAAGTTGGCATGGAAGCTAAGATAGATGACATGGAAGCTAAGATCGATGAAAAAATGGAAAACGAGAAGAATTATCTAAAAGTAGACATCGAAGGTTTGCAAAAGTTGATACAAGAAATGTTTCCTAATGGCGAAAATATAGTAGAGGAAACTCATGATGAGAACAAAATAAATGTTAATCATATTTTCATAAACTCTAATGTTGGATGGAAGAACCACCAAATTCCAAAGATGGATATGAGGAAGTTTGATGGCAAGGATCCCGTAACATGGGTACTACATATGGAGCAATATTTTGATCTCAATAATGTGCAAAACACACAAAAGGTACGCATTAAAACTTTACATTTAGAACAAAATACATTTGTATGGTATTGATGGCTTTTCTCCCGTAAAAAAATTGTCACTTGGTCAATTTTTACAGAGGAAATGATAGGAGATTATGAGGATACAAAAAGAAATACCTTCTTTAGCCAATTGATAAATCTCAAACAAAAGGGTTTAGTGGCGGAGCACATTGAGGACTTCCAAAAATTGAATATAAGGGTAACTGATATTCCAGAGGAACATAGGATTGATTTCTTCATAAGGACTTTAAAGGATAACATCCAACATGAAGTTCGAGTTTGGGAACCTGATTCATTGGAAAAGGCATTCAGGTTGGCAAGAAAAATTGAATGTAAAATTATGGCAACAAGGAAGCCTACCACTCACATATATAAAGATGGAAGTGTTGCCACTCCTAGACTTCCACAACCTACAAGGTTTACACCACAAAAATTGGAAGAAATAAGAGAAAAAGGGCTTTGCTACAGTTGTGATAGAAAATACACTAAAGGTCATAAGTGTGGTGAGAAGAAATTATTTTACATAGATTGTGAAGAGGAAGAAGAAAATGAACAAGAATCTTCAAAAGAAGAGGATATACACTAGGAACCAACCTTAGAAGAGGAAGAAATGAGTCTGACCATATCATGTAATGCATTGGCAGGAAATATGACTCCACAAAATCTCAAGATAGAAGGACATATCGAGAAGAAAAAGGTAATAGTGTTGATTGATTCGGGTAGTACCCATAATTTTATTCATTGTAAGGTAGCCAAGGAATTGAATTGTTTCCTATACCCAGCACCAGAATGTCAAGTGATTGTTGCAAATGGATGAACTATAAATTGCTCTGGAAAATTCCATAATGGGCGGAAACATGAAACTGGGTTACACTTTTGTGAGAATCGGGGGCCAAAAAATTTTTTCGGCAATAGTTCGGCCGAACATTTTCAAAAGATCGGCCGAACTCTGTAATAGTTCGGCCGAACTTTCTTAGAAATTTCGGCTGAACTAGTGATTATGTTTAGGTTGACGGCACACTGACGGCATGGGCAAACATAATTTTTGCCGGATATTGGAAAACCGACAACAAAAGTTCGGCCAAACTTTTACTTTTAAAATAGGTCGGTCGAACTAATTTCTATAAATTAATCACCTGCGAAGTTTGTTTGTTTACCAGTTTCATTGTTCCCATGAATTTCTGTCAGTGTCACTGTTGTTCGCGCATTTCTCCTCCCGTCAACGCTATTGCTCCTCCTGTCCGCGCGTGCTCCTCTCGTCGGCGTTGTTGCTGGTTTCATCAAGTATGTTCGACCTTACCGTTTTCTCAAAACCACAATATATAATTTTAGTGAGCGCTACAATTTTTTTTTGGAGTGAACAATGATACAAAATTATCCTATAGTGAATCGACAATGAATTAGAAATGGATGCTTCAAAATTATTTCGTAGTGACTAATTAAAAAAAATTACAGGATTGTGTTTCGGTTGAATTCCCCTTTTGGCTTGTTTATGTATTGCCCAGTTAAGTGGGTATTTTATATTTTTTGGAATTGAATATAGTGAATCGACAATGAATTAGAAATGGATGCTTCAAAATTATTTCGTAGTGACTGATTAAAAAAATTTACAGGACTATTTCGGTTGAATTCCCCTTTTGCCTTGTTTATGTATTGCCCAGTTAAGTGGGTATTTTATATTTTTTGGAATTGAATATGTTAAAGGGCTTAATCCTCTGTCACTACTTGGATTAAAATCATACAAGAAGAGCTTCATTCCGGGCTTCACCTTTTCTACAAGCTCCTTTTTGGTTGGTGGCAACCCAAACACTTTGTATCAGAAACACTCCTACTTTGTATGAGAATTACACATAAAAATCAAGCTGACAAACTTATCTTTGCCACTGCCATCTTCATTGTTTGCTTCCTTGCCGCCTTGTTTTTTCTTCTTATTTTGATCAACCTTTGCATAGCAGGGTCAGATAAACCCTTGGGTTTGTTCTCCGTCTCTATTTTAACAATATTATCCACAACATATGGGGTATAAGAAACTATTCCCGCACATAGAATTACCTCCTGTGCATGCCGAACTAGTAACATAACACATAGGATAACCGCACACCTCCTTTTCCTTGGGTACAGGGGGATTGAGAAAAGGTCACGTCCAACTGTACATAGGGGATCGATAGTGGGCACGTAAAACCACCTCCTGTCTATGGCTCATGGGTAGTGTTGTTGGGAAGACCTGCTGTCTTGTCTCTGCTAGCCAGGTGTTAATGGTAAGCTATGTAGGAATTGTGTGTGGTTCCATAGGGGTAAGTGTCTTTCCCGAGCAGGGTCAGATAAACCCTTGGGTTCGTTCTCTGTCTCTATTTTAACAGTCTTATCAACAACATTAGTTGGTGCTGCCTCCTGCCACATATATCCACAGATTTGTTTCAGGCATTTGTAATCTTCCTTAGACTATCCACAATCTGCTTCACACTATACGTAATCTTCTTCATACTATACTATCCGCAGTCTACTTCAAAGATGACCAAACAATAGATCCACACTATTTTCAAACTCTTTAAACTTCACACTAAAAGCCCATCAACATATTCATACTGAATCTTACAAGAATCTGTAAACTGTTTTCAGAGATTTCCGAGTTATTCCTTATCAAAAGAGCCACAGACAAGGTATATAAATATAGATAGAATTACTTCCTTTTAGGCCGACCAACACTTTGGCATGTAGGCTGACTTGTAAAACATCATAATAGCTCGATTTTTCAACGTTGATGTAGAGCTGAAATAAACCATTGGTTCATGTTCTCTTTGACTAGGTCTGGGTTTTTGACTGAATCTATATGGACATTTCTGTCTAGTTAAATACCCTTCTGTTTGCAAGATTGATTTATCTTTTAAGATTTTGCATTTGTGTGTTGTATGTATCAAAGATTTCTATTCCCAGTTTTTTTATGCACATCAATTCAACTGTACAAACAATTAAATCTAATTTAATATTATTGTCTGCTAGAAGTTAGTTTATGTTTTAAAAATTTGCAGTGTTGTATGTAGCAAAATGTTCTATTACAGGTTTTGTTCAACATATGCATTCAGGTGTTTTGAGATATCATTGTGTGTTAGGTTATTTATGTTTTTAAATTTTGCAATGATATGTTGTAATATTTTTATTACATTTTTTGGTTTGCATGTTCATTTTGGCTGCAGAAATATTCTCTCCATCATAATATCACTGTGTTTGATATCTTGATTTATGTTTTAAATTTTGCATTCACATGTTTTATCATTTTGTAGAAAAGTATTTTTATGCCTTCTATATTAGGCTCTCTCTTTTCATACAAACTATATAAGCTTAAGCTTAAGGGGATATAATCCTTTTTGCCTTCCATATAGATAATGAAAATGATTGTTCCAAGTCTCATGTTGCTTCTCATGTTACTTTATAAACCTTGATTGGAAAGAAAAATAGGAGGGAAAAAATGTAAGAAATATAAAACATAATGAAACACAACGTAAGAAATAGAGAACATAATGAAACACACACATACATATCTCTAGACAATCAACACAATTATTTTCCTAGGAAATCCTTATGGGAGACAAGAAACCTTAAAAAGTAATGATGATCTAGACTCCTTTTTCCATAGGAAATCCTTATGGGATAAAAACAACACTAAAATGTAAACATGCTCTACTCTCTCTTTTCTGGTATGGAAAATATGTAAGTACAAAGAAAGAGGTAATCTCTCTAGAGTTAGCTAATACTTTTGGCATGTAAGGTTGCTATAAAAACTTAACTTCATACATTTTTCTCTCTAACTTCACACTTCTAGTTGTAATTTCAACTATGGAACAAAATACAATAACACAAAATGGAACTCTTATTCCTCCTAGTGGCCAAGTATTTAACATAGCATGATAGCCAATTAGGTGTAAGATTTGACTTCGTGAACCATTAACGAGGTTTGTGATTTTAGACCTTTTAGACTCTTGTTAAAATTCCACATGTAGCTAGCTTTCTATGCATGAGTAATGGGGCTAAAATGACATTCTCTCGTACCATGGTGGTCAACATGATAGGTCAACTTACTAAAGGCATAAATTTTGAATGAACTTAATTTGATGTTCTTCTTGCACCATTGGATATGTCTTTAAGTGTAGAATAATGGTCAAGATTTCGACACAAGGGATAATTGTTTGACCCCCATAAATGTCATTTAATACCTCAAAATGACTCCAAAAGGTTTTAGACCCCAATTCTCCACCCACCATTAAAATGACCCTACAAGTTGATTCTTTCAGTTTTTTCACTCTATAAGCATCAAAATATATGACAAATAATATAATTGTCCAATCTAGATCATTATTTAATAATTTGTTAAAATTATGAGTAAGATATACATCAAGGAATTTAAATAAATAGCGTTAATTCATTGAACACCCTTGTACATTCTTTGTTGATACTTTGAAAGTAATACGTTTTGAAAAATAATTTGTTTTCTGGATTATTAAGATTATGTAACTTTCGAACCATAATTACAAATTAATTTATTTTTTTACTTATCATTTAGCTGCTAAAAGTTGAAGAATTTATGTTGGTAAATAATTAATTAGGTCTATTTAAATCATTTACCACTTTTGGGATTTTTGTTTTCGTGGTTTCATTCATAATTTCACTTTTTTGGAAATTGTCAATTTCAATTTTTCACACCACATGTGCACAATCAAAGGACCTAAGGTCTTTCCCCTACCAAAGTATGTTCTTTTAAAACATGTTTTCTTGGTGATATGGGTGATTTAGAAATTATTGGGAGAGCGAAATTCCTCATTTAATACACAATATGTTTGGTTCATGCCATTTGATTCTCATGATTAAGTTGTAATCATGAGGCTCTCACTCAAGATTGGACCTTCCCAAAATCTTGTGACGTCTTGTCACAAACAAAACCATCAAACTGAAAAACACATCATGCAAGAAACATAACTCGCTGACATATCATTCTTCTCCTTCAAAGAAAAAAAATTCACATCATGTGAATATCTCCATGTACTCTTACATATTTGTGTACAAAACCATCAACCAAACACAAGTCGACAAAACATGCCTCTTCAAACAATTGACTCTCAAGTCAAATAATAGCTCATGTACAAATTTCCATATTTGTTGCATTTAAGTGTGTCAACATAACTCTACCTTCAACATCTTGCTTCATGCAACATGCGCCATACTTTGAATTTGCAAAGAAATTCATGACACATCAAAATACATGCAAGGCATTAATTGGATAAGAAAGCTAACCATCCGTTACCAAACAATTTCAATGGCGCTTCTTTTAGCTGCACTTCATCATCATGTGAATCATCTTGACCCTCATTGATTATGGAATCCTCTTTTCCATTCTTGTCATTATCTCTTTCCACCTTCTTCAAATGTTGTGGATGACTTGTTGGATACAAAGTCCAACACTTGTCTACAAGGTGACCTTTTTTATGGCGATGAGTAATAAACAATTGCAACTTATTTTCAACATCATTTTCCTTGTAGACCTTAATTGGATAAGAAATCTAACCATTCGTTACCAAACCATTTCAATGGCGCTTATTTTAGCTTCACTTCATCATGTCATGTGAATCATCTTGACCCTCATCGATTATGGAATCCTCTTTTCCATTCTTGTCATTATCTCTTTCCACCTTCTTCAAATGTTGTGGATGACTTGTTGGATACAAAGTCCAACACTGGTCTACAAGGTGACCTTTCTTATGGCAATGAGTAATAAACAATTACAACTTATTTTCAACATCATTTTCCTTGTCTAATGGGCCTTGGACCTTTTGCCTCATTTATTTAGAAAGTTTCATGTGCATGGATATCTTATTCCAACATCTATAAAAATTATGATTATTCAAACCACAAAAGGAACATGCAAGTTCTTTTCCAAATCTTCTGTGAATAATTACCATGTTTATCATAATCAAAAGCAATTTGATTAGAGGCAAATTTATACATTGAACATTCACCGTTGTTGCCTTCTTGAGGAAGTGAATTTGATGAGGTAGTGGCTCTCCTCTAAATACTATCAATGAATTCAATGACTCTAGAGCTTTCAACATCCTCTTCTTTTACATTCTCATTAGCTGCATGATTATTAACATCTTCTTGCAAAGTGGGTGTCAAACTTTTCCATTCATCATGAATACAAACTTCACAAGCTTGAGGTAATGAACATGAAATAAAATTCCTTCTTGGAACAGCTTCATGTGCCTCCTTGGCTTTGGAGCATTCTCCATCATGTTTTCCATAACCAAGACCCAAATAATTAGGTCCTTCCTCAACAACATTTGGCTCAACTATGCCTTGTACTCAACTATGATGTGTACATGTTTTCCTTTAACCCTTTACTTTCATAGCACATTTTCATCAAAAATTTGGACCTTATTCCTCTAGTGTGTCTTTGAAAAGCATGTACACATTCATTTTGATTAAAATAGTTCAGCCAAAATAATTTCTATAAATAAATTGCTCACGAAGTTGTTTTGTTTACCGGTTTCATTATTCCCACGAATTTCTGTCACTGTAACTGATGTTCGCGTGTTTTCGCTCCTCCCATCCATGCTGTTGCTCCTCGTGTCCGCGCTGTTTCTCCTCTCGTCCACGTTGTTTCTCCTCCCATCCGCGTTGTTGCTCCTTTCATCGGCGCTGTTGCTCCTTTCATCGGGTATGTTCGACCTTACCGTTTTCAAATTTTTCACATGTATTTGAAAAATTCTTTACTGCGATATACTACCTCTTATGTATTTGATTATTCTTCACTATTTTCAAACTCTTTACACTTCCTTAGACTATCCGTAATCTGCATACTTCATTTAGAAAATTTAATCTCAACAGAAAACAGGAAACTGATGTAGAAAAGATGCGAAACCGAAATTGCATAGGCCCAAAGTAAGAATGAATATATGATCAAACATTGTATAAAAATATTACCTATGCTGGGAGTGGCCTTTTCCAACTTCAGAAAGAATTTGGTTCCACATTCATTCCACCGGAAGACGCTGCCTTGTAGATACCATATATCTGTATAAGGTTAAAATCATACAAGAAGAGCTTCATTCCGAGCTTCACCTTTTCTACAAGCTACTTTTTGGTTGGTGGCAACCCAAATACTTTGTATCGGAAACACTCTTGCTTTGTTTGAGAATTACACATAAGCTGGCAAAATTATCTTTACCACTACCATCTTCATTGTCTTCTTCCTTGCCGCCTTGTTTTTTTCTTCTTATTTTGATCAACCTTTCACACAGCAGGGTCAGATAAACCCTTGGGGTTTGTTCTCTGTCTCTATTTTAACAGTCTTATCCACAACATTAACCTTTGACACAGCAGGGTCAGATAAACCCTTGGGTTCGTTCTCTGTCTCTATTTTAACAGTCTTATCAACAACATTAGTTGGTGCTACATCCTGCACTTTCAGGCATTTGTAATATTCCTTAGACTATCCACAATTTGCTTCACACTATACACAATCGGCTTCATACTATACTATCTGCAATCTGCTTCAAAGATGACCGAACAATAGATCCACACTATTTTCAAACTCTTTAAACTTCACACTGAAAGCCCATCAACATATTCGTACTGAATCTTACAAGAATATGTAAACTGTTTTCAAAGATTGTCGAGTTATTCCTTATCAAAAGAGCCATAGACAAGGTATATAAATATAGATAGAATTACTTCCTTTTAGGCCGACCAACACTTTTCCATGTAGGCTGACTTGTAACACATCATAATAGCTCGATTTTTCAACGTTGATGTAGAGCTGAAATAAACCATTGGTTCATGTTTTCTTTGACTAGGTCTGGGTTTCTGACTGAATCTATATGGACATTTCTATCTAGTTAAATACCCTTCTGTTTGCAAGATTGATTTATCTTTCAAGATTTTTCATTTGTGTGTTGTATGTATCAAAGATTTCTATTCCCAGCTTTTCTATGCACATCAATTCAACTGCACATACAATTAAATCTAATTTAATATTATTGTTTGCTAGAAGTTAGTTTATGTTTTAAAAATGTGCATTGTTGTATGTAGCAAAATATTCTACAAGGTGACCTTTCTTATGGAAATGAGTAATAAACAATTGCAACTTATTTTCAACATCATTTTCCTTGTCCAATGGGCCTTTGACTTTTTGCCTCATTTATTTAGAAAGTTTCATGTTCATGGATATCTTCTTCCAACATCTATAAACATTATTATTATTCAAACCACAAAAGGAACATGCAAGTTCTTTTCTAAATCTTATGTGAATATTTACCATGTTTATCATAATCAAGAGCAATTTGATTAGAGGCAAATTTATACCTTGAACATTCACCGTTGTCGCCTTCTTGAGGAGGTGAATTTGATGAGGTAGCGGCTCTCCTCTGAATACTAGCAATGAATTCAATGACTCTAGAGCTTTCAACATCCTTTTCTTTTACATTCTCATTAGCTGCATGATTATTAACATCTTCTTGCAAAGTGGGTGTCAAAATTTTCCATTCATCATGAACACAAACTTCACAATCTTGAGGTAATGAACACGAAATAAAATTCCTTCTTGGAACAGATTCATGTGCCTCCTTGGCTTTGGAGCATTCTACATGTTTTCCATAACCAATACCCAAATAATTAGGCCCTTCCTGAAGAACATTTGGCTCAACTATGCCTTGTACTCAACTATGCCTTTTACATGTTTGCCTTTAAAACCGTTTACTTTCATAGCACATTTTCATAAAAAATTTGGACCTTATTCCTCTAGTGTGTCTCTCAAAAGCACATACACATTCATTTTGAGAGGAAATTGAAGACAGAAACCAATAGCTAATTCTTCTAACTAACCTTGACTAAAATGAGCTAAATTTTACTTTGATACCAACTTGATTTGAATATGGACAAACTAGTTTTGTTGGGTTGTCTCCCTCATTAGTTAAATAAAAATGTGTTTAGGAATCGTCTAAAGTTAGCCAATTGGGAAGGGGTTTATGTGTCAAGCTTTAAGTGTATTTTGTGAGAAATTTATGAGTTAATTAGCTTTTAAAAACTCATGTGTACAACAAATAAAATGCAAATTTTTTATTTTGGAAATTTTTTTCCCTCAATCTAGATTCTGATCATTGGACATGTAAGAGGAAGCAAGAGGGAATTCACTTTTCAAATTCTAGACCTTGTCTAAACCAAAATAAACTAGAGGTTGAGTTTTCAAATACATTCACTTATTTGGAAAAGTTCTAGCTACCAAAAGTCCATATGCCAATCTACCTCCCAAGAAATACATTTATTACACCACTGGTTAGTTTTTTGTCTTCCTATATTCTTTATCAACCTCTTCTAGTGATTCTTGAAAGGTGGATACTTAAATCCTTCCTAAAAATTTGAGCTCCAAAATGAGAAGACATATAAGGTCATTTTAAGTCATTCCTCTATCAAATTATAAAAACCAAGTGAATATTTCTACATATTGATTTCTGTTCCATAAACTGTACAATATAGGTGGAGTTGCCTCACCCTAAGTGAGATGTTTAACAAACATAATAATAGAGTGACGTCACCAAAATATGTAGCCTCTTCAAGGTATCATATCCTCTCATCAAGGCCAAGAATCTATTCACGAAAAATGTCCTATGGAAATGATGGTTTAAGAAACAAAACCAGAAAAAAACCTTCAGTGAGAACAAAAAAATCTAAAACCTCTTCAAGGTCTTCAATTTGCTCGTAAAGTTAAATTATGTCTTGATCAAGTCCAACAACAAAGAAACATTCAATGACAACACCAAAATCTACAACTTCTTCAACGTCTTCTAAACTATCTTCAAAGTCAATATATTGTGTGCATCAAATTCCTCAGCAAGGTCATCAATGGAGTCATCAAAACTACTATTTCAAACTTCAATGCCAAAAATAAGTCAAAAGAATTCAATTTGTCCTCCAAAAACTTTTTCTCTGAGCAAAGCTAGCATGATGTCATCGAGAAATTCAGTAATTCCACGAGGAAATTCTATCAAAGTTAAAACAAATCCTTTTCATCCATATTTAATGCCTACTTTTTTAGGTGGAACACCTCCAAACACTACAAGAAAAAAGCACATTGGTGAGGGGTGAAAATGGTCACCATAAGCTCATTGGTGAGGGTCAAAAGAGCCTTCGTCACCAAAAACTGAACGTTACCAAAGGTGGCGTCGCCGAAAGTATAGGTGTTGTGGTGACATTCAAGGTCCATCACCAATAATGATTTATAGTGACGAATAGTGACCGTCACCATTTCATATGAGCAATGGTGACGGATAATAGCCTTCGTCACTAAAAAACGGAACGTCACCAAAGGTGGCGTCGCCGAAAGTATAGGTGTTGTGGTGAATATCTGGCAACCACAATTTGGTTGGGTCAGATTTATAGTGGACGCGATAGCACCGTCACCATTTCATATGAGCAATGGTGACAAACAATAGCCTCCTTTGGCCACTAAAAAATTGAACGCCACGCCAAAAGGCCATTTAAAGTATAAAAGGTGACATTCAAGGTCCGTCACTTTAATATTGATTATAATGACGGATAATGACCACACATTTCATATGAACAACAACGATTTTTTGTGATGGACTCATGGTCAGCTACTATTGGTGCATATATATGTTGATCGCTCATTGACCGTCACCATAAACCCTGTCAGTGACATCAAGGTCTATCACTAATAATGACTATAATGAAAATGTTGACCTCACCATTTCATCATGATGGCGGTGACTACCTTGAAGGTCGCTACTATTGATGCGTATATATGGTGGCGTCATTGATCTCACCATTTCATATTTTGGTGAGAGTCGAAAATGTCAACATAAGCTCATTATGATAGCCAAAAGACATCCGTCACCAAAAACTGATCTTCGTCATCTCCTATATAGCAACATTGTACACCATAATCAACCACTAACCTCCTTGTAAAAGGTGGTTTCCATTGAGCTAGCACCCTTTAAAGAATTAGACTTTAAACTAGCAATTTTCCTTAAAGGTGCAAAGATACACAAAAGGAATAAGAAACTGCCAGAAAAATCGAAATAATTCCATGTCTTGCTTCCATTTTCTATATTCTACTTAATAATTTCACAGTATGATTCGATCTATGACGATATTTGTGCTTTATGTTCTTAATTTAATAGTAAATGTTATATTCGCATAAAATAAATGAATAATCGAGAGGCCTTACGGCTAATTTTTAATCCTTACACCAAAATCTCTTAATATCTGGCCTAGAACAACTTATCTGTAAACAACCTAAGTAGATTTTAAATGGAAAGCCTACAAAACCAAACAGTAGTTTACAAGTTAACATTTTGGATATAACTTCTGCTCAATTTATATGACAAGTTATTACAACCTTGAAAACTAGTTCTTAGCTAAAAGACTTTCTGTCAATGTTTACGTCAAAGAATACAGTCATGGCGTTGCACTTTGTTTTTTCAATGAGGGCATGTGGAACGGGATAAAGGTTGTATGAGAGTATCAAACCATAAATGAATTTCACTTAAAACATGAGCATGGACAAAGTCTCATAAGCAACAAAAGTCAAGGTTGAATATATGAAAAGCATTGAGCTAAACACATAATTAAACTAAAAGCAACGATGCAAAATGAAATTACCATCATATACCATCTCGCTTGGTTAGTTCTTCGTAAAGAGAAAGTACTGCATGATCCAAATTCTCATCTTACTATATAATGACCATCTAATTTAAAATGTCCAGACACAACAATCAATGTTATTGTATTGGTGACTATTATATATATCAAAGTATGTACTATGTAGGAGAATAATCGGTAGTTGAATTACTTCTCTACTTTGATGTACTACTCGGTAGTTGAATTACTTGGAAATAAAAATCCTTATTAGAAGATAACGCAAAGAAAAGCGTGCTTCTTGAATATGGATGGCCATCTGGATTTTATAGAGTTATAATCTAAATAATAAATAATTAGAAGCACAAGAAACTAAATGTAGATGGATGGAGTGTAATAAAATAATTTGGATAATTTAGGTTGCACGTATCTTTAAATGGAACCACTTTTTCCTTTTGGATTCCTGGGCTTAATATGCAAATAAAATTTTTGATTCAACCAAAAAGCACAATATTTCAAGTCTTAGCTTGCCCGAAATGTAGGTAAGGACAACATTTGGAAACGGTGATCACTTTTGAAATGACCACTTTCAAAACCTTGGAAACAAGAGCAACGAGCACTTCCACACATTATTGTAAAGTCCAAAGTCATGACTTAGGAGCATGAGCACACCTAATTCAGGGATGATTAAATATGAAACGAATTGGGTTGAAATTATATTTAACCAGTCTGAAGTTAAATACTAAAATCTAGCAGAAATGAATTTATGCTCAAATATTATAACCAATTATATAATGCTATAAAACTATTCATTATACATTCTCTTTCGCTTACTTTTAGTGCTTTACTCAAACTAGTGCTTTTGTCAGAGACATCAATTCTACATGTATCTAGGTTTCCTGAATTACTAATGATGTTCAATAAATGAGGGGCATGTAGCTCAGTAGTGTTGTTGTTAATGACTGCTGGCAGAAAAACTGTGTAACCTATATGTATAATTTTTCAAGACAAGATACTTAGTTTTTCTGGAGGTTGTCAGGGACCCCCAGGTGTTGTGGCCCGACGAGGTATTGGAAATAGAATACACACATTCATGTTGAACTTTTGGCAATGCCTTCACAGGCAAGTACCAAGCATAGACAACCCACTGTCAAGTACTTAAAAGTTTCTAAAATGTTTCAAGCATGACATTGAAGACTGAATAACAAAGTTAGACCAAACTAGTGGATGACTCGCATTGAAAGTGTTTTCATGGGCCAAGTGTTCTCAAGAGCTGAGTAATCTGAACTGTAACCAAGGACTTTGAAAAGTTCTGTGCTTGCTCAAGTAACAGTATAATTGTTAATTAGCTCATTATGCCAGGGCTGCACAGTGACCACTCGTATTGGAAAGTGTTTGCTGACCAATATTGAGGCCCCCGCCTGTGTTCAACTACTAACTCACCCTATATATGTTTGCTTGGCTTTAGACAATCCAATCGCCTGGGTTAAATGAAATGAATGTTCGTTAGACAGAGACAGACACTTATAAAGACAGGGAGTTTATCAAGAAAGCCGCATCGGGTGAAACTAACGAGACCGCGTTCAATCCCATTGAGTGATATAGCCACTAGTGATCTCGCCTGGCGAGAAAGACTCCATTTCCCTAGAGCTTCGCTGTTAAACAGGATCTGCAGACTGAACATTCACACAGTTACCGGATATACTTCACAGCCAAGGCTCTTGCTAACCAGAAGATTCCATATCTGCCACATCCTGCTTACAAGTTGTTGGACACATACTCACAGAAACACAAAGGTTGATCCTAGACCTCCTACAGACATCCAAGGAAGAAAGCTTTGGTCGAGTGATGAGGTTCCACCAGTTTAACCTGCTTTGACACATCCGTGTATTCATAAGTGCTCATAATATTAGTCTGAGAGGAGGTCACCCTGATGACTCCACCTCAGACTAGGAAGTAAGTTTGCACCTTCCAATGACTCAAAAAATAAAAATAGCATGAAAAAGAAATTCTCCAGACATCAAAACAAACAAACAAAAAACTAGATGAAGAGGTTGAATTATCATCTTGATTACAAAAGAAACGAAAAGAAAATGTGACAATAGTTAATTAGTAGTTTCCAACTTTTCACGAAGATGTCGAACATTTTTTGATGTACATGCATAAAACTCTTGACTTCAAGATGGACTCGTGGTTGCTTTGTCAAAGCCATTCAGTATGCTAAAAATTGTTCTGATAAGTCAACCGACATGGATAAACCATGATCATAAAGAGATAAAATTTGATAAAACTTCAACAAAAAGCATGGATGAAGTTCATATCACAAATTAAGACTCCATGAAGAAACATTCAGCAAACTTTTTAAGGTTCCATCTTCCAGCACTCCTTAATGATAGGTTTTAATAAAATAATCTTCATTTTAATGGGAAGGTGCTACCCCCGTTAAGTTATAATATTTTGTCTCTACATTTTTATAAAAGATAGCATCTCGCAATCAACAAGTATATGAAATTGTGCTAGACAGGGATCACAGATGTTCGGAATTTGTAAGTGACTCAAAAGGGACTTCTTAAGCCATGTACACATGGAGTTAAGCTTCTGAACTCGGGGTTTTCCAAATATAATTAAGATAAAATCTATTCAATGGTCAAATTAAAAATTCAAGTTGAAAGGAAGAGAAACATTAAGAAGCACTGCAAATAGTCTCGAGAAGAAAGTGTACCTGACAATAGAATGAGCATCGACTCATGCTCAATTTCCAAAGGCCAAAATTATAAACGGCCATGTATGGTAAGAAGCTCTCCAGAACCTAATAAGACCGACCATCGTTATTTAAAATGGTTTAGAGACACTTTGGAGAATCCAATTGAAGAACCAGAGGGAGAATAGGACGTCTTTATCTTATACACGTTTGCACAGATATGTACCCCCGATCCTTTCTCCGAATCATGGCTCTTCAATTGCAAACAACATGTGGGTATTGACCTAGAGGTAGAATGAAACGATGTGTCAAGCTTTAGAAGTATTTCATGTTAGCTACCAACAAGTGTGAACGTTCCAATGCCTTTTTAGAACCCTCCAAGGAATAAGACCACACAGCAGTCAACAAGAGTGCCAAGTGGGCAAGGGCTCCTAGGAACTTGCTGCAGAAACAATATTTATGTAAGGCTCTATCTAGATCAAGTGTCATCATTCAATAATCAATATAAAAACAAAAAGCCGATGATTACTGAACCCTCTCTTTGGATTCATTAGAAGGAAGAAAGGTTTCATCAAGCATCAACTTACGTAATTTTGGGATTAGAATATGACGACATATTGATGAAGCAAATCAAGAAAATGAAACTATTTCATTCTAAGGAAACCGCTGCAAGATGAGTCAAAAGGAAAATAATGAGGTACATGTATATATATGCTGACACCGGATGCTATGAATTCATGCCATGTGGTCAGTAGGTAGTATACTTATCTTTAGAAGTATAATCAAAATAGAAAGCAAGAACTCTTATGATGCACAGTTGCCAAAAGGGCATGATCTACACCTGATGAAATCGACATATCATGTCCTCAGTATGGAATATGAGGGATAGACATTATCAAGGAACTCAGCAATGGAAAGCCCCTGGGAATGAAATAAAAACTATGGAGAAAGAAAAAGGAATATCATGGGAAGTACAATCTCATGGAAAGAAGCAATCAACATCCAAGAAAGCCAAGAAGGATTCTGACTAGAGGTCTCCAGGAATATATATAAGACTCCACGAAGTATGGAAAATATAGAGGACCCTTGACAATACATATCTTTAGGAGATAAAAAGGATGTCGATGCTCATAAGAAGGATGTCATGGTGAAAGATCACCACTAAGGTGAATTTTGATTTAATTATTCATATTTATAACTCCTAGAATAATATCTCAGATGAGCTTATTCAGACAAAATAAAAGGAAGTATATGTCTTCCACAAGTTGATAACCATATTGCAGATGTAAGATCCTTGGAAGAAGTATGGTTCGGCGAGTAGCATTATATGAAGGTAAACCGTATGAAATCGATAATTCTACTTTCTAAGATAAAAAATCAAAAGTGGATAACATTTTGAGCTCTAATGAAGATATATCCCAAAGATGAAGACTCCCAACAACGAAGAAATTCAAGACATCAAAGCAGCAGTTCTTCATGAGCAATGCAGAGTCCATCATTGCCGCCATTGTGTCCCTGATTAAGAGGGGGCCGGCATTAAGTTTATTACTCGGCAGAAACTCGGAACCAAGTCCCTAGGGAGCTCCGGACAAGTCCTCTGAAGGTGAGGGAGCTCTGACAAGTCCTTGGATAAGAGGGAGCTTGAGAGAAAATTCCTGATAGAACGATGTCCTCCCCACTAAGAGGGAGATAGACGCATCATTTTGGTCTTCACCGGAAGATAATGTGATTGACAATCCTCTCGGCATCCGATACACTTTTGGGGAAGTATTAGGTATCCAAGGTAAGAGTAGTCGTTGTTAATTTAGGTATTATTTCGAGGATTATTACTATTCCCCAAAAGAATAGTCCTATGAGGTCATACTCAATGAACACGTGTGGATTATTTACCTTGGGAGACACACATGGGCATGTCTATAACTGGCTGGTCTCGCCTACTTCTATTGTAGTCTATGGTCTGCTGTTATATTTGTTGTTGGAATTTATATCAACGGACAATGTTATTAATAAGATACATAAATATAGATTACCATAACTAATTTTTCTTATATATTCATTTAGTATGAATTTGTACCATTATGAAAATTTAGTTATATAAATGTTGGAACGTAACTAAGTTCGGTTTTCACACTACTTGTAATTATGAATGGTGTAATGAAGAAGACAAAGATATCACCATTTTATTAAAGATAAAGAATATTTCTCCTATTGTGTCAAGCTATAACAAAATCATGTTTACCATAAGCTAAAGTTTAGATGACTATATAAAGGATGATGCTGATCTTCCACATGGTGTGTAATAATGGATCATGTCAGAGAATATTTGTCAGTCTTACTGATGCAGAATAGGAGGCTGTGTCCTGGGAAGAAAAGAAGAGGCATACTGTCTTTGTCTGGGTCTGTATACCACCTCACATTTTAAAATATTTGCATGCTTATCAAAGCAAAGATAAAAGTTCTCTGAGGCGTAGAACAAATGCAAGAAGGGAATAAGAACAATAAAGGATCTCAGGATTAGTTCAAGAAAGGAGGCAAGCATTCAATAAAGAAAACTTAATTGGAGATCTCTCCGTTTGTTCGTGTTCACCTTTACATCGTGGAGTCAAGGTAATTAATAAGAAGGCTACAACATCATGAAGAAAGGCTCGTATTGAGTTTCAAAGATGTCCAAAGGAGATGCTAAATATACTTATAAATAAAGACCAGGGTTGTATCAGATCAAAGTAAATAAAAGGTTAGCTTAAATGCCAGAATAAAATTAAGCCCCAGGTAAGCAGGTGAAGCAGGTAGGGAAGAAGAGATCAGGCTAGAGAAGCCGAGAAGAGGAGTGACAAGGGTCTTGGAGTGTTAATTGTGTCAAGGGTCTATTTATGGTTATGGTACTCACACAAGATCTATAAGAACAATTTGTTTTAGCCTTTCTCTCAAGAGGGGAGAGGTTTTATCTTGTTTTAAGAGGCCCAACCTTCATTTCTTGTGGTTTGATTGACTTGATGAAAATACATATTGGTTAACAAAGATAATATCTAAGTGCACATAATAAGTTCATAATTATCAAAGAAAGAGAAATCAATTAAACAACGTTAATTTCTCAACAAGGTTGATATACTTCACAATGAAGTGCCATCTCACCTAGGAAAGAACTATGAGGCACCTCAGGGAAAAATATAGATAATCATCCCGTAGTTCATTCCAAGAATGCTTGAAGCGTAATAAAGATTCAAAGCCTTCTGCTACTCACATATGCCCGTGCTAAGACACTTCTTTGCCAGAAAAAATTTCTCTACAAGGGGTGAGAATTTTCACAGATATTTTAAAACATCTAACCCGGTACACAGAGCAATCTATATAAATACCTTTGCAAATTTCTTGAGGGGCGTGAGCATTTTGAGGGGGAAATATTAGCAGATATGGATGGTTCCAAAGGTACAGAACAAGCCGCCTAGATGAAAGTGATGATAAAGAAGTTGCTCAATGTACTTACTCTCTAATCCAAAATTGAAACATTTTTCCAATTAGTATTTCCTGGGAAATTAAGTAAGGCTGTATTTTAGATGGTTTTTCCCTGCACTGCAACACGTGAGTATGCCCCAATAGTTGATGAAATTAGGACCCTGCATCCAGTGCCACGTATGCAAGAAGAAATGAGCCGCATGTCCTCCCCGATGTTGTCAATATCACTTAGGAACCAGCCAGGTATCATAATGCATATGAATTGTCAGACCCCTGCATTTTACGTCGGACTGATTCATGAAGGGTTATCATTTATAGAATTTTCAACTATTAGATCACCCAATGTCAGACCTATAATGAAAACTTCAGATTTTCCAAATTCAACTTCGAGCACGCTCACAGAGTAAATAATAAAGGATTAAACAAATATCGTAAGTGTATCGTAACATTTTATAATGCTGAACAAATCTTCCTATTATTATGAAGAACATGACCTAAAAGTAGAAGGAGAAATAAGATGACCTCAAGAATAATTTTTGATAGCTGTTGTATATTCATGTTTCAAAAATAGATACACCATTCATTCTACTACTAAATAAATATGACATTTTTGAGGATAAAATTAATGAGTGCTGAATACCATGTGAGTAGTTTAAGGATTTCTACTCAAAGGAAGACACCACAACAATTAATAGACCATCAAGCTTACTATTATGGGCAATGAATTAAGGATTCAGTGCATCTTTAGTCATAAGTTGTTTAGAGAAATAATAATGAATTTCCAAGAACAGACAATAATGAAGCCCTTCAAATAGACTATTAATTTGGGTATTTCACATATAAAGAAAAGATCTTATACCTAACGTGCAATTTCCCCCATCTTTAAACGTTCTAATAGAGTCTTCCAAAAGGCCTTGTGACCTTCACACCTGAAATTATCTAATCTAAAACTTCACTAATTAGACAACCTTTCTATTTTCTCAGTTTCTTTCATTGACGTATAATTATCTCTTTTCCTGACATTTGTCTGAATTGTCAATGTTTTTTCTGCTGTCACAGTCAAAATAAAGAACCTCATCTTTGCCTCTGAATTCTCACTTTTTAGTTCTCTATTTAAAATCACTCAAGTGATTTCAGCGTTGTCTCCAAACATGCTTCGTTTTGAGCCGTCTTTCGCTTTGCCTTTCACTTTCAAGCTCCAAGATAGCCTCCTTCAAGCCGTTTTTGTTTTCTCTTAATTTATCTATTACCAAGCGAAACAAATTTAATTGTTTTATAATATTTGTTTCTACCTTCCAAAAATCAGATTTAATGAGGCCTCTTCCTTGTTTCGGTACTCACCTCACTACGATTTTATCTGAACTTTATCTTCAAGTACTTAAATGAAAATATCCTAAAATCTTTTCCTATTTTCAACTGTGCCATCCTCATCATATTCTTATGATTGAGTCTACTGATACGTCCTTTAATAATTTCTACATGTTTTATTAAAGAAAGGTTTGATAATATGATTTAATGGCCATTAATTCCTATTTGTGTGTCCGGAATTTAAAAAATATCTCTATCCCAATTTTATTATTTCTTCTTACAATATTTTTTGGCATTTCACATTCGCATTCCACAATATCTCATTTTAATTTTTTTTGCATAGTTCTAAAAAAATTTGATGATGATTTGTTACTAGCTAAAACTCTTCCAGATAAGGAATGTCTCAACAGATCTTATGTGATTAATGTCCTTCAAACCATATTTTCTGTCACAGTATTTCGCTTGTCTTTCGTACTCAGCCCAAAATGTCTTCTAAGTACTGCCTCCCATTTTATAATTAAAGTTCTTCAAGTTTACATGTTTCATTTAACGTTGTTAAAGGCTTGTTTTCAGCCTTCATGTTTGTCCATGAGGAAGGAGGTCATTTATTTAAATTCCACCACTTTACCCATTTTCATGCAACTACCTTCATGTTACCAATGAAGTCCTAACACACTTTTCCATTTCACCTCCATCTTTGCTTTGAGATCCATCTGTGTCTAAAGACCACCTTAAAGTTTTCCTTACAGGCTGGCTAGTGGAAATGTTTGGCAATGTGATCGTTAACTTCCCCCACACATAATGTCTGGGATCGCCTAAAGATTTTCCTTAATCGCCTCGCCATTTTACCTACCATCATGGCTTGGCTTCCAAAATTCAAAATGTACCTATACTTCCATTAATTTCACGGTAAACAATATCCTGAGCATTGCCATGATTCACGTCATCTCCAAACCCGTATTTGTCACACTTCCTTGCTTGCATTGAGACTGCTTTGCAAGGCCTCTGACAAACTTCTAACATGTACGTAAACCTCAACTTGGCACATCAAGGGCATTTCATACAGACAACAATCATGAACGTTTCATCAAGCCTTTGGTTGAACTCTGTGAAGTTTCCAACATGCAAAACAAATTGGAGACACACAGATTTCAGAAAGCATAAAATCTCAAAGGATCAAATACATGGTGAGATCCTTATATCTCATGCCAACTTGTTGAAGATCAAATATGAACTTACATGAAAGCCTTTCATTTATCAGTAATAAATGGCTTCTGTACAATCAGGTTAGACTCTAAGATAACTAAAGTAATGTAATGGCACTGAAATGCAAAGAAAGGATTTAACATCAAGAACCTATCGAAATTATGTGAATTTGATTCCTAGAGATTCTTTCCTAAAGGGGTTTGACTAAGAACCTCCTAAGTCCATCCAATGCTTACCTAATGCCTCATCATTATAGTATATAGGAAAGCTGGACATTCGTGCAACAAGGGAATGTTGTTGGCTACGCAAATGGGCATCAACATGGATGTGTACAAATGAATTTCTCATATACTACCATCCTAACTCTTTGCTGAGTACAATTATATTGTACAATGGAACTCTTCTGCAGAAACCAGGTTGAAGCCTGTATAACTTGAGAACTATTTACTGTTTATGGTTAAGACTAAGACCACTGGTATAGAGCTGAAAACAAGTGACAACACTGAAGAATGTAGAAGATGAACCCCATCTTAAGTTCAAAACAAGGTAATGGGGCAAGTGTTAATCCAATGTTCAACAAGTCCCCTGGAGGTGGATGAAATATGGATACCATGCATAAAAGTCTCACTCATTTAGAACAAGAATGTAATAAAAATTAAAAAATATAAAATAAAATATATATTATATTATAATATTTATTATATTATTATATATATATTATATATTATTAAATTAATAATTATAATATTATTTTCTTATTTCTTTCAAGAATTTATATATATATAGATCATGAAAAATTATTATGTCAAGTTATAAATATGCCATATCTTTAACTTTGTGTTATGTACAGAGTACCTGAGAGAATTACCAAAAATAATCTCATAAAATTGTTAGCCATCACGCCAGATAATTATTTGTACCATGCTTAATTGTCATTATTTTAAAGCGATGTCTGTTCATAAACTGCCTAATGAATCTAATTTGAAATATAGCCATACTTATTATTCTTCATCATCTCCAATTCAAGAAAGTTGCAGACCTAGGGAGAGATGGGATAGAACTATATGAATCGGTTTAATTATAGAGATCTTGATTTTTCCATGATCTGGCATTAAACAACACTTCAAACTTTTGTGAAATGGTGCCTATATAGTATATATACTTGGTCTCTGCTTTATTAATGTATGAATAGATAGAAGAATGAAAATAAAATGTAACATCTTCTCCTTTGCCAAATTACTCTATGAAAAAGAAAATTAACTGTGAACATCAAGACGAAGTAATATTTAATGTCAGTAATACTAAAATATTCAATGACCAATCTAGAGACGTCTTGATTACAAGTGTGTTCTTTAGGCAATACTTCCTCCTCTTTGTGACATACCACTACTTAGAATTTTTAAACTTGAGAGCCCTACTGAGTTTAAACATGATTGCCTCATAACATTTGGATCATTCACTTTGCTCATCAGGTTTAGTTCTTGGAGTGGCTCAGGGTATCAAGAGGTATTTATACTAGTAGTATAAAAATAGATAGTTATTTACTCCAAAGAAATATACTTTGTATTTAATGATTGTTTTCACCAGAACCTGGGCACAGCAAAATTGAAAATGGGTTCCTTTATCTTGTTGCTTTCAGTTAGAGAATATACTCACTGTGGATCGGGGCATATTGGTGCTCATCGATGGCGAGGCCAAAACACCAGTGGTGAATGGATTTCTGTTCAGATGGGAGAAAGTGTGTTATCACCGATAGAGTGGTTCCAGTAATTATAATCCTGTGCAGAAAGAATATTGAACATTTTCTCTGCAATGATTTCATTTTGCATCCCTGGCTACATTTACTTCCACAGCACTGGACTGCTATCCTAGAATCTCATGACTATCACTGGTTAAATTTTATTGGATCTGAATTGAGCAATATTTGGGTCTGCACTTTTCAACATTCTCAGGAGCACTGTGTTGCTTTAGCATGCCCTCAACCATAAGTATGACATTCACTGTAATACTGAGCTCTTATACACATTTCTTCCACCTAAAATTATCTTAAGAGTGAGATAATAATTATCCTCCAATTACGTACTTTTAGTGAAATCACAGTCGTTATATCTCAAGAGGTTATTGGAGAGAAGCAAGCAAACGGGAGATGGAGAAAGAAACTAATAAAAACATCATTCCGTTCAACTAGCATCAATAAAGAAGAACAGTGTAAGGCCTTGTTTTCTTCGAAATACTTTAGTAGTTCCCATTCAACTGCCTGACAAGCACAATGTAATGAGAGAGGAAGAATGTATCCAGGCTAAAATATTTGATAGAGAATTAAACACTGACTATTGCCCACGGCCCCCCTCGTGTTCTTCCCTCACGCCCCTCCGTCCCTCTCACGCCCTGACGTCTCTCCCATCCCCCTCACGCCCTCGACCCCTCCTAGATGGGGAACGTCTCTTGACGTCCCTCCACCTTTGCAACTGGAGCCAGAACGTCCTGAAGTCCCCAAGACCCTGGACCGTGGGGGGCGAGATTCTAGACCCCTAAGGGGGGACCAGTCCGTGTGCCTGCAGTATAATCCTAACCTTCTCTTGACAAGGTATTGACGGATGCCAGCTATAGATTGAATTTAAAGTTATTAAATGAAATACCGCCATATATATAATTTTTGTCAAGGCATCATGGTCTAGAGAGACTAGGAAATAAAATTTTTAGAAGTAATATGTATTTAGACTCCCATTTGCAGCTTAACCAAAGGGTCACATGCTCAAAAACAGTAACAAAGATGGATACAAGACCATCATGAGAGAAATTTTATATCCTAGATTAGGGTATGCCCAAGGCCATGACCGAAAAAGTCATGCTTAGTGGAGCCAACCAACTTTATCTGGACCCTGGTCCAAAGTTGACCTCATAAAATAATTCTAAGATCATTTACACACCTTCAATTCCGTAGACAAAATCAAGTATTGGTAAGTTTTTGAAGGTGATGCAGTAAATAGTTGGGTTCCCTTTATTGAATAAAAGAACTTGAAATGTGAGATTGACATGAGGGAAGATGATTCAATAGAACAACGACCAACCAAAAAATCCTCTGTGACAGTTCCTTTAAAAGGGCCAACAGAGATAAATAATGACAGTAGAACAATAATAATAAAACCAACCTGAGTATGAAGTTACCAATGTAGGGATAGAGACAAATCCAATCTGAGCAAGCTTCACGTAGACAATGATTTAAGGTGCAGAATTCCAGACAATACAATTTACAAAATAAATGAGTAAGAAGATAAATTACAGAGATAGATAATAAATCCCACCTCACCGACGGAAAAGTAATCACTTCAGAGAAGCAGAGGAAGATTGGCCTTTTCACCAAAATATACAAGAATGGCAGACATGACAAGAAAATTGTAAAGAGTTGCAGCTTTTTCAGTGCAACTCTATCTCAAGATCATTCCAAATGCAGTAACATCATAAAACCCTTAAAGAGCTATGCAAAGATGCAAGTGATATAAGACTATGTCATACAACATTTCTCCATAATGTCAAAGATGTTATAGTCAATTTCAAGTTTTTATATCTAATCTCTATATGATTTTCATTTTTTCTTTAAATAATTATAATTATTACATTTTTGTTTCAAAAGAATGGAATATAAGTTGAACCTATGAATTGCACTGTGATGCAACACATGGATAAAAAATTGAACTATGCCATCATGGAGAAGCAGCCTAGTGCTTTGCAAAATCACTAAAGCATTCTAGAACTCACATTGGGAGTTTTCAAAGATTTATAAAGTAATGGTTCCTCATCCAACAAGATGATATCTTGTCACAAAGATAATAAGTCATAATCAAGGGGTAAGTGGGCCATGGATTCCGAGAATATGATTAGAGATAAGACCCTACAAAAGCAAAGAAGCGGGCCGGAGATTAGGAAGGCTTTTGACCAAGAGCAAATAAAGAAGCTCTTGGAATAAACTTGGTTAATGCAATGACATCAACTCCAAAATATAGATCATCACTACCTGAAGAATGCACTAACTCCAAAACACCTTCCCGAGCACAAGAAAAGGGCCTTGAGGTTAAAATATTCAAGACATCATGTATTAGAGCAAGTTTTGGATGATAAACTCAGCAATGGCTTGTTTTGGATCTATTAGCTCGAATGATGAAACAAGTCAATTTTGTCGAGATCCATCTAGTTTTGAGAGAGAACATCAGTTACATAGAAAAGAAAATTGTGATATACAGGATCCTTAGAGGTGGCTAGCTTATTGTCAATCTGGTATCACAAATGTGCACATATTTGCCGCAGAATGCTAGCCATGACATTTTTTCATAGGACAATAGAAGTTAGCAACAAGTCCTCTCCAACCAATTGTAGTTGAAGCACCATTTCAACCAGTGTTCTGTACTCTTGAAATGGATTTTCTGATGATGATTTAAACATCACTCGGTCTTCCTTAGAACAAAGGTATGATTACTTTTTCGGCCCTTCATTTCAAAGTTTTATCTGTTACATTTTGTTCCTCAATGAAAAAATAGATCTTCAGGACATGACCATTGATAGAGCTTGGCTTGGGTACGATTCCACTCTCTTTCTCCGGTTCAGGCCGGCGGTTGATCGCCTTCGGGCTCTTAGAGCTAAGAGAAATCTATTCTCACTTCCTAGTAAGATCTTCCTTGATGAAGATCTCACTAAAACACAAGTTGTTGAGCTCAAACGCTCTAGGGAGTTGGTTACAGCAGCACGTTAGGCAGGGAAATGGGCAGTTATCAGGAACCTCAAAGCAGTGATTCGGGACACTTTTCCACCTGGATGGAAGCCCCATTCTAGGTCCTCCAAATGACTGGATCGTTGGGGGAGGCAACAAGGGGCATCCATTTCCGTCAATTGTTGGAATGGAAATGGGTCATTTTGGGCATCGCCATGTCTATTATATGATTCTCTTCGACTGTCGAATATCTTATTCATCACCGAGATGCATGAGAGCCATGTTCGACCTCTCCCAGACATTACAGGTTACCATAAGTTCTCAACTTGTAGGCAACAGACAAGGGATTCTGGTGGTATCAAAGGTTCTGGGGGAGTTGCTTGCTTCATCAGAGATTCCTTTCAGAGCAAGATTTCTTTGGTGGTTGCGGATGATTTTGGGAGGTTAATGTGGGTTCGGGTTCAAGCATAGTGTTAAAAACTGGTCGGTTCAAACCGAAAACCGATCAAACCATTAGCCAGTCCAAACCGGTTGAAAAACCCAATCAACAACTGCATATAGCCTAAAAATCCGGTTAACCGGTGCTGACCGGCTGGTTCCGTCCTTAACTGACCAGTCAGCACCTAAGTTGTTGTAGGGACCCACGGACGGCCAGCAAGGATGTTTAGGGCTGATTTGGAGGGAAGGGGAGGGTTGTTTCCCTCCAAAAACACCCTCCCCAATCCTTTATAAGCAGGGTTAACCTCTCCTTTGTCTCACACCATCTCATTTGCAGTTTGTGAGTTTGATGGAGAGCTTGGAGAGTGTTGAGTGTTTGTTGGAGCAGTGATCTTTGAGGCTTGGAGTTGGAGTTGGAGCTATCTTGGAGACCCTCTCCAATCCTTTATAAGCAGGGGCAACCTCTCATTTGTCTCACACCATCTCATTTGGAGATTTTGTGTGTTTGATTGAGAGCTTGGAGAGTTGAGTTTTTGCTGGAGTAGTGGAACAGCATAGATTTTGAGGCTTGCTGCTTGAGCTAAGTAGTAGCCATCATGCCTCCAAAAGGCAAGGATACTGCATGGGCTCATTGTGATATGATTGATGGCAAAATTATTTGCAAATATTGCCAAAAATCTATTGCAGGAGGGGGTATTTACAGGTTCAAGAAACACTTGGCTGGGATAGGAGGCCATGTAAAGCCATGTGGAGCACCAAATGAAGTAATAGGGCATATTAGGGCAGAATACCTTCAGAAGTTTGAGACTCAAGTCACTGAACCAATAGAGAAGTTTGTGACTGGAGCAGTTGCAAAGTTTGGCAGTCGAGACTCGGGAGACTCAAGTTCAACCAACTGAGTTTGAACTTTGATCATGATTAGAAGTTTCAAATTTCAAGTGATAATGTTGATCATTAATTAGAATTTATTAATATCATATATGTAGATTTTTAGTAGATTTTCACTGTACTATGTAGGCCAATGGCCTCAATGCTCATAGCTTGTAGCATTGTTTTTGGACTTTATGGGTCATTTGGAGCCTCATTGCTTATGTATTTTTTCAATGATATGTATTTAACTCGGTGTCATAATGCCGTTTTGATATATTCACCTTTACATGGTATATAAATGAGAAAACTTTGCATATTTTGTCTCTATTGGCTTGGAATCATGGTTGCAGATCTTAAAAATAGTTTTTTTTATTAAAAAATAATTATTTAATGTATTTTTTTAAAAACTCGTTCGTTTAGACCTGACCAGTACTGGTTAGACTGGTTCCAGTCCAGTTACCAATTCATTAGGTCCACCGGTCCAGTTGCGGGTTCATTAGGTCCACCGATCCAGTCACTGGTTCCGATTTTTAATACTATGGGGTCGAGGGGCCTCTCCTCTCCCCAAGGACATTTACATTGGTGTTTGTTACTTCCCTCCTGCTTCTTCATCATATTCCATTCATAATGGACCTAACAGGGACCCCTTTGTCGATTTGTATGTCAACATAGCCCAGTATTCAGCAGTTGGGGAGGTTATTCTTCTAGGTGACTTCAACTCCCGCACTAGAGCCCTCCAGATCCCTCTTCACAATCGGTTTGAGGACGTGTACTGCATCCAAGAGATCGATCAAGAGTCAGTGGGATTTCACAGGATGTCTGATGATGTGTTGGGGCCCCTTACCACCTATGGTCGACATCTTTTATACTTGGACAAATTTTAGGAGCTGTGGATTCTTAATGGCCTCCTGCGTTTTCCAAACTCCCGCTTTTTCACATGTAGGCCTCATGGTAGAGGAGCAAGCATTGTTGATTATGTCCTCTCTAGCCAAAACCTCCTCCCCTTCATTCATCACTTTTTTGTTTCCCCCATCCCCTTAGCTGACCATGCTCTTCTTTCTTTCTCTCTCCGTGCTGACAACCCCTCCATTCTCACCCCACCTCCCCCCAAGGGCTCACCACGTACTACTTTTCGTTTTGATGAGGGTGAAGTCCTGAAGGAATAAGTTAATCTACTGAAGACGAATTTGTGAAATTCTCTATGTGTTGATGATATATTTCTCACAAAGGATGAGAGCCTCTTTAGTGTAAAAGGGAGTTGACTGAAAGTGTTACATGAGCCTGATAAAATACTTGTTGAGAATGTGGCATGATGGATTGTGAGCCCATGGCTACTTCCTTGATGAAGAAAAAGTTGCAAGAATGTTTTGTTGAGCAAAGAAATAGCATTGATAGGTTGTTGGTGTTTTCTTTTGTTCAAAGCTTTGGTTAAAGCTGGACGAATAGCTAGATGTTACTAATAAAAGAAGTATTGAAATCCACCATGGCTACCTTTCTTCTTTTGAGTAGGTTGAAGATTATGTAAGAAGCCTAGAATGGCTAAGGATCCCTTTGAGAGGGAGCATTGGTTTGATAGCATCATCGGGTTACCATAAGACCTATGTGGTCAGGGAATTTGGTTCTAAAGCTTGCAATCATGAGGTACAAATTTCATCTCTCCTTGAGAGGATATTGACGGTGTACAAATTTCATCTCTCCCTAAGAAGAGATTAATTGTGTACAAATTTCATCTCTCCCTAAGAGGAGATTGATGGTGTACTATTTTCATATCTCTTCAGAGGAGATTGATGGTGTACTATGTTAATCTCTCCTAAGAGGAGATTGATGGTGCATTTTTTTCATCTCTTCTGAGAGTAGATTGATGGTGTATTGTTTTTTTTTCATCTCTCCTCTTGTGAGCCCCATGCTGTATAGTGTAATGGTGTAATGGAGATGGTGCATCGAGAGCTCTTCATCTACTACCTTTATATGCTCCAGACATAGTGGTTTTGTTGGAAATATTATATCAGACATTTGCTCATCGAGTGACAAGTACTCTTAAGAGGGAAAAGTGGTCAATATGGCCTAAGTTTCCTATCAGGATCAGATACTATGTATTTGATCGCACCAACCAAGCCATGAAAGAGGCCAGTGAAATTGAATCATATCATTTTGGAGAGATAAGATTTAGGAAACATGATCCTGAAGATTTGGTTATTAGTCATTGTGTTGCTGTCAACCAGATGTGGCCTTATACTCATGAGAGGGATACTAATGAGGAAATATTCAAGAGACTTATTTATCCATTGAGGTTAAAGAAAAGCTAAATCAAGGACCTCAGAAGAAGGCCGAACAGACCCATGCTTCACCTATTGTCAACCTCCAGGAAGAAGTTGAAAAGCTCCAAAGGGTGTTGGAACAGGTGAAGGAGATGAAGGAAGCATTGGAGAAAGAAGCAGAGAGACTCAAGAGGAGGATTGAAGAAGAGCAAGCAACGAAGGAGGCAGAAGAACTGAGAATGAAAGCAGAACAAGATGACCTGGTGAAACAATTGGCTTTGGAAAATGAACAAAGAATCAAGCAGCAGGAAAAACAAATGAAAAGAGATGAAGAGCTTCGGAGGAAAATAGATGAGGAACTCCAAAAGAAGAAGGAATAAGCTATGTGGAAAGATAAAAGGATTGAACACCTTGGCATTCCATCATCTCCGAAGATAAACCCCACTCCTCAGTCTCCAGTTGAACCATGTAAGATTGAAGAAATGGAGAAGGAGCAATTTTTCCCCATGACCATGGCTGACCCAGTAGTAGTATTGAAAACATTCAATTATGAATACAAGAAGAACAAAGTCAGCAGGAGAGTTTCCAAAATGATAAGGTTGGGAGAGCGATTGTCACTGAGGAGGTTCCCATTCATGAAACAACAGCTGATCCAGAGATGGCTGCAGGTGCCAGTATTACCATGGCCCAAGCAACATGTGATAATGTTGCCATGCTGAAGAGAAAGGTCTATGTTGCTCAGTTGGAACTCAGTGCTGCTAAGCAAAGAATTACAGAGCTAGAATTCCAGCAGCAAGGTGAACTAGACTCAGTTAAAGAGTTCAAAGGGAAATCACTTGAGATCCAAGAAGAACTGAGTACGGTTCAGAAATAATTCTACAAGAGCATTCAAGGCATCAAAGATAAAACTCCTAAGTTTGATGATTATATAAAGAGGATGGTGCCTATCAAGGAAGAATTGGAGAATATTCTAAATATGCTAGATGACATCATTCAATGGCAAATACAGTATCCTGATGAGGGGGTAGACATTCCTCAGCTCCGTGACTTGGAGAAAATAATATGTTTTTCTGAAGCTTGTAAATGTCTCGACAGGGCTAGAGCCTTAGAGGAAAAGGCTGAGGAAGCTTTCAAAATTTGCTTCAAGTTTGGAGGAGAGGTTGATGCAGTCTTAAATAACTTCAAGTTGCCGATGTTCCAGTCAACATTTGGAACTTTACCTGTGAAGCAGTGCATAGAATAAAAGGAGAGAGTGATAGACAGCTGCAAGCAGGAGATCCAGGCATTAAAAGTTATCACCAGGGACAACACAATTTATATGAAGATTTTCAGAATACAATGTTGATCCAAATTAAAAGGAAGGTGTCTCTGTTTCTAACAAGGTTTGCATAGGTACGAGGCTATGGCAGTAAGCGAAGAATGTTGAGTAGTTAATCTAGGACCTGGGTTAATCTAACAAATTTTTTTTCCCTTTTATCTCATATAATTTTATAAAAGAATTGGCAAGATGAGAAGTTTCTATTTCACTCAAAGCCTAAAAGATATTAATTTTTTGGCATTGTGCTCAAATGGGTTTAAAATTCATAAGGTCACAACTCCACTAACATTTACAAGCAACCTCATAACATAAATAAGCAAAGAGAGACGGAATCAAAGAAAACCATCATATACATACTTAAGTGTCTTGTCGCAGCTTCCAGTTGTAAGCAAGTTCATTGCTGGAATCCATGCAATTTCCTTAATAGGTGCATCATGCATAGCCAGAGTCACTGGCTGGCCCCTAGTCAGCAATGGCCACATTTTAGCTTGTTTATCACAGCCAACAGAGAAAATAGTAGTGCCATCGTCCTTCCATGTCGAGGAAAGAACCTGCATACGAAGCATTACATAATAAAAAAACTTTGAAGCACACTCTGAAACTTCAGTTATGGTTCTTGCCATACGTAATACAGCCCTGGTTCCTGCAAGCATATTACAACTTCTAGATAAAATTCAGAAGAAAAAATAACGGGTACAAGAATTCCAACCACTATCTGAAGCACCTCACCGGTTGGTCATGTGACATTGCTGCTTTTGGCATGCCAGCCCCAGTTTGAAGGACCTTCCAACATCTAACATGGCAATATAAGTTCCAAAATATAACAGAAGATCAAAACAAAACACCAGTCAAAATAACATCACTATCCCCAAAATCTCAGATGAACGAGTCCGCATTTCAAAAAAAAAAAACATTAAAATCTTGTTTTTATTTATGGGGCACTAGACAATGTAAACCTCAAACAATATCAAAACCTTAATTGACATCTTGCACAGTAGATTTCTTTTACAAAAGATACAATATGCAACATGGAAGAATCTGATAGCGTTCAAGTGATCTCATTTTTCACAAAAATGCAGGAAATCTAAGGGCACTTAGTCTGGTTGTTGTGGGTTTTCCAATCAGTATAGCAGGAGCCACAGACCTCTCTGTTTCCACTTTGACCAGGTGGAACACACTTGCATCATGCACAATAGGTCCCACAAGCTCTCATACACACATTAGGCCGGCTGTGCAGCTTGCATCTCTCTCCACACCCTGTTTTGCAGTTTATTGGTGGAGCTGGAGCGCCAGTTGGAGGGCCAAGGGCAGGGGCACGGACTGGTGGAGCAGCAACGCCCACTAGTGGGGTAGGAGCAGCTATCTTGTGGGCCTCCTTGATCTCGTTATCAGTTTCCATAGAAGCTTGAGCTATTGCCAGCAAGAGAACCACGACTAATAATAGCCTTTTTGAATCACTAAACATGGCAGCCATATTGAGAAGTGGCAGGGGAAACAAGAACCCGTTGCTCTTATTACCCAGATATTGCAGAGGCAGCAAGCTGAGTGTAAGAAGGCCAGAGGCAGCTCATTACGCCGAACGAGTCCGCATTTCAGTAAATGAAGATAGTAGAACGCGATGAAGCGCAGCAGAATGCCTAAATTCACACTTACGGCGGCCTAAAATCCCTCCTTTCTGCCTGTTTAAAGGTCCCCAGAAACCATCACTGCACAGAATCTCTGAAAGCTTTGTTTTCGCAAAAATGTTTAATGGCTAGAACTGCTAAACCCTCAAATCTCCATTTTCCCTGTGCTCATGCCTTACCTTTCCCTCCAATTGATAAGCCACCAAAGTTCAAATGTTATAATTTTTTGACATATGTTTTGTCATATTAAAAATAAATACAAGAAGTTGTAAAATTTTATTACTTAAAATTGTTAGAGCATTACTCTATATTTTTTAAGCACATTTTTTTCCTCATTAAAAAAATAGCTATTGAGGTTAATCTAGGGTAAATAGAGCTAAAATTTGTAATATAGTAGTAATAATATATTTTTAAGACCTTAGTGAGACTTTAATTGTTTGTAGGACTCTTATTGTGATCTTACCTTATTGTGATCTCATTGTTTGTAGAACTTTTATTGTGATCTTATTGTTTGTAGGACAAAGGACTTGAGTCCGCTAAACTCTACAAAGGTGTACATACTCTACCCCTTTAAATTTGAACCTATGACATCTTATGAGGAAGCACATGTTCTTAACCATAAAAAAGTTGACAATTTGCTCCAATATTCAAATATTAGGACCCATGGTCATCCAAAGGTAGAAGCTTCTACTAAAAAAAAAATCCATAGATAGACTTGAGGTTTGAAGGGGATTTTATTATGAAAAAACATAAATGGAAACATAGAAAAGATATTGCAAAGAGTAGAGTAGTAGAACAAAATCCAAATTCTATTAATGGATGAAATAGAAAATAACTATAAATTGCAAAGTGATACACACTAAGAAGAATGGAGGTAGCTTCTTTATGAAGAGAGATGTGTCAACTACTCTTAATCAAAAGAAAACATTACAAGATGTCAAAACTACCTTTGAACATAAAGTATGATGTCGTAAGATCCAAAGACTCTAAAATCCAAAACCCTAGCCCTAGGAAATGGCGTGCCAAAAATAACGTGGGCCCAAAGAGACTAATTGATATATCAACTTTGTGGGGATACAACGTTTGCATGCAAACTCCATTTACGAAATTTTTTGGACCAATACAATCCATACTATGTGTCTTTAGCCTATGACAAATGCCAAAAATGCAAGGGAAATGCCCATAAAAGGCACCAGAAGTTTGAGACCTAAAACATTATAATATAACTACCAAGATGTGGAATAATGTTGAATCAATGTAACAAGTGGGTGGTCACTAGTATTATATTGAATCAATTTCCCCCCCTTATGAATAAGTGGTCCATTTTGTGTCAAGTTCCTTCGTCAAGTGGGGAAATTTTTGTTGAATATGGCTCCTAGTGAGACATGTGCGCCAAAGTAGGAACATGAGGTGCCTATGAGAGGTGGAAAATATGGTTGAAGTAGCTCCACATTAAGTATAAGGTTCAATCCAAAGAAAAGGGAATTTTTTATTTAGAAGCATCTTCACCCACAACCTTTGTGTTGGTGTAAGGCCTATATCATAATGGAGAGTCGGGGGGAACTTCCAATGGGATCTTAAGAGGTATTCTTTATACAAATGAAACCATACCTTATCTCCCACCCTAAAATTATGTGGCACTCTAATCTAGGTGGATATTTGGTGGCCACCCACATCTTCCACTAACTCAATGGTTCTTTATCTTCTTATCATTTTTTCTATGGTTTTTTGGGTCTTGAACTTCTACGGTCATTTGTAGGCCCTAAATGATGTTTTTTGGCCATTTGTGGGTCCAGAGGTTTCTATGTCATTCCCTAGGGTTAACCAAAATTTTTAATACTAAATATAGTTCTTTCAGATGGACTAATTGTGTTCCCCAAAAAGAGATTTTATGCAAAAGTTTCACCACTAGGAAGTTGATTCTAGGGTTATGGTTTTGAACCTCTGGGGTTCTTTCTTTTATGTTAAAACATATGATGAAACTAACATAAACAATGAACAAACTATGCATTCATGACCTACAAGCACCTTCATCACAACATGTTTGTAAAATTGAACAACCTATATCGGGACAGCTTGAGCAAGATTAGAGCTTGGAAACAAAGCATGAAGAATGAGGAACCATGTTTACGTCTTCAAGGAAAATGTAGATGCGGGCAGGGAGGGAACCCTTGCTCTCTCTGGCGGGAAAAGGTAAATGTTAGTGTTGGATTTTTGTTAAAACAATATTAGCCTTTGCCTCTCATTCTATGGAAGGGACTATGCTATTTCAAGTGTATAATTTTTATTAATATTGTATCACCATATTTTATGGAAAGTTATTTGAAAAAGGTAATTTTTTAGTAATTGTTTTTATTGTATTCTATAATCAAAATAGAGTGAGAGCTAATTCATTAATTTTATTTAAGTAAAATTAAATTATTTGAAATGATTCATTCGCAAGCCATTAAGGGGTGGACTTTCACTATTGCAAGATATTTTTTTTATTGCTTAGTTAACTTATTTCCTTGTGTACAAGGAAAATAAGATTTTAGTCAATCAGAAACAATTCTAAATCTTATTATATGACCAAATTCAATTCTTTATTGCCAAAACATGTTCTCGATGAGGTTTCAATATGGTTATGCTTGATGTCAATTCAATTTATCTATTTTAAAGAAAACCCACACTATCACCAAATTTAATTCTTTAATGCCAAAACATGTTCTTGATGAGGTTTCAATATGGTTATGCTTAATGTCAATTCAATTTATCTATTTTAAAGGCAACCCACGCTATCCAAATTTAAATGGAGCTCGAGGTATAGTTTTTATAAATAGAAAAAAAAAATTATTCATTTCAATTTCATATATATGAAGCATTAGAAAAGGATAAAAAATAAATTAGGATGTCAATTAGGTTTAGCTTGGGTGGTTAAGAGGAGTTTTTATCGTCATTGTCTAAGGTCAATATTACTTGTGATGTGTTTATTCCTTGTATAGGGTTTGCATTATCTTTTGAATTTCCAACTCAACCTTTTGAATTCATCCATTCTACCATGACTCATTTCCATTTAGTTTGCATTCAAATCATTCTTATGTTATTATCAATTTTATCTTAAGAAAAGTATGGAATGTGTTGGTTGCATCTTGGTGCTACAAAAGATGGTCTTATGGGTGTATTTATTATATGGTGAATAATAGATTATATGTGTTGTGTATGGAAATAATTTTTCTTCTTACAATCCTTAGTATGTTGAACTATGTTTAGTTGTTCTTAGGTGTGATAAAAATGAATTTAGACACCACCTCTATTTTAGAATATGAGTTTTCTAATATACAAAATCCCTTGATTCTCCAACATGGTATTAAAGCAAATGGTTTGAGATGTAGCATGTTGCCTACAAGTCTCATGCAAGTTGTAGATGCTCTTAAAAAGTCAGATTTGTTGAGTGGATTGGTTCAAGGTTTCTAATTACAAACTAATCTAGGATCAAATCAGTGGGTCAAATTATGAGTTTCAAGCTAGATCTTATAAATTTTAATGGACACAATTATGGAATTTTGGCACAAGATATGGGAACATTGTTGAAGAGTAAAGAGTTATAGGACTTTACAAAAATGATGGTTCTTATCCAAGGGATAACTAATAAAAGTTTTTCATCAACAGGAAAAAGGATGAGGCTCTAGGAGACATAATGTTGAAGAATGTAACTAGGTTCGGTCTTCATTATTAATGTATTTTTCAAAATAACTTATTATTATTCGACTTATTAAAGCATGGGTTTCATGCTTGGGTCGTATTTAGATTAAGGTCCCAATTGTGGACGTCTAGGTTAGTTGTTACAAATTTAAATTGATCCAATTTTTGGGCTTTTAAATCATGTAACATTAGGTTGTCAAAAGGATCCTCCATCAAGTCATCTTCTTCAAGGTCATCATCCTCGAAATCTACTTCAAATACAACCCTCATGTCAAGTGATACAATTCATCAAAGTTGCATCCTTAAGTCAGCTTCAATCAGACTTCAAGTCGGCTCAAATCAAGACACAACACTTCACACTGTCATGTCGGCTCAATAACTATGGCAAACAACTATATATACAAGGGTATAATTTTCATTTCTACCACAGAAGTTTGGAAATCTCTGAAGTTTCAGGGCACAGATACAGTTCGGATCATGATCACAGGTTCGATGTTGGAAGATAAGGTCTCGAACATATTACAGAATTTTGGTAACCATTTATGCTATGAATCGGGTAACTTCCATGATATGATGTTGCAGCAAAATAGTGCCTCGGTTTCAAACAGATCTACCACAAAATCAGTGCTATGTTATGATACTCAATTCAATGAATATGCTCAGTTATCGTAGTTATGGTGCTCAATGCTATGATGATGCTCGGTGATCTCAGTAATGAGGAATAATGAGTTAGTTGTTAAATGGGTTAGGGGTTAAGGGAATATTATGCATTTAGAGGTTAAGGGGTTAATATTATGCATCTAGAGGTTTATGGTTTAGGGGGTTAAATGGGTTAGGGGTTGGGAATTAGGGTTTAATGGGTTAGGGGTTAAGGGGTTATAG
Source organism: Pinus albicaulis (assembly GCA_034641835.2). Taxonomy (NCBI): domain Eukaryota; kingdom Viridiplantae; phylum Streptophyta; class Pinopsida; order Pinales; family Pinaceae; genus Pinus; species Pinus albicaulis. Next base: position 433,155,743 of record CM076575.1, on the reverse strand, counting down.
GTTTAGGGTTTAGGGGGTTAAATGGGTTAGGGGATTTAGCAGTTAAGGATTTTAGGGGTTAGGATTTAAGGACTAATGGGGTTAGGTTTTAGGGGGTTAGAATTTAAGGGCTAATGGGGTTAGGTTTTAGTGGGTTAGATGGGTTAGGGGTCGGGAATTAGGGTTTAAGGGTTTAAAGGTTTAGGGTTTAAGGGGTTAGGGGTTAAGGGTTTATAGGTTTAGGGTTTAGGGGGTTAAATGGGTTAGGGGTTTACTAGGGGTTTAGGGGGTTAAAGGTTTAGGGTTTAGAGGTTTATGGTTTAGGGGTTAAATGGGTTAGGGGTTTAGAGGTTTAGGGGGTTAAATGGGTTAGGGGTTGGGAATTAGTGTTTAAGGGGTTAGGAGTTAAGATGATAGTTTCATTGGTCTCTGTTTGTGCACAATAGTTGCTTATTCTTTGCATCTAAATGTAACAATTTTGTAAGTATTGTTGCTTGTTGCCATGTCTTCTTTATTTATTAATTTATAGTATTTGTTAGCCATTGTTTTACATTTATTGATGAAAATGTTTATTGCAATCAAACCAAATGTATGTTCAATCTCCAGTTTCAAACTCAGCCACAGTGTTGTCACACAATTTAAGTCCGGAGAATGGCCATCTGATGAAGTCTTAATAACCAGACTGCACCTCATGACTACTCCAGAAAATCTTAAGTTCGAGTGTCCCACATTCATGAGAAATTTGGCTCTTATACTCTTGCTCCACCTGACTGTGTCTTGGAAATACCCTTGTTTATTGCAAAAACATCCTAATGTTGTCGACCTTGTCCCTTAACAGACCAAGGAAACATATGTGACTAAGAGGAATGGAAAGCACTACAAAGTTGAAGAGAGTACAAAAGACTAAGATGGTTTAAAGGATAAGCTTGAAGAATGTAGCAGTGTTGAAACAACTAAAAGTTCTCCCAAACAAATAGTTGATAATGCGAAACCTTCTTCTGTACTAGTCAAACAAGACTACATTTATGTGAGAGCAAGAAGAGGCCAAGCGACTGATAGGCATAGCCTGGAATATAGGGTATGGTTCCCTCTTTTTGAATAAATATTTGATCTACATTTTGTCTATCGAAGATTAACCATTTTAACCTTGCCAACAAGGCGGAATTAACCCAATCGTAGGTCCCAATATGTCATGATATATATTAACTCTAGATATATATGAGAAGGAATAATAAAGACATAGATTGATAGAGGTGGCGAGACAAGGGGAGTCACAAGGGAGAGATGGAGATAAACTGGAGGAGAGGGGAGAGAAGGAATGGAGAGAGAGAGAGATGGAGAGGAGTGAAAGAGGTAGAGAAGGGTAAGAGAGGGAGATAGTGACACAAAGATGGAAGGGGACATAAAGAAGGATAGAGGGAGGGATATAGTGACAGGATTGGAGGGTAGAGAGAGAGAGAGAGAGAGGTAGGAGAGAAAGGGAGAAAGAAGAAGGACAAGAGATAGGACTTAAGAGAGAGGAACCAGTATCATAGAAGAAAGAATATGTGACTAATTACTCTATATGGATATGAGAGATAGGGGCACCCTACCTACCTACTAAATGTCTAAACCAAATGTGGTGTAAACGTCTGTAATGGTGGTCGATTATACAAGGAGAGGATTTTATGAGGAGGCACTGGATTTTTAATTCATGATATGCAAAAAACAAGTACCGAACCTAACCATTTCCAATGACCACACATATACAACAGTGTGAATACAAAGGGAGTGTGAATTGAGATTGCTAAGTACTGCTCCTATAAAATAAAATAAAATAAAATATCAATTAAGTAAAAAGCTTATATAAACTAAACTATACTAGAAATTATTTTTGTATTATAGTAGAATGAAATGGAAGAGATGAGCTGTGATGCAGAAATATGCAAATACTATTGAAAACAAGAGAATAGCCTCAAAGAATTAAAAAATCCTAACAGGAGGACTGAACTTTAGTATCTGCCTATCAAAATTTCAGTTTTGTTCAAGCAGAAATTGAAGGATGTAAATTCAAGAGTGCAAACACGACATGTACAATGGATTAAAACTCCAAATATATTAGGCCCACTCTACACAAATCTGCAACCTGAGATTTCAGGATAAAAAGAGCAAGCTCCAACAACAATTGCATAGAAGCCTTTATTACTCAAATAGAAGAATGTCACAACAAGTTGTCATCTCTCAAAAGCTCCTACTACAACCTACAAGCTAACAGTACTCACTCTTATTATCTATTTCTACAAATGTCTAACTAGTGTGCCCATCCTTTTCATTTATAAGTTAAGAGAAGGTGCTGTTAGAAAACAGGCTAATGATAGCGTTAGTGGTGCATCTCCCTTGAGCATGAGCAACTCCCTCATAACTTTGCCTTGTATGCAAGGCTTTTCTTTTAGAGTAGTGCATTATCATAGTAGATATAACTCCTCTCCTGAAGGTGCCTAATTCCATAAGTGTGCGCTCATGAATGCACCTGAGATGATGGTGTTAATCTCCTCAACTAGTGTGCCATAATTGGTGGGTGTGACCCAACAACTAATTCGTCTATCATCGACGGTGTCGTTATAAGCTTCTAGCTGTATTTAAGAATCTTTTTGACTGGTGTACCACAATCTAGCTCTGCAATCCTGGTGTTGCTCAACTTCTCAAGGCTGAGGTGAGACCAACTCGGACCAACTAGGTAATCTAACATTCTTGAGAATTTTTTTTTTTTCCAATAACCCAAGATTCTCCCCCAACTTGTCAAACTTCCCCTTTGTTAGGACCTTTGTCAAACTATTAACCATATGCAACTTTGTCAAAATGTGGTCCAACACTAATAACTCCCTAATGAACTTGGAATCTTAGGAAATTGTATTGAATATCAATGTGTTTGAAATGGTCACGACACATTGGATTTTCATAGATCTTGATGTAACTTTGATTCTCAGAAGAGATAATATTGGGCTTCAACAACTCATTGGTTGACTTTACAATCAAATTGCAAATCTAGATAGCTTCATAATAAGTATATGAAACTGCCATATACTTTGCTTCAGTGGAACTGAATGCAATTGTTGCTTTCTTCTTGTTGATTTAATAAAAATGATTTATAAAATGATAATGATGATGTTTAAAATGAGCCTTATGATGGTCTATTTATACACATTGATTGTTCACGAGGTGTAGGGGTATGTTTATAACATCACTACCCTTGAAATCTTTGTCTTGAAAGCACAGTAATTAGAATTTTCTTTAGTTAAGCACATTTTTGTGGTGGAATTAAGTTTATCAGATATCTATTTATACTTTGTAGAGGTTTGACTTTGTTTGTCCTTTGAGTGTTGGTGAGGTTTCTTTGTATTTTTTGCATCATAGTCTAAAGTCTTTTGACCTGATTGTTTAACATGAAAGCTTTATGCTTATTGGCAATATATTTTAAATACCTGCATGATCAGGAAACTGTTATGGTTAATTAAATTACTAATTAGGTACTACAAAAAGAGGATGATGTTGAGAGGGCTTGCCTGGGTAACTCTAGGAGCAACCCAGAGGTGGTCAGACAAAGCTCTTCTAAGTTACAAATCTGAAGAGAAAAAAATGGTGATGTATATGTGGTTGCTCCACCTAGGCTGTATGGAAAATCTTGGCAAAGAGTGTTTACCTTTCCATTTCTTCATGAAAGTAGGTTGTCTGGTCACAGAATAAGATCACTACATGTAGGTGATGGTTCTGTAGTAAGTTCTCAGCCTTATCTTCAGAATGGCTAACAGAGAGGATCAGGTTTGAATACAAGATATAATTTGATGAATTTGGAGATTTAGAGTTGAAGAAAAAATTGTGGTGATGTTTGGATGGGTGCTAATTTGTAGGGTTTTCCATTTTTATAATTTTCTTTGTTGTGCTTTCTACCATGCTACCTAGTTGCTTTCCTGTTTCCCTAGCATTTTAACTTTTTTGATGTCTATCTCTCTATTTTTTCTTGTCCAATTTGAAATGTCATCCTTATTTGGTAGGTGTTTACTTCAATATAGTGTGAATATTTTTCCATTACACAGCTTCTGTGGGGTTTGTCTACGCAAATAACTTGTAAGGCCCATTCATCAGGGTATTTGATGAAATGAAATGATTATCGATGATCACCAACTAATGGTACCTACAGAGATGTACTCTAACAATTCTACAGTTTTCCCGTGCCAACAATTATATATACAACGATCGAAAAATTTTCGGATTCTGATCTAGGGTTCGCGGCCATGGATTCAAGCTTGTCTGCTTCTTTTCCCTCTCACGCCGCCCTGCTCCTTCAACTCGCATCCAGCCCTGTGGCGAATTTCACCCCAGCGCCTTCGCTCCTGCGAAAGTTCTCGGTGCAGATCCAACGCGTTCAATCGGTTTTACGAGGCACTGCCAAGACTTCAACCCTCCTGGCCGCGGACTCACTAGCTCTGTGCAGGTTTCTGCAGCATTGGGCTCTTCGGATCACGTACTCCCTACTATCGTTATGCGACACGGTGGATCGGATGGGCTACCTGGCCGCCTATTCTCTGGGCCGCCGGCACTGTACCCTCCACAGTTCATTTTGCAAGATTCGTCCCGATGCTGGCCCCCGCCGCGGCGTCCAAAGGCAGGATCTATGCGGCTCTGATCAAGGGTTGGTTATGCAGCCATGTGGATCCTCTGGAATACATCCAGCCTTCACCAACAACGGCTTGGATCCTCTTCAAATCCATTCCAACTTTTTCCAAATACAGGTCTCCCTTCCAACGGGCAAAACCCCGCTCCTTTGGGTTCAGTCTTCTTTCACGGGGCTTCTCCTCTCTAAAGCCCTCGAACAGAAACTGAGGATCCCGTCCTCTTGTTTCAGGCTCCTTTATGCTAGTAAGCAGCTTGCTAATCATCTACCTCTAACTTTTTACAATCTAGAACGGAATGCCACAGTGCTTCTGTCTTATCAACTAAGGGGAGGCGCAGTAGGGCAGTCCTCTGCTCCCAAGGGTTTTTCCTACAAGGAGGCTGTCAAGGCTCCCACTTCTTCTCCCTCAGCCCCTACCACAGAGGCTCCCAAGCCTTTCTTGGTAGATAAATTGGAAGAAGTTCCTTCAGCAGAGATAACCCACCCAGATTTGGCTGGGGTGCGCCATTTTTATGAGGAAAATGCTCTCATCTGCAAATTCAATGGTCTATGGCCGCGATCTGAAGATCTTTACAGCTGGGTTCATTCCACTTGGACCAAGCACTACAAGATCATTTTGTGCTCCAAGGGTTTTTTCATTGTCATTCTAGCTGACAGCAAGGATTATCAAACTGCCCTCACCAGTGGTCCTTGGTTTTGGGGTAAGGCAGGGCTTTTCTTAACCCCCTGGTTTCCAGACTTCGATCCCTCCACGACAGTCATCACCAAACTCCCGATCTGGGTTTGGCTTCCCAACCTGCCTGCTCACCTTTGGCATTGTGCAGTTTTCGAAGCTATTGGGAACACTCACGGGCGTTTCCTTGCCACAGATTCGTCAAGAGGCCTTAAGGGTATCTACACCTACGACAGAATTTGTGTAGAAATTGATATCAACAAAGGACTTCCAGACCATATCATTCTCAAAGTTGGGGATTTCTCCTGGCCTCAGCCTCTTGACTATGAGAACACAGCTTTCCTTTATCGGCACTGTCATCAGACCGGGAATCTTCAAAACTCATGTGCTCAATTTCTAGCCAGTCAGAAATCTGGTAATCGCAAACCAAGGAATAAAAGTTGGAAACCTTTTGAACCCCCCCCCCCCCCCCCTTGGAGGACCTTGATTCCAGCAGCTCTGAAGAAGAAGAAAGTGATTCAGATGAAGAGATTGCAACTCAGCAGCAACCTTCTCCCTCTGATGTCCGCGAGAAGCCCCCTGTCTCCTCGGTTGTTCAGAAACGCCCGCACATCTCCAGTTCCTCCGATTCGGACAAAGACGCTCCTCCTGGGAGTCGAAGTGATCTGCAAGTGGTCTCCGCACCCCCAGGCCCCGATGGTTGGGTCAAAGTGGTCAACAAGAAAGGGAAGAAATTTCGCATTATGCACTCAACCCCTTCTGGTTAGATTTTTAGTCTTTTCTCCTGATCAATATTGTTTTTCTTTTTATGCTTCGTGTAGCCTGTTCTGCTATTGCTGCAAGCCCGCGGGCAGATAGCATGTTTCCTTCTTTCTATGTTGGCTGGCTGCCTTCAGCTATCAGCAGCTCTTCTTGCTGTATAGCTTGGCTCTGTGTCAATTAGTCTGTCTAAGTTGGTCACTCTTTTTATGTCTAGGGATCACGGTTCTCTGGTGGTATTCTACTAGCGCAACCCTTTGTAATTCATGTACATTGGATGCTTTTAATACAATTACTTACTTACAAAAAAAAAAAAACAATTATATATACAACATTTTAAACTCATGAATTAGTCTCCTCTGTTCTCTTAGTTGATTCTATAAGAACTTATTATTGTTGTCAAAGCTTTTACTCTCTAGTCCCATTGAGCTATTTCAGTTATTTGTGGACATTGATCTATTTTCATTTCATTTGTTCAATTTTTCTGATTGTTATGCGTTTCCTTTGGCCAGTGCCTTCTTTCTTACCTGTGTTTTTTCTGCTTAAGCATTCCAGCCAGCTACAACAACAGGGGCAGCAGGAGCCACGCAGTCCATCCAGAGCCCAGCAGGGGCAGCGCAGAGGCAGCAGGAGCCATGCAGGGCTGACGCAGGGGCAGTGTAAGCCCTTCAGGTGTGACGTAGGCCCTTACTGAGCAGCACAGAGGCCGACGCAGGCCAGTTAGCCTGATGTAAAGGGATTCAGAGCAGCGTATTACTGCAGTTTTTATTTCTCTGTTGGGTGAACCAATTTTGGTGCCCAGGATTGTTGTACTTAGATTCAACATAATAATGAAAACCCTCCAGAGCTAGCTGCACCGGTTTTCCCACATTGGTTTTTTTCTGGGGATAGTTGTCCAAACAAATCGTGTGTCACTTTGTCTATGAGCATGTTATTCAATATTTGATCTATATGTGTAGGTTGCTAGTTGTATTTACTATTTACTTCGCTAATTTATTGAATATTTCATAAATTAACTTGTAACTTAATTCAAGTAGGAGAAGTAAATCAAGATATTGCAATAGGGTTTCTTAGATTAAGAATTTTTCACATTCCCTAGGTCTAGCCCCATTAAGTCACCTAAGGCAACAATTTCACAGGAATCTAGCTAGAGGAAAACTTTTATCTCCTACAGGCAGCTGCGTTGCTGAGTGCCCTCACTCTCCTCAGAACTTGGGCCAATTCCGACGATGTAATCTCTGGATACCTCAAGCCCTAGCTCTAGGATCAAGTTTTTCCTAGGTTTTCCCAAGGATAGAACCTAGTAGGATCAATTTGATCTATCGAAGTAAAAACACTTGTGTGATCCTTTCCCATCACCTTGTACAGGATAGGAACATCATTGGTTGCTAAATTCCATCCCTGAACCTGGGCTGGGTCCACTTGGCCCCGTGTGGTCCCATTTGGTGTCAAAGGCCTTTCATCAAGGACCATTTGGGAATCCAAGTTCCCAAAGGATTTTAGGGATTGAGAACTTCCTTCATAAGTCTTATTATTCTCCCTCAACCCTTCAATCCCCCTCCTCTCTCCCTAGAAGATAATTCCCTTGCTTAAAAGGAAAGCAAGTCCCACTCTTTATTTTATCTTAAGGAAAGGGTTTCGAGGGTCACTTCCCACCTATTAATTGACCTATACTCTAAAAGTTATTTCCTAAACTACCGGGACTCCACCCATCGGTGAAATTCCATGAAGAGCAAGGAGCCTTAGATGTGGTGACAATGGGCTAAGCCTCCATCGTTTCCCTTGTCCTAGCAGTTGCCCTCTTAGGAACCCCTTTTAGATCCACTACTCGTTTGAATGGTAACAAGTTGTTCACAATTCCATTTGTGAAAAACTCTTTGGTATGCCCACTTTTGCCATGCTACAGCTCCAAGATGAGAAGTCCAAAGCTATGGAGGCTGCCCTTCTTCTCATTGAATCAATTCTCTACAATATAATGAACTACGGCTAGTTGGTTGGCACACTCGACTGTTACTTTAGTCCTTCAAAGTCTGCACATCCTTAGGCCCTATACACCTTCCCTTCTACCAATTTTGTTGTCCTTCACTAGAACAAGAATAAGGGCTCTTCTTTGACAGTAACCTAACAACCCTCCAACTGTACTTGGCCTACCATCAATCTGCCCAACCACAGTCAATTCCTTTTACTGATTTAGGGCCCACAATATTTTCTTCATCTAGGGCTCTTCAAATCTGCCACCTAACAATGGTTTGAGTCCTCTCAAGATCGTTGTTCTTGTATATCGACAATTATATCTTTGTTGTCCAATCTATGAACAAATATGAACTACTCCTCTTATCATACTTCTAAAAATTTGTAGATGACTGAACTAGGGTCACAAATCAGCCACTAACAGTCCATTTACTAATTTTTTATAGGTTTCTTCAGATCTTTATCTAAAACTTTATGGAAAGTCCACCAAAATCAACTCCTCTACATGTCAATCCATTCTTCATATGGCACATTTCTTCTGCATGCTCAATCTTCTGCTCAGGTTCCACCCTCCTTTGGCTATGTTGTCTCCACACATACTGAATCTGCAAACCATCTTCCAGATCTGCGGTCTTTATTGCAGAAATAAACCTCGCTCTAAGGGTCACAACTCATCTTCTTCTACGCAAATTTGTCACAATCTTAAGGTCATACCTTATGAACTAAACATGCTAGGAAACTGTCCTAACTAGGGCATTATATTTATGTACTTCTAATTGTTGTAGAACAAACCCTATCCACACATAGAAGAAACATGACTCTTGACTCCATAAGAGACTCAAACTAGCTCATATGGATCCATAGATTCTGGGCATTTCTTTGATTGAATCTTGACATGAGCTTCAGATCTCAATGTCGACCCTCAAACTACGGTTAACTCAGTCAATATTATGCCTGCATCGACTTCTGTTATGGCTCTAAAATACAGTGCAAGCCCTCCTCCATTTATGTTGGTCTTTATCACAGACCTTGCGACCTACTAACCACCACAAGGAAAGATGGTACCAACCCTCTCTTCTATTTCATGTAGAAAATCTAACCAACGAGATTCAATCTGATCTTGTAATCATGTACTAAAACAATATACTGAATCCTTCCTACAATTTGTGTAAACGAAACACAATCGCACAATCACATATAAGTAAGAGAAAAAAGTTATCAATCACACAACACACGATGTATCTAGGGAAGCAACTGCTCAAAACCCTCTATCTCTATTTTGTATTAAGTCAAGGAATCATGAAACAACACAATGCTTAATCTCTCTTGAGATTCTCCAACACTTTGCCAATTGTCTCCTGCTAATCTAGGAAAAATCGGTCTAGTACTTAGCCAATTCTTAGCCTTCCTTCAGCCTGCCTTGCTCACACAATTCCTATGGAATTATCTCCATATTAACTAGGAAAATCAACCTTCCTTGATTGTGCAATCCATCATGGCATCCCAATGACTTTATAATTGCACATGGGAAATTTTCTAACTGATAGTTATTTTCCTCTGAACTATGTTAAAATAAGGATCAAGGGTCTTTTTATTATTTAAAATAAGATAAAATCCTAAACAACCAAAACCCTATCCTGAGGAGATGTAACACCAAGAGTTTATGGGCCCCATTGGGTTTAGTTGGGCAGCCAACTTCTTGGGGTCGTAACTTGGTCATATGATCTTCGTTTGACGCGCATGATACCTCGTTAGAAAGATCTCTCCGAGGAATACAACTAATAATATGATTTCTATGAAATCACCAAACCTTTCATGCCCAAAAATCATCGTTTGGGGCCTCAAAACGGCTTCGAAAGTTCAAGACCCGAAAAACAGACAAAAATATTAAATTGTGCTATAATTAAGGAAACTGAAAAACTGAAAGAGACAATGGCAAGGGCCCAAGTGGAATAGGCGGGTGGCCACCAATATCCACCTCGATCACCTTAAATCGAATTTCTTGAGCTAACTCAATCATCATGACTTATTTAATTGACACAAGTTGTTATGAGACGAAATTACAATTTATTGTCCAATTTATTTAAGGGAAAAATAAATTAGACGCCTCACATTCCTCACTCCTGGTACATCAAAATTCCTCACCAGTGCGCGTGAATTTTTTTTGTCCTTTCTAGTCGCCAATTTCACTGTTTCTTGTTGAAAATTTCAACACTCCCTCTAAAAAAGAAAGGAATTCAATCTATCCCCATCCTGTACATTTGGAATGTTCTGCATGCTACACTTCTATAGTGTTGTTTGCACCTGCAAATCCTGAAACTGAATAGCCTCTGAACAATTGAATCAGTATAATGCATCTGTCATCAGAGTCTTTTGACTGCTGCTAGCTACTACACCTGTCTAGTACTGGATTCTCTGCACTGCTGCTGACATCTGCATCCGTGCCCTTTGAATTGTTGCTAACTCTATTTGTGCTCCAGTATTTGACATCTGTCACTCTGATTTTTGTCTTGCTGACATGTGACTACATCAATCTAACTGATCCTTCTTACTACTGCTGTATTGTGGGCTCCTCGTAGCCAGGTTCGATCCATGAGACACGCCATCTCAATGGACCTTGCCCAAATTTCTTATCTTTGGATTATGTCTACACATAACCCCATCGTACACCTCGAGGTATGGCTGCTCCCTCTTCCCATCTGGCTCGAAATTTCCCCCTCATGGAGGTCTCTTCTTGAATGGACGCTTCCACTCGGTCTCCTCTCTGCTTCTCTAATTGTGGCAGCTACTCCACAACCTTCTGAGACTGCTTCTCATGAGGATGCATGTTGAGAGGTAATTTATGCTCCCTCTAAACCACCAAGTCTTTAACTTCTGCCTTTGTCCTCAAAGCTTTGCATGCATCTAGTAACTCAAGTGCATATAGGTTTTTGACTCGCACACAGTGTAATTGTCCTGAAGTTACAAAAAGTTTCTAAAAAAGAGTTGATTTTAAATCGATGATATCTCCCTCATCCGAGCTCCGATTTGACCGATTTTTTTTTTCCACTTGGGTAGATTTTTGCAAGGAATCCAAATATTCTATTTTTTTTCGAAAATTTTACACCAAAATCTTCAGATATTCTCTACAAACTCGTTGCCCAAAAAACTCCTGCTCTGATACCATGTAGAAAATCTAACCAACAAGATTCAATCTGATCCTGTAATCTTCTAAAACAAGATATTGAATCCTTCCTACAATTTACGGAAACAAAAATCGATCACACAATCACATATAAGTAAGAGAAATAAATTATCAATCGCACAACAACATGATATATTTGGGAAAAGAAACTAATCAAAACCCCTCTATCTCTATTGTGTATTAAGTCAAGGAATCATGAAACAATACAATGCTTAATCTCTCATGAGATTCTCCAGCACTCTATCAATTGTCTCCCATTGATCTAGGCAAACTCGGTCTAGTACTTAGCCAATTCTCATCCTTACTTCAGCCTGCCTTGCTCATGCAATTCCTAGGGAATTAACTCCTTATTAATTAGGAAAATTAGTCTTCCTTGATTGCGCAATCCATCATGGCATCCCAATGACTTTATAATTGCACATGGGAAATTTTCTTTGAATACAACTAAGAGTTATGTTCCCTTTAACCTCTGTCTCAACTGGGTATCCCTTGAAACTGACATGCATGCAACTATTAATAGCGAATTATCAGTTATCTGATTGATCACTCATTGTGAATTAAATCTAATTTAATTCACTAGACCTCTCACTAGCTCATCACTCAGTTAGAACTAGTTAAACTGATTTTAACTCATTTAATTGAGTTAATTACACTTGCACACCACTAATGCATCAACTTCAACTAGACCCCAAAAATATTAGAATCCCTCTAGATGCCTCATATTAGACCCTCAACTCGAATTTCTTGAGCTAACTTGGTCATCATGACTTAATTAACTGACACAAGTTGTTATGAGATGAAATTACAATTTATTGTCCAATTTATTTAAGGTAAAAATAAATTAGACACCCCACACTCCTCACTCCTGGTGCATCAAAATTCCTCACCAGTGTGGGTGCATTCTTTTTTGTCCTTTCTGGTTTCCAATCTCACTGTTTCTTGTTGCAAATTTCAACATTTCAAAATTTGATGCGGCCTTCACACAAAGACACCATCGAAATCACATGCCCAGATTCTCATGAGAAACCTCTCTTAAGCTTGATCTGCCATAAGAGAACCAACAATATGCCATCCTACTTCCTAGCGCAAACCGACCATTAAGGTATGCAACATTCTTCTAAACCCTCACATGATGATCTTGCTCTTGGAGGATGATCATGACCTCCCTTTAGCAACCCTTACTCGGCCCTTGTACTCGACCTACTTTAGGAATACATCTCTCTTCACCCCCTTAATGTGCCAGATAGTGGGAATACATGTCAAACATGCTAAGATGTGCCAAGTGATAAGGCATGCCAAGATGTGCAAGGGTGTGTCAATGCATGTCAGGGACTGTCAAGACAACAAAAGGGAGCAAAAAGTTAAACTACAAGGAAATGAACATATAAGAGGGTTAATAAGTCATCAATTTACCTTTTCCAAGAGGGGCATGCTAGGCACACTAACACTAGGCGGCAATAGGTGCCAAGTGCAAAGTCTTAGTGCATTCTATGTGCCAAGTATTCCTTTGTTGCTTCTCATCTACTTTCCAACAATTGATCATCACAAATAAATTTAATATTAAACCATGCTAAATCATACCAAGGCATCTCAACATATTCCATACATGCTAATACTTTCCAAGCGCCAACATGTGCCAAGCGCCAATATGCGTCAGGGACTAGTGTTATGCATGTTATGAAGTGGAATGGAATATTGAAGAGTGCTAAGGTGTGCTAGAGAGTGATAATGCATGTTGATGAGTGTTAATGAGTACTAGGAAAAAAAATTAGGGGAGCAGTATGTTTGGTCAATTTAGTGTGTCCTAAATTGCTGCATTTAATTGTCAATCCGGGAATCGTAAGCTGATGAAGTGCGGCGCACTATATGTGCAAGATAACCTCTTTCTTATCTTTTTGTCGTTTATGGTCTTTCTAAGGTGAAATGGAAATTCTAAAGTGAAAAGCAAGCTTGGTTATATTTGTTCAAGGAAGTGATATCCCCTATAATGATTTACCAATCTCGAAAATTTAAAAGCAAATTGAAATTACAATGACAAAAGAAAGTAAACTGCTGAAATGGAAAGTGTTGTTAATCTAATGAATCAAAACAAGAAACTAGTGAATATGAAAACTAAACTATTCTTGCTACCAACTGAACACAAAAGAAACTATGCTTATGGAAATTCAAAATTGCAATGAAAGAAATCTAAACCAGATTACATCAATTCATTTTCTGACCCTTCATCATTAGACCAGCTATGACTTGTGGAAGTAATCATAAACAACTTGTGTAACTGATATTTAATTTGCAGAAAGTAAACTAATACTAAACCATACACACATGATTCAATCCCTCGCCATCAGTCCAGCTGTGGCTTTCGGAGGCAATTGAATATGTCATACATGATTCAATATATCTAAGTTTGCGGAAAAGAAACTAATACTAAACTACACACTTCATCATGCAGCCCCTCACCATCAGTCCAGCTGTGGCTTTCGGAGGAAACTGAAGACGCTATGAGCAGCTTAATATATCTAATTTTGCAGAAAGGAAACTAATACTAAACTACACACTTCATCATGCAGCCCCTCACCATCAGTCCAGCTGTGGCTTTCGGAGGAAACTGAAGACGCTATGAGTAGCTTAATATGTCTAATTTTAACTATTGAATCAGATAAACAAAACTGAAATGCACAAAACAAAACTGAAGTTAAACAAAGACTGTGAAAGAAAACTAGCAGCAGAATAATATCAGTTTCATATCATTAGCGAAAATACTATGAAAATGCCCCGGGGTGTCTACCTAAAACCTGCACAAGAAAACTGATCAGTATTTTAACAATCATAAAAACAGGAATGCAATGGAAATTACAGAAATGTATGAACAGAAATAAAACAACTATGAAATATGAACATGTAATGGGTTATGATACAATGACTACTTAAAGAAATGAAATGAAAAATATATACATTAATACACAGAACCTCGGCTGAGCAGGGGCCCTCTATGCAGCTCTGGTATGATCTTCAAACACGAATTAAGTTATGAAACAGAGTTTTTCATATTAAAAAGAAAGTCATTACAGGCTGGTGGTATTACGGCTCAAGGCAGCGTAATCACCACATAACAGAGTACGCACATCAACTTAACAACTAACAACTATCAACTTACATTCACTAACTCTACGTGCGTATGCAAACGCTCTTTATAAAGCAATAAAATGTAACTGTTTCCTGAAGTTTATGATAGCAGCCAGCACGTAGACCACTAAGGCCACGGATTTAGGAGTATGGCCATGTTGGGAAACAGATCTATGGAAGGTGGGCGCTTAAATTCAACTCCAGAACTTTGCACAGATGTCAATTAACTTCCACAAGCTTGGGAAACGACCGTATGGATGTTTCTATGCCACGAAACAGAGTCCAGCCGACATAGAACTCCACAGTTGACTTCCACGTGGATGGCTTTGACCGCGGCTTTCCTTGACGAATTTCATTGAACCAATAGGACACGAACCATGTCCTTGTCATTCCTAGCCTGCCCATGTGGCTCGTTTCCTCCGTTGACACCTGTAACATTGATTTCCACAAAATAGCTGCGGAAAGTTGCAGCGGCTGCGGAAAGTGACAAGTTTCCGCAGCTGTATGAACAAAATATAAATCAAATAGAAAACACACAAACATAATTAAAAACCATGTTAGATACCCTTTTGCACATGATATTGACAATTTTGGAGGTTTAGATGAGTGAAAGAGATATGGAAAAGTGTATGGAAAAGAGACAAATTCGGGACTCAACATACCCCCACTGTGAAGGTGTTGCATGTCCTCATGCAACCAAAATTTTGACACTCTCTGTTCAATTCATGTGCCTTGATACTTCAGCCAACACATCTAACCCCCTTCTCTTCTTCTTTGGTACTGCCATCATTCTGGGTTTCTTCATGAGGCACCCGAATTTGATATTCACAAGTGCTCTGCTCAATTTTTGGCATTTCCTTTTTAGCTTCTTATTTTTCTTTTGCCAAATACCCAAATGTAACATAGTATTGTCATGGATAATCTTGTCCAATTTGCCTTGCTCTTTGAGTGTTTCATTTTCATTTTTGATATGCCGATTCAAAAGCTCAAGCTCAAAAATCTCCTGTTTTAATGACTGAACCAAGTCATCCTGCAATGTATGAGGCTGAATAGAAGAGGTACTTGGGCCTGTGGCTGCCTTCTCCAAGGATTCTATATAATCATAGACCTCCCGCTGTTTGGGGTCTACTTCCGGTGTCTTTTTCATTGGACTGTCCTCAAAATGCTGCAAGGGAGAATTATGTTCAAAATTTGGCTGAGGAGAACTTTCATCAATATTTTGCTGAGAATAAGATGGAGTACGCTCATTGTCTGATTGGGAGTGAAAGGAGTCGGGTTCACTAACTGACTGAAATGGACTATGGTCAGTTGGAGACTGTTCAGATGTCTCTTCACCCAAATCAATGAAATGAGGACCTTTAATTTGTGTTTTTCTCAGTTTTCCCTTAAGCCTGCTACTTCTCCTCACATGTTGTGGTACACTACCCTTTTGTTCTTGTTTTCCTGTTTTTTCCTTCTTAGATAGAGATGACTGTTTTTGAAGAAAAATTAATCTCTCAGACAGAATTTGGTGATCTTCTTTTTCAGAAGAAGAGGTTTTATGGACAGCCTCAACAATTTCTTTCCCTTTTGATATTTTTGGCTTCTTAATTTTGATTTCCTTCTTCTTCCTTTTTATCAATCTCTCTTCCCTATCATTTTTCTTCATAGTAATAGTAGAAATATCTTGGATTTCATCTACTGTTCTTTTCCTTCTACTTCTTTTTGCTGTGCTAGCTGCGGAAACTTCCTGTGTAGGAGCAACTTGGGTTTCAACATCCATTTTCTTTCTTCTACTCCTTCTAATTGGTTTACCTTCAGGAATTTCCTGAGGTTCTTCAAAGAAGTTTCTAACTAAGAATTTTTCCCAAGTATCTTCTCTTTCTTTTAGTTCCTTTTCAATCAAAATTTTTATAAGCCCATGATGATATAAATGAGGCTCTACATCTCCTAGGTGTTTTTGCACAGTCACAGCCATTTTCTTCAAGCTATTGAATAGGAAATAAGGGAGATTGAGAGTTTGGTTTTCAAGGAAATTCATCAATATCCTAGTATGATACATGTACATAGAGCCAAAGCGGCCTTCACATGTGATAAATTTCTGAACAATGAGTAATAAAGTGGCCCATTCATCTTTTATTGCATGCACTGGAATTCCTCCTTTGAAAACAGTGATATCCATACCTTGATTTCGGAGGATTGTTCTCCATGCCTCATCACTGATACTTTTGTTTTTGAACCACCGTTCTCCTTCCTGAAGAAGCTCTGTGGCTGCTGCTATTGATGCTTCATTAACCAAAAACTTGAGGTCTCCCACTTCCGCTTCCGAGCCATCAAATGATCTTGCAAACGCTTTGGTAATTTCTCTGTGGTAACCCCGGAATTTCTGAATAAAACGCAGCCATTTAGCTTTTCTCAATATCTCTTTTGCTTGTGGAAATCCCTCTATGAACTTCGGTCCTTCCGGCTCTGACCTTAATAATTTTCCCATTTTACTTCTCTGTGCTTCACAGCTTGCCTCTGTGAGGGTTTTAAGCGGAAGTGGAACGATGGAATACACGGAGTCGAGCACAATGCTGTGGGGATGTTATCACAAAACGGAAATGAGCACCATACACAAAATGGAATAAGACTGTGGGTGAATATACGGGAATGAGAGCGAGTAAAAGGAACGGAATGGAGTGAAACAGGGAATGAGAATGAGTAGAGTGAGGTTTTGTAACACGACAGAGAAACGACAAAGAAGTTAACAAAGTGTAATGCATTCGGCCGCATTTTGAATTTTTGGGTGGCTGTGTCATAAATATGAACACGTTTCAATCAATGATTATGGAGTTATGCGGCTTGTAAGAGTCCTTTGTCAACTCAAATACGTATCATTATCTTCGGTGGGCTATTTGAACATGAGTAAGAGTCGGAATTTCAATAATGAAGCCGTTTGTGAATAAATGCAAGAGGATAACATAGAGATCGTGGAGGGTTACGAACTGTCAATAGAATCATTGCGCGTTATGGGTAGAGCTCATAGTTTAAAATTACATAAAAATGTGTCTTTTATACTATTTGAAATAAACTTTATTCATACCTTTGGAATCCTTGCTCTTGCCCTTGGTCTTCAACTGATTGATCTTCATTAGTGTCTTGAATGTCCCATTGATCCTCTCCCGCATTTTATTTCATGATTTTATGAAAACAACAACTAACTGTACATTCTTTTTGAAAACAGAGTAGTAGCAGCTGCGGAATCTGCTTCTGGCTGCGGAAACTGGAGTCAGCTGCGGAAACAGATGTCAGCTGCGGAAACTGACACACTATTACTTGGCTGAAATAGAAATGAACAAATGACAAATGACCAGATGGAAATGGTCATAAAAAGATTTTTATTGATGGAATGGATGAGATGAAGTGGAATGAAGTGAAATGAAATGAAATGAAATGAAGTGAAGTGAAGTGAAATGGAGTGGGTGGTGAGATAAAATAAAAGACATAATTTTTTTTTTGGAAAATATAGAGTGTCAGGTGTCCCTGATTTTCACCCCATATTTTCTGTATAAGACTGCCAATCAATGATTGGTTTTCAGGCTTATACCATTTTTTTTTCTTTTCTTTTTTTATATTTTTTTTTTTCTCTTTTTTTTTTATTTTTTCTTTTTCTTTTTTTTTTCAACTTGAAAAACAAAAACTAGCTTGGTAGAGAAGAAGGATTCTTCTGTACCAGCCTGATTGCAGAACTTTCTTGAAACAACTTGACAAAATCCTCTTTAGAGAGTGGCTTATGATAAACTTTCAATCTATGGCCATTCACTAAAAGAGGAGTTTGAAACTCATCAATGGTCTTGATTCTTACATCTCCATTGTTAAAGACCTTGTCAATCTCATATGGCCCAAGCCAATGAGTCTGAAATTTCCCTTGAAAGTCTTTAAACTTGGAGTCAAACAACAATGCCCAATCTCCTTCTTGAAACTTCTTCTCTTTGATATATTTGTCATGCCACTTAGTTCTTTGATATTGAACTAGATCGGTTCTTAGAATTGCTTCTTGTCTCATCTCATCTAGCTCATTCAATTGCTCCATTCTATGCTTTTGAGCTTCTGATAAGTCCATTCCCAACTGAACTCGCTATCTTGAAGGTCTTGACTTGAACTCAATGGATCTACATATTTCTGCATGGCAATTTTTCCCATCATAATGTCCGCAATCTTTCCTACCAGGTGGATTCTTCTTGTGTCCTTTAGCTTTCTTCCTGGTCTTTTGAAACTCAACTCCTTTATGGTTTTTGCTAGAATAGGAATTTCTCGAATGGCTTGTAGTAATGGAATCTTGATACAAACATTCTTCAATTCATCTAGAAAGTCATAGTTAGGCAAAAAAATTTGTTTTTCCACCCCCTTATCAATTTGTAGTCTTTCCGGAAAAGGAGGTGTAGATGAAGATACAGGTTGCTCAACTATAGGAGTTGTGGATGCTAGCTTTTCTTTTTCTTTTTGAATTTTTGAACTTTGAAGAGATTCTTCCTCAAAACCCTTATCGACTTGAAGAGAGTCCTCCTCAGAGGTATCTTGCTCTTGAATGTCTATAGAAGGTTTTTCTAAAACTCTACCAGATCTGAGTTGTACATCGTTGAGAGGAACAATCATATAGGTAGGAAATTGTTGTCCCTCTACCATATAAGTAGTTTGAGGATTCTTATTGTTAGGATTTGGCAGTGGCTGAGCTGGAAGTTGATTTGTCTTTTGTTGGTATGGGAGCATGAGTTGAGGATTTGTATTTTGTTGAGAAGGTTGATGTTGTGGAAATGGCAATGAAAGTTGTTGTGGATTTTTGCTTGGAAATTGTGGAGCTTGTTGGTTTTGAAAAGATGGAGGATTTTGATAAAATTGAGCAAATCTCCCATAAGGATTTTGCATCCCTTGTACCCATGGCTGATATGATTTTTGATGTTGGGGCCAAGGTTGTTGCCAAGGAGTCCAATTTGGTGGGGTTTGAAGATTCATAGGGTTATTAAACCCTTGAGATTGTTGTCCCTGCCAAGGTCTCCTTGCGACAAAACAGAGAGATTCTATTGAATTTGGATCTTCTTGAAAAACAACTTTGAGTCCAGGGATTGAAGGACAATCCTTGATTTCATGATTTTCCGAGCAAATCATACATGTTTCTACAACTTTTGCATCCAAGGGACATTCCCTTAAAGCATGTTTCTTTCTACATTTCGGACAAAAGATGGCTAAAGCATCTGTTTCTGCTTTCTGCTTGTTTTGGATTTTAAGGGTGTCTAGTTGTTCACTAAGACCCCCTAAGATATCAGCTTTAAACTCATCAAGCATATTACCAATCTCTGCCCTACTTACTGATCCAGTTGCAGATTTGTTAGCCCTAATAAGAGAAGAATCCCTAGGCCCTTTTCCGGTTTTAGATCTTCCCCTTGAGAATTGGATACATAGTTCTGTTATATCATGAAATGGGAGTTGAGAAATGTCTCCTTTACCCATCATGTTTAAAATGTCTATCCATTCATCTCTAATGGCTTTTAATAGGAGGGCTTTCAAGGTTTCATTATCTAAGTTGCTCATCTTTGCTCTTTGCAAGTTGTATTGAAATCTTTCAATTAAGTCTTCCAAATTTTCATCTTCTTTTTGCATCATTTTGAATACCTCATCCTTGTGATTGGTGGGCATACAATAATCCAAGTATCTCTCCAAAAATGTTTGTTTCATATCATTCCAAGTCCTGATAGATTGAGTGGCTAATCCCATGAACCATTTCAAAGCAGATCCCTTCAAGGTTGAAGGAAATAGTTTGAGTTTTTGAGAATCTTCCATATAGTCATAAGTTCGGCACACTACTTCAAACTCAAACAGAAATGTTTCAGGATCTTCACTTCGTAATCCATAAAAGTTAGGGAGAACCGATGGTGAAATATTTTTCATTGTTGCATGAGTTTCCTCATCAACTATAGGGAATCCAAGAAAATCGTCCCTATTTCTACCATTATTTCCTTCACCATTGTTATCTTCATTATCTCCTCCTCCTCTATCTCCACCTCTATTTATTACTTCCTCTGCCATGATAGTTTCTTTAGAGTCCTTATAGTCCTCTAGTTCTTCTATCAAGGAAGGATGAGAGAAAGTTTCTTTGTTTTCTAAGTAGGCTTTAGTAGGTGGTGTAGGAGAATCCTATAATTCAGCTGTTCTTTGACTTCCAAAAATCTTAAGGCTAGGGGTAGATGATGGTGAATCTGGTCTATGCCTTGAAGAAGATGGAGTTGTGAAAATCGAACTCTTGGCTTTAGCTATAAACCTTCCCCTAGAATCTCTTGTTCTATGCATGTCATTTTTTTATATTTTTTAATAAAAGTTGGGCTAATAATTCTCTTTCTGATCTTCCAGATCACACTAGGTGCAAGAAGAGAGCATACTTAAGAAATTACTAAACCAATAACTCTCTTTTCCGATCCTCCAGATCACACTAGGTGCAAGAGGAGAGCATACTTCAAGAAGTTATCAAGTTTTCCCTTCTTTTATGATTTTATGTTTTTTTTTTTAAGAAATTGGCTACCTAGTTACACTTCCCCCGCAACGGCGCCAAAATGTTTGGTCAATTTAGTGTGTCCTAAATTGCTGCATTTAATTGTCAATCCAGGAATCGTAAGCTGATGAAGTGCGGCGCACTATATGTGCAAGATAACCTCTTTCTTATCTTTTTGTCGTTTATGGTCTTTCTAAGGTGAAATGGAAATTCTAAAGTGAGAAACAAGCTTGGTTATAATTGTTCAAGGAAATGATATTCCCCTATAATGATTTACCAATCTCGAAACTTCAAAAGCAAATTGAAATTATAATGACAAAAGAAAGTAAACTGCTGAAATGGAAAGTGCTGTTAATCTAATGAATCAAAACAAGAAACTAGTGAATATGAAAACTAAACTATTCTTGCTGCCAACCGAACACAAAAGAAACTACGCTTATGGAAATTCAAAATTGCAATGAAAGAAATCTAAATCAGATTACATCAATTCATTTTCTGACCCTTCATCATTAGACCAGCTATGACTTGCGGAAGTAATCATAAACAACTTGTGTAACTGATATTTAATTTGCAGAAAGTAAAATAATACTAAACCATACACACATGATTCAATCCCTCGCCATCAGTCCAGCTGTGGCTTTCGGAGGCAATTGAAGATGTCATACATGATTCAATATATTTAAGTTTGCGGAAAAGAAACTAATACTAAACTACACACTTCATCATGCAGCCCCTCACCATCAGTCCAGCTGTGGCTTTCGGAGGAAACCGAAGACGCTATGAGCAGCTTAATATATCTAATTTTGCAGAAAGGAAACTAATACTAAACTACACATCTCATCATGCAGCCCCTCACCATCAGTCCAGCTGTGGCTTTCGGAGATAGCTGAAGACACTATGAGTAGCTTAATATGTCTAATTTTAACTACTGAATCAGATAAACAAAACTGAAATGCACAAAACAAAACTGAAGTTAAACAAAGACTGTGAAAGAAAACTAGCAGCAGAATAATATCAGTTTCATATCATTAGCGAAAATACTATGAAAATGCCCTGGGGTGTCTACCTAAAACCTGCACAAGAAAACTGATCAGTATTTTAACAATCATAAAAACATAAAAGACAGGAATGCAATGGAAATTACAGAAATGTATGAATAGAAATAAAACAACTATGAAATATGAACATGTAATGGGTTATGATACAATGACTACTTAAAGAAATGAAATGAAAAATATATACATTAATACACAGAACCTCGGCTGAGCAGGGGCCCTCTACGCAGCTTTGGTATGATCTTCAAACACGAATTAAGTTATGAAACAGAGTTTTTCATATTAAAAAGAAAGTCATTACAGGCTGGTGGTATTACGGCTCAAGGCAGCGTAATCACCACATAACAGAGTACGCACATCAACTTAACAACTAACAACTATCAACTCACATTCACTAAATCTACGTGCGTATGCAAACGCTCTTTATAAAGCAATAAAATGTAACTGTTTCCTGAAGTTTATGATAGCAGCCAGCACGTAGACCACTAAGGCCACGGATTTAGGAGTATGGCCATGTTGGGAAACGGATCTGTACTAGGTAAAAATTCATGGAAGTTAATGAATACGAGGAATGTGTACTGCTAGAGACTAGTGTTAATGGTCAGTGTTAGTTGTCATGCCAAGGAGGGAGTGACAAGATATGCTAAGCATTGGTAAGGCATGCTAGGGAATATAGGCATGTTAAGAATTCCCAAAGTGTGCTTGGGAGTTCCAGGGTGTGCTAATTATATCATGTGCCAATTAATAGTGCCAAGATATGCCAATACATGCTAGGTGCTAAGGATGTGGCGCAGGGTGCCAAGGTATGTCAATATGTGTCAAGGCAACAAAAGGAAGAACCAATAAGAGGGTTAATACGTCAGGACTTTATCTTTTTGAAAAGGGGCATGTTAGGAACACTAATAATAGGTCCCAATACATTCCAAGTGGCATTGTGTGCCAAGTGCTAATATATGTCAATGCATTCAAGGTGTTCCAGGGCATGCTAGGGACTATATGCAGCATGCCAACACATGCTAGGAGAGTTCCATGTTGTGCTAGCGCATGCCACCATGTGCTTGGGCGTCAGTGTCATCAAAAGATGTTATAGGTACAAAGATGTTCCAAGACATGTGGGGTGCTAAGAAATGTTAGTGTGTGCCAAAGCATTAATTCAAGGTGTGCCCAGATTGTTGAGGATTGTTAGGTCTTTCTCATTAATAGAATTGTCAGAGATCGATTATGTATTAAATAATATATTTCCTACACACAATAGCGGAACTTTATCTAAATGGAATTTTATAAAAAATAAACTTAATAGATATGAATCATGTGTTGACTCATAGGAAATCTCTATTCGACTAGTAATTACTTGAGGGAAATTATACATGCTTATTACTTCTTAAAAAATTGACTAACCCTAACCACTATGGCCTTGGACATATTATAAAAAATTCTCCACAATAATGGTATTAAATTGTTATCTTTTGACAAAAGACATATTAACAAGCACATAACGTCATCAAAAACTCATTGGAATGATCAATGATGACGGACATTTTTTGATCGTCACCAAAAGTAACAAAAAGAGCATTGGTGAGGGTCATTAAAAGTTCGTCACTAGAAGTGTCACCAAAGAGAGAATTAGTGATGGGCCTTTAACGACCCTCACCAAAAGTGAAATTTCTTTGGTGACGGACCATAAAGGACCATCACTATATACACTTACAGTGATGGTTTTTAGTGATCAATGATGATGGACATTTTTTGACCGTCACCAAAAGTAACAAAAAGAGCATTGGTGAGGGTCATTAAAAGTTCGTCACTAGAAGTGTCACCAAAGAGAGAATTAGTGATGGGCCTTTAATGACCCTCACCAAAAGTGAAATGTCTTTGGTGACGAACCATAAAGGACCATCACTATATACACTTACAGTGACGGTTTTTAGTGATCAATGATGACGGACATTTTTTGACCGTCACCAAAAGTAACAAAAAGAGCATTGGTGAGGGTCATTAAAAGTTCGTCACTAGAAGCGTCACCAAAGAGAGAATTAGTGATGGGCATTTAACGACCCTCACCAAAAGTGTCATTGAAAATGTCTTTGGTGACGTACCATAAAGGACCATCACTATATACACTTACAGTGATGGTTTTTTAATGACCGTCACCATATGTGACATTGGTGACGGACCTTAAAGGTCCATCACAAGCATGACCCTCACCAATGTGCTTTTTTCTTGTAGTGAAATTTAAGGACCACAATGACATAAAATACAACTTTACCTAATAGGTGTAGACTTAGAACCCCCAACTTTGCGTGACATGTACAATTGAAGATCTTATGGTAAGCAGTGTGAGAAGAGAGTCATGGTCACTGAGTTGAGCAAGATAAATAGTTTGGTATGACAACCTTACTTGTGATAGGTCTAGCTAGAAAACTACCAAACTACATGGTAATGGCATTCAAAATGTGAAAATTCCCATTTCACTTGGAAATAAGATAGTAGAGAAAGGTATAGATGAAAGGAGATATCCATCTATGGTAAAGAAATCAAATATTTCTATCAATTCCACCTTGCAACTCTAAGAGACATTGAATTAAATTTCATCTCAAGACAGGGCTTTGGGAGGACACTCTCAAAGCCAACCTTCTTTATGGCTTTGAAACACATGGTAAGTATCAAGACTTAGCAACCTTATTTGCATAATGTTTTCTAGCATGGACCTTAATGTCATAGCCTTTGCCTAAAATGAATGCAAATTTCCTTGCAATTTGGCTTGCAACATTCATAATTCATGCTCATGGAACATGATTGTGTTGCAATTGTGATAACATCCGCTGTATGCAGAAGCTAATAAAAAATGATCGAAAATGACATTTTTGCTCTGTTTTTTTGAAGACTTAAGGAAAATTACACCAAGTAGCTTCCAACCTTATATGACCATCATGTCAAACTCATCTCAGGATATTGTCGAAGTAAGAGTCACTTAAGCAAGCAATCTAGTATACATGACTCTCCAATTTCAATTAGCAGCAATGACAGTTCTAAGTATGGTGCAAACATTGCTCCAGATCCTCAATGGGGCATGTTTGATGACAATAATTTTGGGAGTGAGAGAGGGAGATGGTAGGAGAAAAAATTCAAGGAATCCACGGGAAATTGAAAAATATATAACTAATAAGGTGGAAGACACTTTTTAACCTAAGAGAGAAACCTGTTAAGAAATGGGTGAAGTTGGTATTACACACCCAGTTGGATTTAACCTCGAGGAGAAAACATTTCTCCCACTTTATTTGTTGGCATAACCTAGTAAGTGTTATTCACTAGCATGTATTTTGTAAAGGCCTTGACCTAGTTCCCATTCAACTCCATCCACCAGGTTGTAGAGGATTCCAAGCCTAATTTCATGAAAAGTAAGTTGGGGATGATCACATTGACATGCTTGATGACGTGTCTATGAAGATTAACTACCTTGAACTATTTTTTTGCGTAGGGAAAGAGACACATTCCCATGTATGAGCATGAAAACGTTCTTTGATATTGTTAATGCCTCTAGTGTTTACTTCTACAAGTTCTATAGGCAGAGTCTGTAAAGGGCTAGGTAGCCTCTAGATCTCATCTTTTATGAAAGGTGACATATCTAGTAAATGCCCCTACAGTCAATCTCTGGAATGGATCTAAATAGAAGTTCTTCATTTTAATATCCATAAAACACAACAACTTTAAGGTAAACTATGTACATGTGTCATTTCTCCCACAAACTAAAGTGTATAAGTGGTACATTTTATACCAAGTGTGCTCCCACCATGTAAAGTGCAATTTGGTGAACTTATCATTTTTATAATTTCTTTTTCGATTAAATTTAGTTTCACACATGATCAATTATTGCTTTGAAAGTTGTGTTTTACATAATTTGTGTACACTAAATTACAAATTGATTTTTTGAAATCTATTTTTTGTAAATTTCGACCAATAGATATATATCATGGAGGATGAATGACGAAGATCAGTCGAATCCCATATGGAGGTTCAGGGATTGGGGGATGTTCACGGTATTTAAATATAATCTTAAATCTCCATACATGTGTGTACATATGGAATTGATTTTTTATTAACTTTGTGATTTAAATTAGTTGTTAATAAGTTTCATATTTTAATTTTTAGGAGGTAAGAGGAGAAGAGTTTCTACTCCATCCATAGAGTGTGGCCATGGTTCAACTGGTCAAGGTATGAGTGGTAGCAAGTTGCATGAAGGGGGTGATATTTATTCCCCCGAAGGCCAATCAACGGCTGTTGGTTCTCAACAGGGTCATTTTGGGTCTGGTTCTCAGCAGCGTCATTCTGGGTCTGGTTCTCAGCAAGGTCATGTTGGAGAAGATGTTAACCAACAACATCAAGGTTGCCATCAATTTCAATATTTTTTCATTAAATTTGTACAAATTTTTTTACACGTGTTTTTTCTAATATACGAAATTTTATATATATTGATGCAGAGTCCGAAAATGTTCGAACTAGTGGTCAAAATAGACACAGGGCAGCCCGCTACATTCAAGAAGAAGGCTGTCAGCCCAGCACAAATTATCTAGCCGAGATTACTGATATACCATGGGAAACCAACATGGCGGAATGCACCTTACAAAGGTGTGAAAGACTTCATGCAAAATTGCAAAGAGATCTCGTGGCTTTGTCTCTACCTGCTGAGAGTCGAAAAAGCCTTGAAATAGTTACACATTCATTGGGTGAAATGGTAAATGTGTATAGAAATCTTGGGCCAACGACTGATTCATTTGTAGAAATGATGAGAAAGAGAAAAGAAACAGTGATGGGTCCCGATAAATGGGAGGACGTAAAACAAAAAGTTACAAAAGAAGTGGCCAAGTCAATGTTTAATTACAAGGAAGGGCCAAAAAGAAAAATGTTGAAGGTGCAGTATTTCAACCACCCAGACATAGCTCGTTATTTTTATGATAGGCACCTTGCGACCTATGGAATGCGTCCATGGAACGATGAAGTTCCTGTTTATTTTGCACAAATGTTTTATGCAGAATTTTTTTTGGGTATGAAACCCAATTACAATGATCTTCCTTCAGAATTTTTTGGCCCGGGGAAAGGTCGATTATATGACCGTAAGGGCGCTAAGCGAGATGTGGAGTTGCCTCACCCTGAGCTGCCATTGGTGAGTCGACCGTTTCGAGTCGAAACTTTGTGATCAAAGATCGATGCGACTTCTCAAATAAGTCGAGAAGCAAGGGATGTTATGATCGACAATGTTCATAGCGGATTGAGTGGAATCGATCTTTGTTTAAATCGACAAAGAGCACGTGAAAATGCATGTGCCAATTTTGTTTATTGTACAGATGAGGAGATTGAAAACATGAGTGTTGAAGATCTCCGAACATATGCAAAAAATTGTCGCAATGGTTTGCAGGACCTAATTTTTCATGAGGAAGAGGGCACCGAAACAATATGTGTTAGTGACCTTAGGGTTTGAAATTATTTTTACATATACATGTGTACAATTTGTAATAAATACATGTGTATGTACATGTATACATTTATTTTTATGTGTACATTAATCTAACAAAAATGTATGATTATATGTTAAAACACCATTTGCAGTTCTCACACATGATGCGTGACGAAAATGTTAATATCACGTTCGGGACCTCTGGTTCAAACAATGCAGATGGGTCTGACCATCAAGATATGTTGGCAAATGTCAATGTTTTTTAAGTGACTTTAAAATAAATAATTGTTGCCACACATGTACATGTATGTATACATATAATTTGATAAAATGTTTTAACAGGTACTGATTCCGTCTGATGTTTTTGGGATGGAGGTACCTTCTTCTTCCTTGGGAGATGTACCTTCTACTTCCTTGGGAGATGAGCCACAAGTATGGACAATTTTTCACAAGTTTAAAATTTATGTTTAAAAGTTATATATATATATATATATATTCTACCTCAAAAAGTTCCATTAAAAATTGAGATCTATATATATATATATATATATATATATATATATATATATATATATATATATATATATATATATATATATAGAGAGAGAGAGAGAGAGAGATATCTATATTTTGAGTTATTTAAAATTTTTTGAATTTAGGTTCCTATAGAAGATTTCTTTAATCCGCGGACTCTAGCGACGGAGATAGGAACATCCACAACATTTGAACAAGTTGTCTTTAGTTCCTTTTTTTAATATTATTGAAAATAAGTTTATATATGTACACGTGCATTTTCATTTGAAAGTTTTTAATTTATATAAATTATATATATATATATATATATATATATATATTTAACTGTACATGTATATTGTACAGTTTACCACTACAGATGTTCCTATGGGAGAACTTGTTCATCAAATGGAGAGGGAACCTTATGAGGTATTGCATGATTTTTTTGTTATATTTTGTTTTTTACATGAAGTTCTAGATATATATATTTTCATTCATTTTTAAAACATCAAATTTTAATGTTCAAGTACATGTGCATTGTGTATGTAGGTTTCTCATTCACATGATAGGGCGCAGACTGAGACCCTAGTAGGGAAGACGCTAGATCTGTCTATATTTGATGGAAATGATTTACAGTAGATTTTATTTCAAAATTTATATGGTTTTAAAAATTTTTAAACTTGATACAGTTTGATACTTGTGAGATTTACAATTTTTGGACATATTTTATTACATTGTTAATATAATTTGTTTTATTTAATTTTTGGATGGTTTTAGTACTTTTGGCATGTGAATGTGAAGTAATGTTGTTATCTATAAATTAATGTTGTCATCTGCACTACATTTGGCATGTTATGTAATGACATGTGTTATAATTTGTTTTGTTTTTAAAATTTAAGTTTTGGATGCTTGGAATACATTTGGCATGTGAAGTAATGTTCTGAACTATATTTTTTTGTTAAATTAAAAGTTAAAAGTTTTGGATGGTTTCAATTTACATTTGGCATGTGATATTTAATGTTAAATGTTTTTGTTGGATAGTTGAATTATAATTGGCATGGCATGTGAAGTTTTTAAAACTCAAGTTTTGGATGGTTTCAATCTACATTTTGCATGTGATATTTAATGAACTTTAAATTTTTAATGTTGTAATGTTGCACGATATATAATCAAAAGGTTTTTAAAACTTAAATTTTTGGATGGTTTCAATCTACATTTGGCACATGTGGTATATAATGTTAAATGTTTCTATTGTCCATCTAGTTAAACTATAATTGGCATGGCATGTGAAGTAACGATCTATATATGATCAAAAAGTTTTTTAAACTCAAGTTTTGAACAGTTTCAATCTACATTTCGCATGTGTTGTTTAATGTTTTAATGTTGCACGATATATTATCAAAAAATTTTAAAATTTTAAAGTTTTGGATGGTTTCAATCTACATTTGGCACATGTGGTTTATAATGTTAAATGTTTCTATTGGATAGTTGTTCACTATAATTGGCATGGCATGTCAAGTAATGTTGCACAAATCCCTTTTGGATGGTTGATGTACATTTGGAATTTTAAGTTTTCTTTTGATCTCTCCATGTAGTTTTGTTTGAATGAAAAATTTTCCAATAGGAAGAACATAGCTTTTCAATGCAACTAACCATGTATCAATTGAGATCTAATTGAAAAAAGAGTTTAAAGAAGTAGATATATGTACAAATTATCCCTTTAATTTTGATTGGAAATATAAGTCTAGTACATATATATATATATATATGTTTGTTGAATTTGGGTCAATGTCGTTAATGCACTCAAATAGGTAGCCTTATCGATTTATTTACACTGTGGAAACTTTTTACCAGAAAATCAGCTAGTTTTTCATCAATGCACATAGAAAAACTACTTGGAACAATTAATTGTGCATTCTAGAACATATCTATCAAAGAAAAGTAACATTTTTCATCCATGCACATTGAACATATCCGACCATTGGACAAGCAAATTTTGTACTAGATTTTCAATCAGGATTAGAAATGTGGGTCAAATCCCACCAAAAGTCGGAGAAGTGCTCCGAGTATCTTGTTTGAAAGGAATTTTCGTACAAAACTATACTGCAGATTATTTATTTACATTGTGTTCATACTTTTTACCAGCAAATCCAACAATTTTTTCATTAATGCACATAGAAAAACTAGTTCCAGTTAATTGCATTCTAGAACATATATATTGAGTACGTAAATAATTTTTCATCAATGCACATAGTAAAACTAGAACAATTAATTTCATTCTAGAACACACACACACACACACATATATATATATATATCCAATACATATAACATTTTTCATCAATGCACATGTATAGAAAAGCTACTTTCAGTTGATACTAGAGCACGTGCTTGTACCAAAAAAATTTGTACATGTGCAAACACTTGCACAAATAACATAAGCAGCTCAATTTTTAGTTGAGTACTGGAAGTTCTAAAACATATTTAATCCAAAGAGAATAAATTGTTGGACAATTCACTCAAAAAAATTCTAATGGAATTCCATCTTCAATAATCCGTTCATAATCGGATTTTGACATTTTCCATCTCTTAATTTTTGATTTTTTCTTTGATTGAACTTCTATCAACTTTATGCGTGCTGCACACACCAAGTGACTATATTGACAAATTATGGAATCAGGCTAATAGTCTTCAAAGTAAACAAAGTCTCCACTTTGATGAGTTTGTCTGAAAAAATAACCTTTCAGTATAATAGACCCTCTGTCATATTGAAATCCGTGATCATTATAGTTTTGTAATAATTTCATTTTTCGTTCGGTGCAACGCATCAAATAATACTTCACATTTTCATCGTTGTCAATAGGTGCAATTACAGCAAAAACATCTCTTGCACAATAAAATAAACTTAACAAAATTATACATATTTAAATTTATTTCTAGATTTTTAAATCATTAGAAAGTAATTCAAATGTTACCTTCTCTAACAAGATCAGAAACTCTATCACCATCGGATGATATTGTAGTTTCCTCTTATTGCATTTCTTCAAACATTGCAACAGACATTTTTTCCTTTGTATTTAGCTATGTATGTTTCCAATCATTCACATACATTTTGTTTTCACAAACGTCATTGGATTTTGTGTTGTCTATGCAAACATCACAAAAACAAGAGTATTTTCTTTTATCCAATGCAAACAAATTTCTGGACGACTTTTTTTGAATTGAATGCAATTTTCGAGTCCCTTTTATTGTTTCAACGTCATTTCCAATTGATCTATCTACGTCTTCGATTCCAATATGCCAGAAAAACCTTTATATGGAAAATTAGAAGAAGAATTTGTAAATATGATATCAAAATACAATCAAATATAATCATTGCATGATAAATGTAGAATGTTTAAAATTAGATTTCCAATATAAATTAAATTGAATGTACCTTCGCACTTCTCTTGATGGGTTTCTCTCATGGCTTAGAGCAGCGATGCACCATTGAACAACTTCTTCAGCGTTCACAAGTCGGCTTGCAGAGTGGTTCATTTGATATCTTCGAAGTGCTCGTTTTATGCATGCTCGTGCACTGTCATGTTCTCCTTTTCCATGGCCGGTCTCAAAGAAATTCCAACAATGTTTAATGCAGGTTTTCTTATGAAGACAACACAACCAAAAGAATGATCGTGCAGATTTGAATTGACCTGCACATCCGTCTGACCATATCCAATTTTCATTGAATGTTATTCCACGATTTTTCAATGAATCATAAATTTTTCCAAAACAATGTTGTACAAAACATGTATCATGTGTACGATTGTCACTGATATAAAATTGATATTCTTTAATGATATGTCGATTTTCACTCGTGCTTTCTATATGATCGACATTTTTTTCAGCATGTCTATATAGAATATGGACAAGCATGGAGACTTGGTCAGAATGATAGTATTCACTCTGAATTTCTTTTTGTGGAACAAATGTGTAGTTTTCTGCAAAATCAATCACTGACAAAATGGTCCCTGGTGGAAAAACTTCACGAGATTTTTTGAATTGCAAGTCTTGCCATCGAGCTCTATGGGAATGTTTGGTGTATTTGTAAATTTTTGCCTCAAACTTTCTCAAAAAGTCTATCAGAAAAATTTCGTCTTCTAGTAATTCAATTCTTTTAACACTATTTGCACCTTGAATCAATGTATCGATATATTCATATCTCTTCCATTTTACTTTCATGTTGGACAATGATTGATCAATTATATCAATACGATATTTGTTTTTAAATTTAGTCAAATTTCCACAATCATCGCATTTTTTACCACCAACACATTTCTTTTTGTAAAATAGTTCATCGCTTTCTCTTTCACGTAGAATTTGAGATATGAATTCACGGATAGTGGAAGGAGGAGGTGAATCCTTCCATAATGTTCTACCGAAATCAAGGAATGTGTCATAATATAACTCAAATTCCACATGATAAAGACAACAACAAGTGTCGCGTACGGTTGTAGGTTTTACATACCATGGTTTTTGTTGAAAAAAAGCACTGAGTGAAACATGAATTTGATGATTCTCTTCTTTGAACTTTTTGAATAACTCTATCTGAGTGGTTTCCAAGAGATATTTTTCATGTTCTTCGTACTGATTTCGTGCTATTCTTCTTCGAATCACATGCCTTGCAATTGGTGAAACACGCGAATTGTTCTTCCAATATTCATATATTATTTTTTTAACATTTTCTCCAAGTCTATCTTTGTATGGTTGCCTACAAATAGCTCTCCAACAAGCGAGTTCATCATTTACATCTATTTGCAGCCGAAATTTCTGATGTTTGTGCAAAGTTTTTCGCGAGGTTCCCAATGCTCATGCCATAGATGTTACCAAACGATTCTCTTGAGTACTTGATGAAACCATTGCCATCTGTATTCCTCTACGTACAATTGAAACATCTTTCTCTCTAGATCTCTTAATTGACTTTATAGCACTACTCATATTTTTTATCACCTCTTCCTTCATTTTTATATCTTTGGTTGATTTTCGAATACCCAATAGTGTCATAGCTTCTTTTAATTTCCTTAATGATAGGAGACCTTTCAACATTTGAGCCTGAACTGTCACCCGCTCATTTAAGAAATACTTTTCAAAAATGCAGTTAACACGATATCATATAACATGGTCAGGTTTTTTTATCTCCATATGTGTGAGTGTCAACATTTTCTAATATCTCATTATTGATAGTGATTTCATCTGTACATATTCAAAAAAATAGTACATATTCAATAAATAACTAAATTAATAAATATATCTATAATTTCAAATATTTTTCAAATTAGTTCATCAAATAAAAATTAAGCTTCACATTTTACATTAAGAAAATTTTAAATATATCAATAGATCATAATATTTACATTTACATAGCTACTTCAATTTCTACTCGAGGTTGATTTTCTTCTTCAATATTTTGAGGAATATCGTTGTCTGTTTACATTAAACAAAATATTTTTTAAACTAGTTCATCAAATAAAAAATTAAGCTTCACATTTTACATTAGGAAAATTTTAAATATATCAATAGATCATAATATTTACATTTACATACCTGCTTCAATTTCTTCTTGAGGTTGATTTTCTTCTTCAATATTTTGAGGAATATCTCTGTCCGTTTACATTAAACAAAATATTTTTCAAACTAGTTCATCAAATAAAAATTAAGCTTCACATTTTACATTAGGAAAATTTTAAATATATATCAATAGATCATAATATTTACATTTACATACCTACTTCAATTTCTGCTTGAGGTTGATTTTCCTCTTCAATATTTGAGAGGGCTTCTAACTTTCTTTTGTGAGATTGTCTCGTCTCTTCTCTACGTTCCTCAGGGTCTCTTTTTCGATCATATTTTCTTGCACAAGTTCTTCGATTTCCCATGATAATAGGGTATGAAGTTCAAAAAATTTCCTTCAAAAAATTAGACAATAATTTGATTACAAAAAATATCACAAAAGATTTAATTTAAAAAAATTCAGTTTAAATTTTTTGCAAAAAATACATACTCCAATCCAAAACACTTACTTGAAAAAATTCGAGAGAAAAATGTCTTATAAAAATGAAACGAAGCTCAAAATATTTACTGCAACTCAAAACACATACACACCTCTAAGAAATGTCTTTTGAATGTACGTCCAAGAAATTTTTTTAAGTTCAAAACAATTTTTTGCAAAATCAGGCCGCCTCCAAGAAATGTCTTCCAAAAAAATTCTTTAAACCCAAAACAATTCTTTGTAAAATTAGTTTGCTTCCAAGAAATGCTCTTAAATCCAAACTTTGAAGAAAAGTTTTTAAACCCAAACCAAGATCTTTGTAAAACCAGATTTTTATATCAAGCTAACCATGGCGGAATATGTATTGAATAGTCCAATGCTTTACATTCCTATGGGAGGTGTTGATGTTGTACTAGAGTACAATGGTTAACATCTTTGGCGATGATAGCTTTTAATTTTCAAGAACTTTTCTTGAATTTGTTTTTAGAAGGAAAGGAAGTCGAATTACGGGGTATCGCAGGGAAGCCAGGAAAGATAATAAGCTCTAATGTCATGACAAAGCTTCTGAAGAAAGAACAATGAGTCGTAATTGCAAAATTATTCTCACTAGAAGTTTCAACATCAAAATCATCTATTTATGCAGATCTCCAAAAAGTCTTGGACAATCATTCCAAGGTGTTTGAAACTCCCAAAGGAATCCCACTTATCCAGGATCATGATCATGCTATTCATTTGATTCCAAGAAGTGTTCCTCCAAACATCAGGCCTTATAGATATCCTTATGTCCAAAAGGGCGAAATTGAACGTATGATTGCAAAAATGTTAGAGGCTGATATAATTCAACCTAGTCAAATTTCTTTCTCTGCTCCAGTAGTATTGGTGCACAAGAAGGATGGATCATGGCGCATGTGTTTGGATTATAGGGAGCTCAATAAGCTCACCATTAAAGATAAACTTCCCATTCCTATGATTGATGAATTATTGGATGAATTACATGGTGCAATTTATTTTACCAAGTTGGATATTTTCTCAGGATATCATCAAATTAGAATGAAGACTAAATATATTCCGAAAACTGCATTTCAAACTCATGAGGGTCATTAAGAATTTTTGTTCATGCCTTTTGCCATTACCAATTCACCTTCTACATTTCAAGGGTTGATGAATTCCATTTTCAAACCCTTCCTTAGAAAATTTGTGCTAGTATTTTTTGATGATATACTAATCTACAGCAGGTCTTGGAAGGATCATGTTCAGCATGTTCATAGGGTGCTCAAACTATTGCAGGAGAAAAAATTATATGCAAAAAAATCAAAATGTTTATTTGGAGTACAAGAGGTGGAATATCTGGGTCATATTGTAACTCACGAGGGTGTTAAGGTAGACCCTGACAAAATTAAAGCCATTAAGGAATGGAAGGTCCCCACAACCATAAAGCAGTTGCGATGATTTCTCGGGTTAACAAGGTATTATCGCAAGTTTGTTAATAATTATGGGAGAATAGAAGCACCTCTAAAAACATTATTGAAGAAAGCTGCATTTTCATGGACTCCCGAAGAAACTAAGGCCTTTGAATATCTTAAAGAGGAAATGTGCCTAGCACTGGTCTTAGCTACTCTAGACTTCACAAAAAGCTTTATTATGGAATTTGATGCCTCGGGAAATGGAATTGGTGTTGTTTTAATGCAAGAATGAAGACCCATTGCTTTTGAAAGTCGTCCAATCAAAGGAAAGTATTTACAGAAAGCTATTTATGAGAAGTAAATGTTAGCAATACTACATGCACTAAAGAAATGTCGACCTTACCTAATGGGAAGACACTTCAAGGTAAAAAATGATCATGATAGTCTTAAATACTTTTCGGAGCAAAGACTATCTTCAGAAGAGCAGCAAAAATGGGTCACAAAGATGTTGGGATATGACTTTGAAATAATTTACAAAAAAGGGAAGCTAAATGTTGTTGCAGATGCACTCTCAAGAAATAATGATGAGGTGGAAGCATTGCTTTGTGCCATTTCTATTATCCAACAATATTGGACAACTGAAGCAAGGGATGAATGGAAGAAGGATGAAGAAGTGTGGACACTCATTCAAAAGTTGCAGCAAGATCCTAGTACATCTGATACATTTATTTGGAAAAATAATTCCTTATGGTACAAAGATCCCTTATATCTTTGTAAGAATTCCCAACTAAAACAAAAGATTCTTTTGGAATTACACACTTCTCCTTTAGGAGGACACTTAGGATTTTAAAAAACTTACCACAGGGTGAAGAAAGAATTTTTTTGCGATAGCCTTAAATCTTATATTTAAAATTTTTTGGCAGAATGTTTTGGTTTTCCAGCAAAATAAAGTTGAGACAATTAAGACCTCGGGTCTTCTACAACCTTTATCCATTCCAAGTCAATGTTGGGAGGAGATTTTAATGGATTTTATCACAGTTTTACCTAGGCCCGAAGGAAAGAGTGTCATCATGGTGGTAGTTGATAGACTTACTAATAATGCACACTTTTGTGCATTATCTCCTCCATTTAAAGCAAGTACAGTTGCTACTACATTTATGGACACAATTCAAAAGCTACATGGAAACCCAAAGGTTATTGTGAGCGACAAAGATCCCATTTTTACTGGAAACTTTTGGACAGATTTATTTTATTATTTGGGTACTCAATTAGCTCATAGCTCATCTTATCATCCTTAATCCGATGGTCAAAATGATATAGTGAATAAATGTTTGAAAGGATATCTTCGTTGTTTTGTATCTAATAAACAAGCACAATGGGTCAAGTGGTTACTTCTTGCTAAATGGTGGTATAACACTTCCTTCCATACTGCAGCAAAAATGACCCCATTTATGGCACTTTATGGATATCATCCACCGTCCATCACATCATCTTTAAGAGAAAATTCTAAGGTTCAAGCAGTGGAATATCACATCCAGCATCAACAAGAAGTTATCCAACTCTTAAAGGATAACCTAAATTTGGCACAAAATTGAATGAAACAACAAGCTGATCAACATCGCAGTGAGAGAAGTTTTGATGTAGGAGACTAGGTATTTTTACGGCTACAACCATACAAGAAAATGTCCCTCAAGCAAGCTAATAAGGATAATAAATTAATGCCAAAGTACTATGGTCCTTAAAAGGTGTTGCAAAATATTGGTACTATGGCATACAGATTGGAGCTTCCTGCTTCTTCGTGAGTGCATCCGGTTTTCCATGTTTCATGCTTAAAGAAAGTTATAGGTGAAAATATTCCAGTTCAAGCAATATTACCAGAACTTGATGAGACAAGAAAATTCATATTGGAACCTGAAGAAGTCATGGAAACAACAACTCGACAGCTATGAAATCAATCAATTTCACAGTATCTCATCAAGTGGAAGAACTTACCCACTAAAGATTATACATGGGAGGATGAGAATTTTATACAAAAGCACCCAGAGCTACTCAAACGTTGAGGACAATGCTTTTTTGAAGGAGAGGGGCATGTTAGGTCCCTATATTACTAGTTTAGTCCCTTATTGTTATTATTTTAGCCCCCTTATTGTTACTGTTGTACCCCTATAACCCCAATATTGTTATTATTGTGCCCTTACATTGTTATTGTTAGGTCGGGTAGGATTATATTATGGGCCCGTGGAATCCTATATATAGAAGGAGTTTTTGGTCATTTGTAGCATCCAAGAATTGTTCATTTATGTAATGTATTGGAGGTTTCCCACTCGAAGTGGTTGATTTCTAAGGTGTTGATCTCTCTTTTCTTCTATTTTTGGAGCTAGTTTCATAACAATGAGCCATGTGTATACGCACATTATCTAGAAACCATCTAGGCCAAAGTGAATGGTACTTCAATGGTTTGAAGAAAAAATAGCACGAAGAATCTTTGAAGGAGGGGAATAAGAACTCAAAATAGAAGGATAAGAATAAAATAGCCACTACACATCCATGCAAGGGTAGTGGAAATAATTCTAACCATTGTAACATTGATGGTCACATTAAGGAGAATTATTGGATGTTTGGTATGTGTCATATTCTTAATGTGAATACCCCCATGCACTATATATTTTTCTAAGCATAGTGGTAGGAATAAAATGGGCATAAAGGACCCCCACTTTAGGGTTTCATATAGACAAAAAATTCCCCACACTCAGGTGTTAGGGGTAGTGCCCCAAAAAAATGTTTTTGGGAAAAAATGAGCATAGTTTTGAGATATATAAGTCCAAAATGGAATAGTTGTTGGTGAACAAATATCAGTGGATCACTATGGATATATCTGCTTCATTAAAAGGGATTTTTCTAGAAGGATTTCCATTAATTTGGAAAGAAGGGAAAATATCACAATTATATACATTAATTCATGTTTTTTACATTGAATATTTTTTCATTTTATTAAGAATCTATTTGAAACAACTAACTATATAAGGTTAAAACCTATGTTTTGTATCAAATCACTTTTGGTTTCAATGGGAAACTTTTATGGCTAATGTGTTTTTATCAAAATGTGATAGACCCCATTAAAATGGGAGATATATCAAAATGATTCCTATGGTGAAATAAAATAGTTGAGTAGTTTAAAGATATAGATTCATAAATTCAATGAGCATAGTTTTGAGATATATAAGTCCAAAATGAAATAGTTGTTGGTGAAAAAATATCAGTGGATCACTATGGATATATCTGCTTCATTAAAAGGGATTTTTCTAGAAGGATGTCCACTAAGTTGGAAAGAAGGCAAAATATCACAATTATATGTTAATGTGCATGTGTTTTACATTGAATATTTTTCATTTTATTAAAAATATATTTGAAACAATTAACTATATAAGGTTAAAACCTATGTTTTGTATCAAATTACTCTTGGTTTCAATAGGAAACTTTTATGGCTAATGTGATTTTCTTGAAATGTGATAGATCCCATTAAAATGGAAGATATATCGAAATGATTACTATGGTGTAATAAAATAGTTTCAAGTAGTGTAAAAATATATATGCATAAATTCAATGAGCATAGTTTTGAGATATAAAAGTCCAAAATGGAAGATTTGTTTGCGAACAAATATGAGTGGATCACTATGGATATATCTACTTCATTAAAAGGCATTTTTCTAGAAGGATGTCCACAAAGTTGGAAAGAAGGGAAAATATCACAATTATATGTTAATGTGCATGTATTTTACATTGAATATTTTTCATTTTATTAAAAATCTATTTGAAACAATTAACTTTATAAGGTTAAAACCTATGTTTTGTATCAAATTACTTTTGGTTTCAATGGAAAACTTTTATGGCTAATGTGCTTTTCTTGAAATGTGATAGACCCCACTAAAATGGGAGATATATCAAAATGATTCCTATGGTTTAATAAAATAGTTTCAAGTAGTTTAAAAATATAGATGCATAAATTCAATTAGCATAGTTTTGAGATATAAAAGTCCAAAATGGAAGAGTTTTTTGTGAACAAATATCAGTGGATCACTATGGATATATCTGCTTCATTAAAAGGCATTTTTCTAGAAGGATGTCCACTAAGTTTGGAAGAAGGGAAAGTATCACAATTATATGTTAATGCATGTGTTTTACATTGAATATTTTTCATTTTAAATTAAGAATCTATTTGAAACAATTACCTTTATAAGGTTAAAAACTATGTTTTTATCAAATCACTATTGGTTTCAATAGGAAACTTTTATGGCTAGTGTGTTTTTTGTCGAAATGTGATAGACCCCATTAAAATGGAAGATATATCAAAATGATTTCTATGGTGAAATAAAATAGTTGAGTAGTTTAAAGATATAGATGCATAAATTCAATGAGCATAGTTTTGAGATATATAAGTCCAAAATGAAATAGTTGTTGGTGAACAAATATCAATGGATCACTATGGATATATCTACTTCATTAAAATGGATTTTTCTAGAAGGATGTCCACTAAGTTGGAAAGAAGGGAAAATATCACAATTATATGTTAATGTGCATGTGTTTTAAATTGAATATTTTTCATTTTATTAAAAAACTATTTGAAACGATTAACTAGATAAGGTTAAAACCTATGTTTTGTATCAAATTACATTTGGTTTCAATGGGAAACTTTTATGGCTAATGCGTTTTCCTTGAAATGTGATAGACCCCATTAAAATGAGAGATATATCAAAATGATTCATATGGTGTACTAAAATAGTTTCAAGTAGTTTTAAAACATAGATGCATAAATTCAATGAGCATAGTTTTGAGATATAAAAGTCCAAAATGGAATATTTTTTTATGAACAAATATCAGTGGATCACTATGGATATATCTGCTTCATTGAAAGGGAATTTTCTAGAAGGATGTCCACTAAGTTTGAAAGAAGGGAAAGTATCACAATTATATGTTAATGCATGTGTTTTACATTGAATGTTTTTCGTTTTATTAAGAATCTATTTGAAACAATTACCTATATAAGGTTTAAACCTATGTTTTGTATCAAATCACTTTTGGTTTCAACGGAAAACTTTTGTGGCTAATGTGTTTTTTCTCGAAATTTGATAGATCCCATTAAAATGGGAGATATATCGAAATGATTCCTATGGTGTAATAAAATAGTTGAGTAGTTTAAAGATATAGATGCATAAATTCAATGAGCATAGTTTTGAGATATATAAGTCCAAAATGGAATAGTTTTTGGTGAAAAAATATCAGTGGATTACTATGGATATATTTTCTTCATTAAAAGGGATATTTCTAGATGGATGGAATAAGTTGGAAAGAAGGGAAAATATCACAATTATATGTTAATGTGCATGTGTTTTACATTGAATATTTTTCATTTTATTAAGAATCTATTTTCAAAAAAATTAACTATATAAGGTTAAAACCTATGTTTTGTATCAAATCACTTTTTTTCTCTCTAAATGTGATAGACCCCATTAAAATGGGAGATATATCGAAAGTATGTGTTTTTTTGGATATTTTGATCGGGCTTCACAACACACCAGGTGTGGGTGTGGTGCTTGGCTCATGTTATCCCCTAGCTGCCACTATAAGATTTATTGGCACGAAGGATCTAGAACAAACATGAGGGGTGAAGTCCTGGCTCTGTGGGGCTTGCTATATTTTTCCAATCAACTCTGTATCGAGAAACTGTGGGTTTACAACAATTCAAAAGTACTAATTTATCACCTCAACAAGGGCATCACACTGAACCTGGGAAATCTACAGTCATTGCTGGATCGCATCAACAACTTAAGGTCTAGTTTCACCTCCTTACATTTCAAACATATCTTTCGTGAAAAAAAATTCCAAGCGAACAGTTTATCTAAGAAGAGTTTGCGTGGAGTTTTTGGGGTTTTGCAATACGAGCTCTCTGACTCAAATGGTATGGGAGCATCTGGGATGGTAAATTCAAACTAAAGAGACACATGTTTTCATACAGTACCACAGTTTTTGGAGTTTTTGGGCACTTGGAATCGGTTTTATGTTATATTTATGTTATATTTTTGCAAAAAATTTATCCCATGTTTACAAAGTGTTTTAATGAAATACCTGTTACTAGTAGGAACATAGTCACTCTTGGAGGCAGTATGCAGACATATGCCTATGTTCCTGGATTCCTCTAGGGAAGATGTCGATATGTTTTTCCACACAGTAAACAGTTTACTTGGTGTCTAGTTATATAATTTATGCAGTTGGAAGAATTTTTTGTAGGGAAGGCAGAATCTAATTTTCTGTTTTTAAAAGGATTGTATGACAATAAAAGTACAACTATTTGATCTGGTAAATTTATATAAACCAGAGTATTTTTCAAAAAAAACCAAGGCACAGTTGACAATATATCAAGGGATTTTTAATATATGTTCAAAAATAATAAAAAAACTCCTCCACCAACCCTCAGTCGCCAATATTGAATGATGTATACTTTTAGCAACATCTTTAATAGTTCTTCATAGCCGAGAGAATGGAGGAGACTCTTGGCTTACTTATTCTTGCCTTGTGTTAATATTTATATTCATATATATATCAGTATATACAAAGTGGAACTGGTAAGTAAGGACCTTAAGCAGACTTAGGTAAGGCAGGCTTAAGAGTTCTAAATATTATGTGCATATATATAAATACAAACAGTAGCTGTAAATTGAATTTATATTGCAATTACATAATATAGGAAACCCGGTAT
Source organism: Pinus albicaulis (assembly GCA_034641835.2). Lineage (NCBI taxonomy): Eukaryota > Viridiplantae > Streptophyta > Pinopsida > Pinales > Pinaceae > Pinus > Pinus albicaulis. The sequence goes on along the minus strand of CM076575.1, from coordinate 433,113,693 downwards.
ATCATTACATTGAGCTATAAATATAGATACAGAAATTCGTAGAAATTCACATGCTTATGATACATACCTGGAAATTCGCAGAAATTCGTAAACAAAGCTGCAACGAGGAAGAACCCGAGCGATCCCTGAAGACGTTGTGGAAGACACAACCAAATTCCCTGCCAAAAGAAAAAAAAGTTTAAATCAAATTTTAAAAAACAACAAAAAATAATTACAAAAAAAAGCACCTGCAAATGCAAAATCAAACAAAATCAACAAAAAATACCTCAACATCACGGCGCAACTGAAAATCAACTAAACTCCCCTTGTCGTCGTGGCGCAACTCCAAATCAACAAAAATCACAGAGCGCAACAGAGCAACAAAGCGCTACAAAAAAACATCAACAAGAAATGAACAACATACAGACGTGCGAGACAGATGTGAACAAGAAACTTGTAAAAGTTTGTGTGCCAATATATTTATAAAATATGAGTTCGGCCAAAATATTTTAAAAGTTCGGCCGAACTAATAGTCTGGCTGAACTTTTAGTTCAGCCAAACTTTTGTTGTTGGTTTTCCCATCTCTGGCCAAAAATATGTTTGCCATTGTCATCAGTACGCCGTCAATGTAAATGGAAGAACAAGTTTGACCGAACTTTTGAATAGTTCGGCCGAACTTTTACGAAATTTCGGCCGACCTATTGAGAAAAAAATATTTCCGCCCCCGATTCTCACAAAAGTGTTACGCAACTTCGCATTTTTACCCAAATATATATTTAATATTTAATTATATAATCATGAGTATGAAAGAAAAAATAAAACATTTAAATTTTATAATAGATATTATTATTATTCCACATATAATTGATATAACTTTTTTAATAAAATACGAAACATATTTATAAGTAAATTAATTTAAGATATTTAAATATAAGTCAATTTCACATCAATTGGGTTATTGGTAACATGCTCATCTTTGTGAGTTCAAGTTTGATGTTAGAGTGATATTTTTGTTATTTCATGGTTGATGTCATAATGAGATGATTTAGTAAATGAAGCCAATTCAATAGCATTTATGTTATTGTTTTCATTGTGTCGAGAATTTTTCCAAGCTTATTATGGAGGAGATGTTGTCACATAATCTTACATTTAAAAATAACAAAATAATAACTACATTAACAAATTAAAAAATAATAATAAGAACAAAAAAAATCAATCATAAATAAAATACTTCAATCTTCGTTTTAATTTTACATCAAAGTTATAGAGAGGAATAAAGTAATTGAAATTTAAAAAATATATTAATTTCATTTATAATTACTTTTCACCCTTCTAGAATCTATAATTCCTTCATGTAAACATAATATTGATATTATAATTGTGTAATTTATTTTATGTTCAATTGACACACACACACACACACACAAAAAAAGTAGTGCTAACAAAAAATAAAATATTTGAATGTCCTTATTGAGTAACATAATTTTATATGGTATAGAGGAGATGATAATAGGGTGTTTTATTAAGAAACTCCATGGTGTAAAGTTCAATGTCTTGAAACTCTACCCCCCATAATCCTCAATGATAGTTGGCTATTTTTTGGAGAATTTGTGCTTTTTGTCTATGGATACGATAGAGTTTTTGACAATTTTCTATCAGTTTCCGCATATCTCTCATGGCCAACAAATCTGGTCAAAGTGAGGTTGGGGGAGAAGGAATCTATTGCAAATTCTATGCATTTTTTTTTGATGAAATATGGTATTTAAATAAATTAATTAAAAAAATCAATATGAGTTATAAATAAAATATTTCAATATGAAATAAAATATTGAGAGAGAGAGAAATATTTTTCCATCGATGTGTTATTTATAATTTATACCTTTAGTGTTTCTTTCAATTCTTAACATACAATTTAAAAATATATTAATAAAAAAAAATTCATAGAGAAAATGGAAATAAAAAAGTTTTGATAGTTCACTTTTTTTATAATTGTATTGCTAAAGATGAGGAAGATGTGTAATTTCTTCCATTCTTAGGATTTTTCTAATAAATTCACATGTAAAATTTATACAAAATACTATTTAAAAAAATGTTCAATGCAAAAATATATTTATTTATATATATAGAGACTATGTCTATATTGTATAAAGAAAATGAAAAAAAGGTATGGTTAAAACATTTTATTAGTGTGTTGCTTAAGATGAAAGAGATGTACAATTCTTTTCATGTTAAGCATTGAGTTGACACGAGACATATATGTAAAGAATCAACATAGATCGACGTGGCATTTATCAAGCTCCAAAAAGTGTCAAATTTAGAGCTGCAAACATTTCTTCAAAATTTTCAACTTAAAAGAGGTTGGCACCTCAGAAAAAATTGATCCCCATTTAATAGAGCCTGAGTTAATATAGATATACGTTAATTTAGAATCAATGGTAACATTGCTATCTTTTTTATTTCAAGTTTCATATGTTATATATTAAGATGAAAGGACTGAGTGAATAAATCCAAGTTAATAATATTTATGGTACTCATTTGATTTAGAATAATAATTTAGGAAAATATATTATTATTTAAAAAATAGTTATTTTTATTATTTTAATTTTTTATTCAAATTATAAACATTGCATAAATTATTATGAAATGATTTCATATATACATTAGGTAAGTTTGAATATAATATTTGAGTGCATTTAAGCATTTTTTCAGAGAGGTTTTATTGAGTTCATAGTTTGAAAAATGTTATTGTTAACAATATCATTCTTTTTTTTTATTCAAGAGGAACTTAGGAGGTCGCCTTGACATGTAACCACTAGTAAATCTATTGGGATCTACGACTTGTCTCCTCTTCATAAACCTAGTCACAACCGAGGGATTTGAACCTTGGATCTTTGATTTTTCATAGATTTCACATTACTTCAATCACCATTGGAACTGCCCCTAGGATTTTTTTTATTTTTTTAATTTTTGTAATTTTTTTAATTTAATTTAATAAATTTAATTGAGAGTAATAGTTTTCTTTTTAATTGTTTTGATTGATTTAATAATTTTACAATGGAAATAGAAAAAAACCTTCCATATCATATAGAAATCATAATTCTTATTGTGTTATTTCTTTCACTTAATTTTCTTTAATTTTTCCCTTATCTAATTTACATCTGCATCTTGATATATATTATATCAAATAATTTATGAAATCAGTAAGCTAATAATCCACATCTATGGAAGAGGAAAATTGTTATGATGTTATATATAATACATATAAAGTGAGGGTACACAATTTAGTAATCCATTTTATCTAGGTTTAGCAATCAATATTTCTACCTAGTCAAGATTTTTAGGAAGTTTAAAGTTAAGTTGTGTAATTTTTTTTTAAGATACCATTAAAGTTTTTTATTAATAAAGGTTGGATTTTGGCCGAGGAACTTTACAAAAGTTGACTACATTTAAATCTTATTAATATTTTTTTTGTCTATCCATTAAAAAAAAAATCAAAATTGTCATCATTCCTATATATTCTTAAGGCATTACAACCAAAAACATGGTGAAATGTCTCAAGGATCAGACATAACTTGCATGATAACATATATACTTATTTATTTATTTGACGACAAAAAAAATACATCTGAGGAATCCAACAAAAACTGCATCCATTTCCAAGGAAGTCTTCTCCATGAGGGCGCCAAGTTCTCTTCATAGGAGTTTTCCTAGAGTCAATACCACTCGAACTAAGCTAAGAACTACCAGAATAAGTTTTTCCAGTGTAGCAACCCAAACATTAAGAGTTAAAATCTCATCCCTTAAAAAATTAAGAGCATTCTCCATGTTGTTGAGATGATGAAGAAGTTTTACCTCAATTAGTAGCTGAAATGACTGGTGTTGCGTGTTGGCCATATCATTGTGTCTCTGTTAGGCATCCAGTAAATATTTTGCAGTGCCTAGAATTTTCTCCAATAAGATTCACCCAAAGCCATAGTCTATAATATTATGGGGCTCCAACATATTCAAAGTCATCCAAAAAGAACCAATATCGAGCTCACCACCCTTGTGACAATCTCTGGGCACGAACATAACTTCATATATATCCATGGATACATGAAAAACCATTAAATATAGCTCATCGTTGAGCCACGATCCCAATTGATACATATAATTCATCGTAGAACCAAAATATTCAGAAGTGTGAGAAGTCAGAATTGCCATTAACTTTAATTCATTGCTCAAGAAGTGTTTTAGTGTGTTCAAATAAAGACCCACCCACTCTAGCGGATAGCTAGATGAATGATCATACCAAATTGAACATAAATAATTGATAAGATATTTCCACTTGAAAATAAGGATGTGCTACCAAGAGTGGAATCTAAAAATTCATGGTCGAGGAGTGTTCAACAGTCAAGGCACCAATCCTATCAACTTCTAAATCCGTGCCAAGGTAAGACTAAGATGTCTAACTTGAGTGTTTGATCCTAGGGACCATAAATTCTATATGAGGCTTAAATCATTGTCAACAATTGCATACCATCGAAGTCTATCCATAATTAAGAAATGGAGTTGTATTTTGAAATTCCCAAGGTTATGATTATTTTCCCTTGGCCTAGGGAAGAACCCTTTTTTGCCAACCTATCTATCATCTCATTTAGATGTGTATACATGTGGAAAAACTCTAGTTACTCAAACTGGGAAATAAGTAATGATATCCATTGTAGAATAGGAGGAGTATCCATACACTCACTATCGTTTCCCTAATAATTGGAAAATAGAAAGCAATGAGTTGCCACATACCAAGAGTTTTGATATTTTCCTAGCTAGCAATAATTCAAGTCATTTCCATAATGTTGAAATCTTGGCTTGGTTTTTGGATGAAGTTTTGAGACCCTAAGCAAATTGGAACACTTTTTTTCCTCATGGATCTTTATAGTCCCTCTTGCTTTGGCCTCCCCCTTAATTGTGTAATTTTCACAATTTTTTTTCACTGAATTTTAAATATTGGATCCATTTACACATTCAAAAATAGACTTCAAACTATAAAAAATAACAATGTTACCATTTAATTATATTACCCAAAATTAAAACATAAATAATTAAAATAAGCAATAATATTATTAGTTGTGATAAAAACAAACATAATATATAATATTATAAATTATCAATGTTTGCATTATATATATTTGGAGTTGTCTTTAATGGGATTTTTTAGAGTTTTGTGTGGATTTTCTGGGGCGGAAAAATTTGAGGTGAAATCTTGATTTTTGTTATTTAAATTGGTTTTTTGACTACATATGGATTCACTACCTGTAAAAATATCAAGTCACTTCAATTGTGCAAAATTTACCCATTAAACTTAATTCCTTAGACAAATTAAATTGAAAAAATAATTTGGAAAACTTTTCAAAAAATAATATTAAATTAACTTATATTTATTTAAATCAAAATATTTTTATACCTAACCAATCAAATAATTTCCATATACTAAGGAGGTTTAGTTTGAATTGTGGCCATAGGAATACTCATTCAATCTTTGTGTGCGGAAGAATGGAAATTTCAAGGAGAAAACACAAATATATCAAATAATTTTCATATAGAAGGAAGTTTAGATTGGATTGTGACCATAAAAATACTCGTCAATCTTTTAGTGTCCAAGAATGGAAATTCCAAGGAGAAATCACAAATATATATAAAATAAAACACGGATAACAAATTCAATTCAATTGTCAACCTTCTAGTAACTTTTATATGTTGCACCGTCTCCTACTTTGACACTAGATTCTTTTAGTGTCCAAGAATGGAAATTTCAAGGAGAAATCAGAAATATATATAAAATAAAACACGGACAACAAATTCAATTCAATTGTCAACCTTCTAGTAACTTTTATATGTTGCACCGTCTCCTACTTTGACACTCGATTCAAAAAAATATAAAGCACATGGCTTCTCCATGACCTTTCTATTGATCCTAAATGGATATCATGTCTCCCATGCAGCTTTCCAACCCTTTAGCTCCAACAACCCAAGCCTGTCAAAATTGCCATAAACACCCTCTGAAATTACAGATCCCGTAAGCATGAAATCACGTTCTAGGGTAGAGAGTAGATATTTAACATCATGAGTTGTGAAATTATGGTTTTGAAGGGAAAAAAGTTCATCTCGCCTAATAACTCTCACAAGCTCTAGCAACCATTACTATGTGTGATGTCCAAAGGCCAAAACGAGTGCAAAATTTTTGTTATTTGTTAGATCTTTAGAGACATTTGGATCCTCCTTTATATCATGAAGCTCGTCTTTCTTGTGATAGTCTACCTTCAATTTTGGTAAACTAAACACGTGCATATAACTTATCATAGAATTTTCTTAAGTGGTCGAAGACTAGGGTTTTGTCAGGAAAATGTATCAATATGGGTCGGTCTGCCTTCCTAGCGCCTTCCACAATGATAGTTCTAGGATAGACATTACCAATTGCTTGAACCTTCTTATATATTTGGGAAAATAAGCAATGCATGATATCTTATCAAACCCAAAATCTAGGTGTTGCAATATACCAAACTCATATTGAACCTGCCACAATGTGTGAGAGACAAACACAACCAATATGGATTATCAAAAAGCTCGAGCTGTTTTCCATTGTTGCCACGCTAAGGTTTTTTAATCTAGTGAAAACGTCTTAATCAGTATCCCCTCATGCCTTTTCTAATACACATCTTTCTGTAATTTATAAACAATTCCTAAATATATATTTAGTATTTAATTATAAAAGAAAAAATAAAACATCTAAATTTTATAATAGATATTATTATTATTTCACATATAATTGATATAATCTTTTTAATAAAATAGGAAATATATTTATAATTAAATTAATTTAAAATATTTAAATATAAGTTAATTTCACATTAATTAGTTTATTGATAACATGTTCATCTTTGTAGTTCAAGTTTGATGTTACACTCATATTTTTGTCATTTCATGTTTGATATCACATCTAGATGATTTAGTAAATGAAGCCAAGTCATATTGTTTTCTTACATTTAAAAATAACAAAATACATTTACATTAACAAATTAAAAAATAATAGTAATAACAAAAATAATCAATCATAAATAAAATATTATAATTTCCATTTTAATTTTACATCAAAATTATAGAGAAGAATAAAGTAATTGAAATGAAAAAAAAATACTAATTTCATTGATAATTACTTAACTCCTTTCTAGAATGTATAATTCCTCCATATCAAAATAATATTGATATTATAATTGTGTAATTTATTTTATCTTCAATTGACATGTGCTATATATATATATATATATATATATATATATATATATATATAACATAAAAAATTAGTTTTAACTATAAATAAAATATTTGAATGCTCTTATTGAGTAACATAATCTTATATCGTATACAGGAAACGATGATAGGGTGTTTTATTAAGAAACTTCATGGTGTAAAGTTCAATGGCTTGAAACTCAACCCCCATAATCCTCGATGATAGTTGGCTATTTTTGGAGACTTTGTGTTTTTTGTCTATGGATACAATAGAGTTTTTGACAATTTTCTATCAAGTTTGGTATATCTATGGTGGCCAACAAATCTAGTCAAAGTGAGCTTGGGAGAGAAGGAATCTACTGCAAATCCTAGGTATTGTTTTGATGAATTGATAGAAGCTCCTATGTATTGTTTTGATGGATTATTAGATGCAGTTTGATTGATAAAAAGAAATGATATTTAAATTAATTAATTAAAAAAATCAATGTGAGTTATAAATAAAATATTTCAATATAAAATAAAATATTGAGAGAGAGAACTCTTTTTCCATGGATGTCTTCTTTAAAATTTATACCTTTAGTATTTCTTTCAATGCTTAACATAAAGTTTTAAAAAAATATTAATAAAAAAAATTCATAAACTTATAAATGTATTGCTAAAGATGAGGAAGATGTGTAATTTCTTCCATTCATAGGAGTTTTCTAATAACTTCACATGTAACATTTAAACAAAATATTAATAACAAAAAAATGTTGAATGCAAAAATCTATTTATGTATATATAGAGAGACTATGTCTATATTGTATAAAGAAAATGAAAAAAAAAATTATGGTTAAAATGTTTTATTAGTGTGTTTCTTAAGATGAAAGAGATGTATAATTCTTTTCATGCTAAGCATGGATTTGACACATGACATAGATGTGAAGAATCAACATACATCCATGTGGTATTTATCAAGCTCCAAAAGGTGTCGAATTTAGAGTTGCAAACATTTCTTCACATTTTTTAACTTAGGAGATTGGCACCTAAATAAAATTGATCCCCGTTTGATCAAGCCTGAGTTAATAAAGATCTATGCTAGTTTAGAAACATTCGTAACATTGTTATCTTTGTGGTTTCAAATTTCATATGTTATATATTAAAATGAAACGACTTAGTGACTAAATCCAAGTTAATAATATTTACAGTACTCATTTGATTTAGAATAATAAAAGAAAAATATATTATTATTTAAAAAATAGTTATTTATATTATTTTAGTTTTTTTATTCAAATTATAAAAATTTCATAAATTATTAAGATATATATATATATATATATATATATATATATATATATATATAAAAGTGCACTTAAGTATTTTTTTCTCGAAGGAGTGTTATTGAGTTCATAGTTTGAAAAATGTTATTGTTTACAATATGGGTCTTTTAACCACTAATAAACCTATAGGGATCTATGACTTGTCCTCCTCTTCATAATCCTAGTCACAACCAGGGGATTTGAACCTTGGATCTCTAATTTTTCACAGATTTCACATTACTTCAATCACCATTTAAACTGCCCCTACTATTTTTTTATTTTATTTTATTTATAATTCATAAATTTAATTTAATAATTAATTGAGAGTAATAGTTTTTTTTAATTGAGAGTAATAGATGATTCGCTTGGAAAATGAAGATTGATGAATGTAGACTAGCCAAATCCTTTTCCTTTAAACTTTTCCTAAAGGACCTGCATTCATAAAGCTAAATAAATGGGGACAACAATATATATAAATAGAAATCATACGGGTTAAATGAATTAAATCAACAAAACAATTCATGATCATAAAATATATTATGACAACATTGGTTTAGAAAAAAAAAGGAATGAATTCCTTATTATAAAAATTGATAGTAATACAAGGCTTTGAAAAACATGGTTCTTGTTGAAGGTCATACTCAAAACAGTTTTCTACGTCCCTTGAATCTACACTAAAGGTCTCAACATCAATGTCTTTGTATTTCATAAAAAAGAGAGAAAGAGCAAGAGTCTCTTTCCAAAGCCTAGAGAACAAAGAGAAAACAAAGAAAAAGTGTTTTAAATCTAAGGGAATATCTTAAAAGCTCAAGAGGATTGAAAGGAAAAAGGTTAGTGGAAAAATTGCCAACATAAGCACGGTTGTGTATACTATCACTACCTCTCTCATTCACCCAAGGAATCAATAAAATGGGAATGCATGTCCTTTAGGAAAGTTTTAAAGGAAGAAGATGATCAATGGATTTTGTGGGTGAGTCATCTATCCTTAAATGGAAATGGGAATGCACGTCCTTTAGGAAAGTTTTAAAGGAAGAAGATGATCAATGGATTTTGTGGGTGTGTCATCTATCCTTAAATGGAAATTAATAAAGATTTTTTATTTTCTTATTGGTCAGAGTGATTTTTTTTTTGTCTCTACTCTGTCGTGTTTTTAATCCTAACTATTATCAAAAAATAGAAAAAAAGAATTTAATTCTTGACATGGTCTATCTCACTAAAATAAGATATTATAAAGAAAAAGAGTCCTTCTAAAATTTGACCTAAACCAAAAAGAATTTGTTATAATTATGAGATAAACCCATGCATCAAAATTTCAATATAAAAATAATAATAATAATAACAATCCTTATATAAAACAATTAACATAAAATCAAATATAAATAAATTTCTATATTATAATTACTTTTAAATATTTTTTATCATAATTAAAATTATGTATGAAATCTTTCACTGAAAATCACATTCGAAACGCGTCCACACAAATTTCTCGAATGTGATTTTCACCGAAAAGTTTCATACATAATTTATAGATCACAAAAGTCAAATTCCTAATAATTAAAATAAGTTAAATATTATAAAAATTTAAATGAAATTTTATAACATCTTATAACAAATAATGCGTTTACACACTATAATATATATATATATATATATATATATATATATATATATATATATATATATATATATATATATATATATATATATATATATATATATATTCTTTTAAATATAGAGTATAAAATAATAAAAGTTTTTAATTACTCAGCCTTTTGTAATTAATATATAAAATTTAAACTCTCAATCAAGGTGTGTAGAGAGCACAAATTCTTATACGGAACGATGAGGGAAGTTAATGTAAGGTCTGACAATAGGCAGGCCAGCCTAGCCAGAAGCAAGTTGCACGGTAATGGTGGCAAAGGTGGCCACTTGCGGAGAAGCAGGTGCTCCTCTCAAGGGAGACTCCATGTGATGAACAAGGATAAGTCGAGCGGTTTGAACTGCAGGGATCTTATTATGTCTATTTGGTTTCTTGCATTCATAGTGAGAAGTGTGGCAGATCAGAAGGAGACAGAGGCTGCAAGCGTCGATCCCGAACTCTGCAACCAAATATATCACCTCGCGGCACAAGTGTATGTTGAATTTCATAACCCCCTAACCCCTTGTACATGGATCAAATTAAGGTTTGTGTGTTGAATGTTGTCAATTAGGGGACTGTGATACAAAGCATTGTTATGATGCATGGTTGGGTGTTTGAGGAAACCACCTGGAGTACTGTGGGTAGGTGCGAGTTAATTTCTATTATATTTGGGATTATATTGTGTAAGACGGGGGATAGGGACATGGGTAGGGGGTGGAGAGTCAGGCAGACCATGGCAAGTCCAGGTCGGCCACCCGAAATTTGGGATGAAGCTATGGAATCATGAATTTTAATGGTTGGTCAGTCTCTAAAGGGTGTGATTTTGATTGTTGAGAGTGTGGAGTCGAGTCACAGTTGGGATTTTATATGGAGATTCAGGTCTATTAATTCTATAGTCATTGCACTCATATGTTATTTTTGTGGCCTATGAAAACATGCTTTGTCTCTGTGACAGTCTTGGGAAGGCAGAATAGGACCATCGGTGGAAAGGCATGGGCCCTCATTGCAACTGAGTCCCCCATTCCTGTCGACCAATATCTAATGGCTCGGGCAAAGGCAGTAAAGGAGGAAGCAGGAGGGGTGCACAAGATATAGTCATGGAAACATGGTCTGCAGAAGGAAAAATGGGAAACATCCACCCAGGCTCCTAAGTAGTTGGGATGGAAACCTCAAGTCAAACACATCACAGATGCATCTCTCACTTACCTACAGGAAATATCGATCCAAGTGAGGAAGTTCATTGCTAAATGGGAGGAAGCCCTCACTCACCAAGCCAATTAAAGGAGATAATCCTAGAAGGAGAAATGATAGTGCCATATTCGGGCAACACCAGAGGAAGAGTAGCCCAATATCAACAAACTCTGTAGTTATACTGGAGGATGAAGCAATTGGTGGAAAAACCCATCATGCATACCACAGAGTTCATGCAAGTAGATTCTGCAACGCAGCAAATTCAGAGGGATTTTCAGTTACTGTAGTTTCAAATCTAACAGTAGAACACCCGCTTGAAGAGAATCGAGTAGCTCCTAAAGCATCCACATCAAACAGAGATGCCTGGGTCCAGTGCTAAAGACCTGATGTCTGTCGATTCCTTAGAGGACTGAGATTGTTTTAGTCTTTCTTGTCTTTACTGTTTATGTTTATCAATGTTTACGTCCTTGATGTTGAAATATGTAGATAGTATATTTATGTCTAGTTGTTCAAACAATGTCAAAGTCAACAACATTTTGGCATTAAAAGTTGAGTATGCTAGACTCAAAGTTTTTTGTTTTTGGAAGTGATTTTATTATGTAATCTACCCTTTTTAATATGAATGAAAAAACCATATAGTACTCAACTCACTCACACACACAGATATGATTAAGATCTTATATAATAATAAATAAATAAAAGATGGAATAAGAAAATTTCTCATATTTAATTTGGATATATACTTTTACATAACTAAAACATTTTAAAAGATAATTTTTATTATTAAATAGAAAATATATATTTAGTAATTTTAAAATTTGACATTGTAATTTGATTGATGTATATTATGAAATGATTATTTTATTTAAAAATTTATCTATATAGTGTTTTCTGAACTAAAATAATAAATTAATTAATGAAAAATTATAATTTAATAGATATTATATAATTAAATTTTGATAACGATTGTAAAAAAATAAAAAATATAATATTATAGTTTTTATGCATTTTAATTAATTAATTAAAAAAATAAACATATCAATATTATAAAATTTAAATTTAAATTTGATTAAAAAATTACAAGGATTTTACTCAACTATTTAGGGTTTAATTTTTCATATGATAAATACTTCATCCAATTTATTTAAATTAAATTAACAATTTTACAATAAAAATATAATATAATAAAATTAATAATAAATTTTATATTTGAATATAGTTTATTATTATTTTATTTTATATTATTAAATAAAAGAGTAAAAAACTATTTTATCTTTATACTCAAAATGTGAGAAAATGTAGAATAAATAAAATATTAAGTCATTGGATTTTTCACAAATTTTTCTATAAACAACATTACAAAATATGTTTAATAATTTTAATTTAATTATTAATAATTAATAGAATAATAATGGGACATAATTTTTCTAGATAATATTTACATAATATTTTTAGTAATAATCATTAATAGAAAGTTCACATTTAAGTCATGAGTAGTCTTTCTCTTGGTAGTAAGTTTCTCTCCATTCAACTTTATATGTGTGGGGTAGTCTTTTAATGCATTTTTTCGAGTCTATAGGTTTAGGTTTAGAATTAGGAGAAAAAATTTGTGGCCAAATATTTATTTGTGTTGTTTAAACTGGTTTTTTGGACTATATATACGGATTCACCACTCTCAAAAATCCTAAAAAACTTAGATTGTGAATAATTTACTTGTCAAACTTCTAATTTCAATGAATTCCTTGTGAATTTTAAACAAATAAGATTTGAAAACAAACCAAAAAACTTTCCCCATATATATATGAATTCTAATAAACATCAATTTAAAATGCATTTTCTCCTCTCCATTGTGCAATGCATCTTACCATCCTACTTTCAGATGCTATAGCAATTATTCAAAACACGTTGGAAAAAACAACACTTATCATATTGTTATGGTTCCACTTTTTCATGAATTTCTTGTAAATTTTAAACCAATTAGATTTGAAAATAAACCAAAAAACTTTCCGCTCACATATATATATATATATATATATAAATTCTAATAAACATCAATTTAAAGCACATTTTCTCCCAGCCATCGTGCAACGCATCCTACCATCCTACTTTCAGATGCCATACCAATTATTCAAAGCAGGTTGGAAGAAACAACACTTACGTACTGTTATGGTTCCACTTTTTATTGGTAAGACCAACCTATTTCCTACTTCGGAATTGAAATCATAATAAAGAGACGAACGACAAATTTAAATATATAGTCAAGTGATTAAAGTAGACACGAGATATCAAAAACACAAGAATTTCCACTTGCCGGTTGATTTTATTAGTCGTCGATTTTGGTCCATTCAAGTACAATCATCATCTGTTTCACCACGTGAATCCCGAGTCTCGGGTGTGAATGAAACACCACTATCAATATATTTTCCAGTTCCGCGTGGATTTTATTATCCGTTGACTTTGGTGCATTGAAACACAATCGTTGTTTATTCCACCACTTCCTCCTCGTCATTAGTCAACACGATTGCAGGCCTCTCATCATTTCGTGTTCGCGTCATCCTTACTTTTTGCTCACAAATTCTGTCCCTGTGGACCGTTAAGATGAGTTTTCACTTGCCGTCTGATTTTTACTCGCTCTTTTTCTATTTTAATAAGTTTGTTTAATTGTAAAAGTCATCCAAAGATTTTGATTACTTAAATATTCTGAGTTACAAAAATTATTAAAAAACTCTTTTAAATTATCAAAATTATTTAAAAATTACAAAATTACATCGAAACCAGTCTAAACTAGACCAAGACTGGATTTTAAGTAAAACGAGATCTTTCGAAACCATGGCATAATGGCACTAGCCTAATTTTTTATTTTTTTTTCTAAATTCTATTTTTTTTAATATTTATATTTTATTTGTTGTATTAAAAAACATTAATTTATATAATAGTTTTTCACATTATTGTTCTAAAAACATTGTAATTTTAATATTCAAATACTTAGAAACATTTTAATGATAACCTCTGTTTTGATTTAAAAGTGGATTTAAAGTTTTAATTCATAATAATATAAGTTTTCAAAACATGTTTTCATCTAACTTGATTTTAAAGTTTTTTTCTGGAATGATCCTATTTTGTGAGCATCATTTTTTAAATTTAAAAAATTGTTTTAAATTAATTATATAAAAATAATTACTTTTAATATAAATTTAGAATATAAAAAAATATAAAAATAATGATTATGTAATCAACTAAAAATATGCAATTATACACAACTATAATTTATTTCTATTTATTTCGATTCATTGTGTCTAGAAGTCTTCTAAAGCTTATTATGGAGGAGATGTTGTCATATAATCTTACATTTAAAAAAAACAAAATACATTTACATTAACAAATTAAAAAATAATAGTAATAACAAAAATAATCAATCATAAATAAATACTTCAATTTCCATTTTAATTTTACATCAAAGTTATAGAAGAGAATAAAGTAATTGAAATGAAAAAAAAAATACTAATTTCATTGATAATTACTTAACACCTTTCTAGAATCTATAATTCTTCCATATAAAAATAATATTGATATTATAATTGTGTAATTAATTTTATGTTCAAGATATATATATATATATATAACTAACATAAAAAATTAATGCTAACTATAAATAAAATATTTGAATGCTCTTATTGAGTAACATAATTTTATACCGTACAGAGGAAACGATGATAGGGTGTTTTATTAAGAAACTCCATGGTGTAAAGTTCAATGGCTTGAAACTCAACCCCCATAAACCTCTATGATACTTGGCTATTTTTTTGGAGACTTTGTGATTTTTTTCTATGGACACAATAGAGTTTTTGACAAGTTTCTATCAATTTTGGTATATCTATCGTTGCCAACAAATCTAGTCAAAGTGAGGTTGGGGGAGAAGGAATCTATTGCAAATCCTAGATATTGTTTTGATGAATTAATAGAAGCTCCTATGTATTGTTTTGATGAATTATTAGACGCAGTTTGATGGATAAAAATATATGGTATTTAAATAAATTAATTAAAAAAATCAATGTGAGTTATAAATAAAATATTTCAATATGAAATAAAATATTGAGAAAGAACTCTTTTTCCATGAATCTAAAAAAATTAGATCTGAACGATAAATTAGAAAACTTTTCAAAAAATTACATTAAAAACAACTCATATTTATTTAAATCAAAATATTTTTATAACTAACCAATCAAATAATTTTCATATACAAGGAAGTTTAGTTTGGATTGTGACCATAGAAATATTCATTAATCATTCAATCTTTGTGTGTCGAAGAATGGAAATTTCAAGGAGACCTCACAAATATATATAAAATAAAACACCGACGACAAATTCAATTCAATTGTCAACCTTCTAGTAACTTATTGAGTGTGCCAGCCTTATTCCACTTTCGCGTAGTTTGGTCAATGCTGATATTATCCATCTCTTTTGCACTTCGCCGTTGATTTTGACATTAATTCCGCTCTGATCTGAGCTGCGGATTGCTCTTAAATTCTCTGTAAATCATTTATTCTTTTGCCAAATTCACTTGTTTGTTTATCTTCTTTTATAATATCTCTCGGCTTGCGCGAAGCAAAATGAGCTACTCCCTCCTCATGCTGCTTCTCTTTACTTCTATCATTTCTGCAGCTGGCGTTTATTATCCGTCTTATAAGGACTGCGCTCCTTCTCCTTGTGGAAATTCCACCATTCAATAGCCCTTGGGAAGATGTGGCCTTCTATATGCTGACTGCTCAGACGATCTTCAGATTCGCCTATACGACAGCCGTGGCACTGATTTCGTTTTGGAAAAATCCAATTACTCTACTGGAACCCTTCAGATCATGCCTAATAGTTACTATTACTCTAATAGTTACGATTGGTTATCAGAAGGTAGATTCTTCTATCTTTCTCATGCAGAAATGCTCGGAACAATTGTCAACTGTACACAACAACCGGCCGACATAGTCTTCAATGGCTCCCTCGTCAAGTTGGATTGCACAGCAAGTAACAGATATTGTTTCTTTTACCCTGAGGCAGGCTTCCATATTCCAAGTTGCGACAACTATCCTATAGTAGTTCCAACAAACAAAAGCTACAGTATTAGCGCCGATAAGGGTTTCAAACAACTCCACCGAAGAGGATTCCAAATTAAATGGTCTATACACGATGATACTTGTGATTCCTGTAAAGCCAGTAGGGGAAGATGTTACTCACAATTCTCCTCTGGAGGCGTCGGCAGCTACACATATTGCATTTGTCCTAATGGTGATGTCCGCGCCGGTGATTGCAATGATGGTGAGAATCTTGGGTGTTTCGCTACATCTATCTATGTTACGTTACGTTACGTTACGTTAACTACCTACGTTACACATGTTATCTCACTCACCACTTTCTGTTTCGTTTGCCTGAAGGATTTCTAATACAATACGGAAAGAGGTTATCTGCAAAAGTCTTGGCAGGTAAATTGCTTGTGGTATTTAAAAGCGATCAATTTTTATGCTTGCTCAATTTTTTTTTATATTCTAATTACCACTTCAACTTTATTTCCAGCTATATTTCTTGCAGTATGTGCTGTGTTTAGCATAGTAGTGGTCTGTTGCATAATGGTTCGTCGAGGAAGTTGTTGTTGTCGGAGGAGTTCCCGTGAGCAACAGCAGAACATTCGAGCTTTTATGGATCCTGTGGATTCAAGACCTCCATCGGTTGAGAATTTCTTAAATTATTATTCATCACAAGCGCCTGCAAGGTATTCTTATAGTCAGATTATAACTTACACAAACAATTTGGAACAGAAGCTTGGCAAAGGAGGTTTTGGAACAGTTTATAAAGGAAAACTTCCTAATGGACATCTAATAGCTGTCAAGATTTTAGATGAATCAAAACATAGTGAGCAACAATTCATTGCAGAAGTGGCTACAGTGGGAACGACCTGTCACATTAACCTGGTGCGCCTATTGGGTTATTGCTCTCAGGCATGCAAAAGAGCTTTGGTGTATGAATACATGGTCAATGGTTCTTTGGAAAAGTATATCCATGGAGACCACAAGGACGACTTGGATTGGAAACAGTTGTTTTCAATTGCAGTTGGTACTGCTCGCGGCATTGCATACCTACATGAAGACTGCAGAAATCGCATCCTGCACTGTGATATAAAGCCCCACAATGTTCTCGTTGATGCTAATTTTTTGCCCAAAGTTGCAGATTTTGGTCTTGCCAAAATATCGGACAGAGAGGAAAGTCACGTCTCTGTGGCTAATAGAGGAACAGTAGGCTACGCTGCTCCGGAGATGTGGTCAAGGCTGTATGGAGTTGTCACCGATAAATCTGATGTGTATAGCTATGGCATATTACTTATGGAGATGGTGGGGGGGAGGACGAACATCGATTATAAGTATCTTGAAAGTAACTCAAGTAAATTCTTCTATGCAGAGTGGGCTTTTAAGCAAGTGGAAAAGGGGGAGTTCGAAAATCTAAGAAAAGAGGACATGTCAGAGGAAGACCTAGTCATGGCCAAAAGGTTAAGTTTAGTTGGGCTGTGGTGCATCCAGTTCAAGGCATCTCGTCGTCCCTCAATGAGCAAAGTTGTTCAAATGCTAGAAGGAGACGTTGACATTACCACTCCCCCATTCCCATTTCCTGTGGACACACCTTTGGCGCAGGCATCTTCTTCTCACCAATCTTCTTCACCTAGTGCTTCGGAGATTCAAATGGTCGATTCCACCAGTAGTAGTCAGACTGCTGAAGCATCCAGGTAATGTAAACACACCAGGGTGAATATACCTGAAGACCGAGGGCGAATTTGAAATTTAAGAAAAATGAACAAAGTTGTCCAAATGTTAGAAGGAGACGTTGAAAGTACGACTCCATTCCCATTTACTTGTCGACACGCCGTTGCAGTGATCTTCCTCTCACCAATCTTCCTCACCTTATGCTCTGGATATTCAAATGACGGATCTCACCAGTACTGAGACTTCTGAAGCCTCCAGGTAATCTAATATGCTACAAAGAATAGTGGAAAAATATACTGAAGGCAAAGTATCCAGAAGTTTTCAATTGATTCTATTCAGCGTAGTGTTATTTGTATAGGGTTTTGGTTTATTAGCTTGAAACAATATTAAAAATGTGCGTACAAGAGCACTTTTCAATGTAAAAAATGTGTGTAAAAGAGCGGTTTTCAATTGAGTAAAAGAGTTTGGTTCAATTGAATCCTTTCAACAAGGTGTTATCTGTATAACTTCAAACAGTTTAAAAATTGTTTGTTGAAGCTAAATCAGTTGTATTGCTCAACACCTCGATACCTGCTAGTGTATTTAATAATTCCCAAGAACAAATTGTCTACTACATTTCATAATCTCTAACAAGTCTATAATATCAGCCTTTTCTCATATATTTATTTGAAATGTATTTATGCCTATGCCAAGCTTTTCGTGATGTATGATGTAATTATCTTTGAAAGTGAAGTTTCCCATTTTGAAATTGTTTGATTATCTTTCAAGGTAAAGTTTCACATTTTGAATTTATATACCGGAAAACTGATTCTGGTCATTTTGAGATTTTATATTTGAAAACTGATTGCGGTAGTTTAAAAATTGGAAATTATATTTGAAAAACGGATTTTTCATAGTTACAAAAAGTGAAAATGCAATTTTGAAAACCCTGTGTTATTATTTCTAAATTTGCTCTAGTAAATTTTCAAAAGGTTTACCTCCTCTTTCATATATATATTTCTTTTGGGTTGGATTGGGTTAGGTTAAAATAGTGTATATCAATTTTTTGGGTTGGGTTTATTTAAACATGTTAAATTAAATTTGCAATAGATTTGGATCCAAGTATTAGAGTTTATTTTATTTTTTATATATGTTTAAATATATTATTTGGTATAAGATGCAATGAGATTTTATTTTAAATTTTATAATATTTAATTTATTTTAGTTAAGGTAAATAAATTTAAAAGTAATTTCAATATAGTAATTTATTTATATTTGATTTCATGTTAATTTAAAATTGTTATTATTATTATAATTTTTTATATCGAAATTTTATGTTGTTATTATTATTTTTTATATTGAAATTTTGTTGTATGATTATCTTGTCAAGGTTTTATATTGAAATTTTGTCAAGGTTTTGAAGGATCCTTTTCTCTTTCTAATATCATATTTTAGTGAGACTAGCCACTCAAGAATTAAATTCCCTTTTTCTAATTTAAAATTAACAGAGCATAGTAAAAAAAAACATTCACTCCTATCAATAAAATAAAAATAAAAACAATTCATTCCAATCAATTATAAAAAAATCTTTATTAACTATCATATAAGGATAGATGACTCACCCCGAAAATGAAAACTAATGAGGGTTGACTAGCCAAATCCTCTTCCTTTAAATTTTTCCTAAAGGACTTGCATTCATAAAGTAAAATAAATGGGGACAACAATACATATCAAGAGAACTTGAATGTGTTAGATGAAATAAATCAACAAAATAATTCACCATCATAAACTATATTATGACAACTCTGATTTGGAACAAAAAGTAATCATTTCTTTATTATAAAAATTGATAGCAATACAAGGCTTTGAAAATACATGGTTCTTGCTAAAGGTCATACTCAAAACTGTTTTCTAGATCCCTCGAATCTAGGCCACTAAAGGTTTCAACAACAATGTCTTGTTCTTTCATAAAAAAAGAGAGAAAGAGAAAGCGTCTCTTCCCAAAGCCTAGAGAACAAAGAGAGAACAAAGAGAAAACAAAGAAAAGGGTTTTAAATCTAAGGGAATATCTTAAAAGCTCAAGAAAATTATAAACAAAAAGGTTAGTGGGAAAATTTCCAACATAAGCATGATTGTGTATACTATCACTACCTCTCTCATTCACCCAAGGTATCATTAAAATGTGAATGCAGGTCCTTTAGGAAAATTTTAGAAGAAGAAGATGATTTGGCTAGTCGACATTAATAAAGATTGTTACTTTTCTTATTGATTGGAGGAGTGAATGTTTTATTTTGTCTCTACTTTGTCATGGTTTAACCCTAACTATTGTGAAAAAAATAGAAAAAAATAATTTAATTCTTGAGATGGTCTATCTCACTAAAATGAGATATCAGAAAGAAAAAGAATCCTTTTAGAATTTGACCTAAACAAAAAAAAAAATTGTTATAATAATGAGATAAACCCACACATCAAAATTTCAATATAAAAATAATAATAATAACAATCCCATTATAAAACTATTAACATAAAATCAAATATAAATATATTTCTATATTAAAATTACTTTTAATTAATTTTTATCATAGTTAAAATCAATTAAATATTATAAAAATTAAAATGAAATCTTATAACATCTTCTACCAAATATTGTTTATATATATATATATATATATATATATATATATATATATATATATATATATATATATATATATATATATATCACATTTAAATTCTTTTAAATGATACTTATTTAAATATAGAGTATAAAATAATAAAAGTTTTTAATTACTCAACTTTTTATACTTAATATATTAAATTTAAACCCCCGATCGGGGTGTGGAGAGGGAACAAATCGTAATACAGAATGATGAGGGAAGTTAATGTAAGGTCTCACGCCAGGCAAGCCAGCCTAGATAGAAGCAAGGGGCATGGTAATGGTGGGAAAGGTGGTCGCGTGCGGAGAAGTGGGTGCTTCTCTCGAGGGAGGCTCCATGCGATGATTTAGGATAAGTCGAGCAGTTTGAACCGTAGGGATCTTATTACGTCTGTTTGGTTTCTTGCATGCATGATGAGAAGTGTGGCAGAGCAAAGGGAGACAGAGGCTGGAAGCATCGGTCCTGACCTCTACAACCAGCGACATCACCTCGTGGCACAAGGGTATGTTGAGTTTAATAAACCCCCTAATCCCCTGTACATGGATCAAATTAAGGTATGTGTGTTGAATGCTTTCAATTCGGGGACTGTGATACAGAGCATAGTTATGATGAATGGTTGGGTGTCTCGGGAAACCACCAAGAGTACTGTGGGCAAGAACTAGTTAATTTCTATTCTATTCGGGATTATACTATGTAAGATGGGGGATAGGGACATGGGTATGGGGTTAGAAAGTCTAGCAGACCATGGGAAATCCAAGTCAACCACTCGAAATCTAGGATGGAGCTATGGAATCATGAATTTGAATGGTTGGTTGGCCTCCAAAGGGTGTGAGTTCGATTGTTGGGAGCATGGTAACTGTAAGGGAAGAGGAAACTCCTCTGCAGGAGGATACCCCGACAGACCTCGACATGGTGAAGGGGGTGAAGGGGTCGGGTTATAGTTAGGAGACGATACGAAGAATATGGTAAGTCGAGAATACCCTGAGAGACCTCAGCATGTTGCTGTGGGTGAAGGAGTCAAGTCATAGTCGGGAGTTTATATGGAGAGTCGGGTCACAGTCGAGAGTTTATATAGAGAGTCGGGTGTGTCAATTGTATAGTCATTGCACTGATATGTTATTGTCGTGGCCTATGAAAACATGCTTTGTCTTTGTGACAGTCTTGGGAAGGCAGAACAGGACCTTCGGTGGAAAGGCACGAGCCCTCATTACAACTGCGTCCCCCATTCCTGTCGACCAATGTCCAATGGCTTGGGCGAAGGCAGCAAAGGAGGAAGCGAGAGGGGTGAACATGAGATAGTCATGGAAACGTGGTTCGTAGAAGGAAAAAAGGGGAAACATCCACCCAGGCTCCTAGGAAATTAGTGTGGAAACCTCAGGGCGAACACATCACATATGCAACTCTCACTTACCTACAGGAAATCCCGATCTTAGTGAGCAAGGTCATTGCTAAATGGGAGGAAGCCCTCACCCGCCAAGCCAAGGAGGAGGAGATAATCCTAGAAGGAGAAATGATAGTGCCTGATTCAGGAAACACCAAAGGAAGAGTAGCCCAATACCAATAAACTCTGCAGTTATACTGGCAGATGAAGCGCTTCGTGACAAAATAAATCATGCATACCACAGATTTCATGCAAGTAGATCTTGTAATGCAGGAAATTCAGAGGGGATTTTAGTTACTGCAATTTCAAATCCAAAGCAGAATGCCTGCTTGAAGAGAATCGAGCAGCTCCTGAACCATCCGCATCAAACAGAGATGCCTAGATCCAGCGCTAAAGACCCAACGCCTCTTGATTCCTCAAAGGGCTGAGATGGTTTTAGTCTTGCTTGTCTTCACTATTTATGTTTATCTATGTTTACCTCCGTGATGTTGAAATATATAGATAGTATGTTTCTCTTTAGTTGGTCGAACCATGTCAAAGTCAGCAACATTTAGGCATTAAAAGCTAAGTATGATAACTGAAAGTTTTTTATTTTTGGATGGTTTACAATATCTTCCAATGACTAATAGATTTGGTTTCCCACCAAAGCAGATTAAGACTTCAAAAGTGATTACATTATGTAATCTACTCTTTTGAAATGAATAAAAAACCTAGATACCAAATACTACTAAAAATATATATAAATATATAAATATATATATATATATATATATATATATATATATATAATTTAAAATCAATAATAAGAAAAAAAAAGGGTAAAAATGAGCGAGCTTCTCAATTTAAAGTGCATTCCCTCCTTTCCATCGTGTACCGTATCTTACCTTTACATCCATACCAACCATTCAAAACATGATGGAAGAAACGAACTTTTCACAGTGAGACAGCCATTTTCTATTTCGGAATTGAAATCATTTTAAATTTTATTATTTCAATTCATATAATCAAGTGATTAAAGTAGGCACGGCATGTCAAAAACACGAGAATTTCCAACCAAACACCTCCTCGTCTCTCCCACCAACTACTTCCTCCTCTCGTGATGTGGGTCTCACACGTAAATCCCAAGTGTGGCGGTGTCCGTGAAACACGACAATCCATCCATCCTCCACTTCCGCCTCGGTTTTTTTATTCGTTCACTTTGGTCCACTCAACTACAATAGTCGTCTCTGCCATCACTTCTGGCAATTTTTCTCATTATTTTAATAGTTAAATTGTTTTTTCATTATTTAAGTAGTTAGATAGTTCTTTCATTATTACATTGTCAAAATCATCCAAAAATTTTATTATGTAAATCATTGAGTTATTAGAAATTATACTTAAAAGTTATATTGTCAAATCATTTAGGATTTTAATTATGTAACTCATCAAATTGTCAAAATTATACAGGAATTATATTAAATCGAGAATAAATCAAGTTCAATCTACACAAACTTTTGAAAATCTATATTTTAAGCAATTCTTGAGGGTTGAATTTAAATTATTAGTAAAATGGATTAGACTTTTTTTAAAATTTACAAAAAATATTATATCTTTGTATTAATTCAGGATTGAGTATCAAAGGAATTATGCGTCTCACTTATGATGAACTATAAAATATATTACACATCTCACACATATTAAGCTATAAATTTTTTTTTTTGTAATAGTGTATATATCAAAAACATTTTTATAAATTATTTTATTTTATTTATAAAATTAACATTTTCTATACTAATAAAATTAATATTCAAATTTATTTAATATTATTTATATTAAAATTATTTAAAATAAATAAATTAAAATTAAACAGTAAAAATAAGATCATGAAAACTTGATAAGGACAAAGCCATGAGAGTGGAATGGCTAAGATGATACTAAACATAACATAATTTTTCATCAAAATTATATATATGATTAAGATCTTATATAATAATAAATAAATAAAAGATGGAATAAGAAATTTTCTTATATTTAATTTGGATATAACTTTTTACATAATGAAAGCATTTTAAACTCGCAATTGCACCATCTATTGCAAAGGAAAAATTGCAAAGCAGTAAAATAGGAAAAAGTAGTATAGAGGAAAAAATATGTGATATGTTATGTGATTTAACTGAAGATTTGACATATAACTATGAATTATTTTATTTAAAAAAAATTAACATACATCTAGGTATAAAGATGTGCTTGAAAGGTCAGGAGTGGAAGATTTGTGCATTTTGTAAGTTAAGGGGTCTTCCTAGACAACACTCGCAACATCTCTTTTGTTCATACGCCTTTTGTCAAACCTATCCATTCCAGGGATTTGAAAATCTTGTAAATTAGTTTCTTGAAGTCTGTAACATGAGATGTTTTTTTTATATTTGGTTTAGATTTTATAGGGGTATATTTTTGGCTCTTGAGATAAAGTTTAAGTAGTAGTCTACTAGGCTTCTCCACTCTTGTAGAGTTTACACTCTTGCTAGGTTATAAATTTCTGATATATTTGGTTTACAGGCTCTTGGATATACTCTTGGTAGAAGCAACAAATATGTTTGATTTAGGCTCTTGAATATACTCTTTGTAGAAGCAACAACTAGGTTTGATTTTGGCCCTCAACTAGATTACTCCAAAGAGATACTCATTTAAAAA
This sequence comes from Pinus albicaulis, assembly GCA_034641835.2. NCBI lineage: Eukaryota > Viridiplantae > Streptophyta > Pinopsida > Pinales > Pinaceae > Pinus > Pinus albicaulis. The sequence continues at coordinate 433,088,890 of CM076575.1, read as the reverse complement.
ATTGAAAATTTAATTTTAGTTAGTGGTTTTGAATCGGGTGAAAATGTGAAGCTGGGTTACACTTTTTGCCCTTTTTTGAGAAAATTTTTTCATTTTTTTGGGTTCTTCAACTTTCTGCAAACTATAACAATTTTTCCGTGTAGAATTTCATTTTACGGTAAAAATAAAAGTTGTGAGAAATTTTGTTAGCTTTCTATTACTTATTTTTTGAAATTTTTTTATGCGGATTTGATATGTCAACTTAGTGTTTCTTTGAGTGTGTGTTTCTTAACAATCAAAGAATTCATAAGTAGTCATGTTATGTGGCAACGTTGTATTCATTGAAAATTCTTGTTTTTGAAAAAACAAAATGTGTTACAACAATCTAGACAGAGTCTACTTTGGTTTCATCATATTTACAAAGCCAATGGATGCATATCATAATTACTAGAATTTTTTGAACCGTTCTAATACGAAAAACTGCGTATTTTTTATATGTTTCGTGTGGCAACAAATTTCTTAACATACAAGTTATAAACTAAAAATCTAAAAGCTACCCATTACAGTCAACGGACCAATGTAATGCTCCATAATTTTTTAAATTTTTTTTACAATGTATTTTGGGAGATATAAAATTTTGATTTCACTGAATCACGATGACCCTCAAAAATTGTTTGCACTCATTTTATTAGAAAAATAATTAAAATTAATAAACGTTTACGAAATTCCATAAAATTTATATTTCCTGAAAGTAGATTCAATTCTAAAAATGCTTGTCTTGGTTCCGACAGTTAATTAACAAGTTTTCATGGAGTTTAATCAGTCCAAAGTTGCAGAACCGTTTTCAGAGCTTGGCTCTGCGTAATCAGTCACGCGATAGTTCGGCCGAACTATTAGAGACAGTTCGGCCGAACTATGTTTTCCGTTTATGGGCCGCTAAAACTAACGCCTTAATAGTTCGGCCGAACTTATTATCAAAAGTTCGGCCGAACTATTGTGTAATTTTCCGTCGGCCGAAATTTTTTGTGGAGCCCCCTACAAAACACATATTTCGCGGTCAATATAAATTGCCGTGAAATGATTCACAATTTTCGCACATTTCGCACTTCATTTCATCTTACAACTTGTTTTGAATTCAAAAATTTTTCTTCAAAGTTTGGGGTCAAAAAAATTTTTTGGAAGACATTTTCTGGAGGCGGCGTGATTTTTCTTGGAGGTTCAAAGTTTGAATTTAAAAAACTTTTGGAAGACATTTTTGGAGGCGACGTGATTTTTCTTTGAGGTATGTACGTGTTTTGTGTTGAAATAAATCTTTTGAGCTTTTTTGTTCAAAAATTTTTCTTTACATTTTAAGATTTAAAGAATTTTTTTGGAAGACATTTCTTGGAGGCGGTGTGATTTTTCTTAGAGATATGTACGTGTTTTGGATTGGATTACGTATTTTTTAGAAAAGATTTTTTTAAATTAAATCTTTTCTAATATTGTTTGTAATTGAGTTATTGTCTAATTTTTTAAAGGAAATTTTTTAAACCTCATACCCTATTATCATGGGAAATCGAAGAACTTGTGTGAGAAAATATGATCGAAAAAGAAAGCCCGAGGAACGTAGAGAAGAGACGAGACAATATCACAAAAGAAAGTTAGAAGCTCTCTCAAATATTGAAGAGGAAAATCAAACTCAAGCAGAAATTGAAGCAGGTATGTAAATGTAAATATTACATGCTCTATTGATATATATTTAAAATTTTCCTAATGTAAAATGTAACGCTTAATTTTTATTTGATAAACTAGTTTGAAAAATATTTTGTTTGATGTACACAGACATAGATATTCCTCAAAATATTGAAGAAGAAAATCAACCTCAAGCAGAAATTGAAGCAGGTATGTAAATGTAAATATTATGATCTATTGATATATTTTTAAAGTTTCCCAATGTAGAATGTGAAGCTTAATTTTTATTTGATGAACTAGTTTGAAAATATTTTGTTTAATGTAAACAGACAGAGATACTCCTCAAAATATTGAAGAAGAAAATCAACCTCAAGCAGAAATTGAATCGGGTATGTAAATGTAGATATTATGATCTATTGATATATTTAAAATTTTCCTAATATTTATTGGCATATTTATTAATTTAGTTATTTATTGAATATGTACTATTTTTTCGAATATGTACAGATGAAATCACTATCAATAATGAGATGTTAGAAAATGTCGACACTCGCACATATGGAGATAAAAAACCTGACTATTTTATACGATATCGTGTCGAGAAAATTTTGGAAATGTTTTTCAAAACTGAGGTGACAGTTCAAGCTCAAATGTTGAAATGTCTCTTATCATCAAGAAAATTAAAAGAAGCGACGACACTATTGGGTATTCGAAAATCAACCAAAGATAAAAAATTGAAAGAAGAGGTGATAAAAAATATGAGTAGTGCTATAGAGTCAATTAGGAGATCTAGAGATAAAAATGTTTCAAATATACGTAGAGGAATACAAATGGCAATGGTTTCACCAAGTACTCAAGAGAATCGTTTGAATCTAACATCTATGGCACGAGCAATGGGAACCTCGCGAAAAACTCTGCACAAACATCGAAAATTTCGACTGCAAATAGACGTAAATGATGAACTCGCTTGTTGGAGAGCTATTTGTAGGCAACCATACAGAGATAGACTTGGAGAAGATGTTAAAAAAATAATATATGAATATTGGAAGAACAATTCGCGTGTTTCACCCACTGCAAGACATGTGATGCGAAGAAGAATAGCATGAAATCAATACGAAGAACATGAAAAACATCTCTTGGAAACCACTCAAATAGAGTTATTCAACAAGTTCAAAGAAGAGAATCGTCAAATTCAAGTTTCACTCGGTGCTTTTGTTCAACAAAAACCATGGTATGTAAAACCTATCACCGTACGCGACACTTGTTGTTGCCGTTATCATGTGGAATTTGAGTTATATTATGACACATTCCTTGATTTCGGTAGAACATTATGGAATGATTCACCTCCTCCTTCCACTATCCGTGATTTCATATCTCAAATTCTATGTGAAAGAGAAGCGATGAACTATTTTACAAAAAGAAATGTGTTGGTGGTAAAAAATGCGATGATTGTAGAAATTTGACTAAATTTCAAAACAAATATCGTATTGATATAAATGATCAATCATTGGCCAACATGAAAGTGAAATGGAAGAGATACGAATATACCAGTACATCAATTCAAAGTGCAGATAGTGTTAAAAGAATCGAATTACGAGAAGACGAAATTTTTCTAATAGACTTTTTGAGAAAGTTTGAAGCAGAAATTTACAAATACACCATGCATTCCCATAGAGCTCGATGGCAAGACTTGCAATTCAAAAAATCTCGTGAAGTTTTTCCACCGGGAACCATTTTGTCAGTGATTGATTTTGCAGAAAACTACACATTTGCTCCACAAAAAGAAATTCAGAGTGAATACTATCACTCTGACCAAGTCTCCATGCTCGTTCATATTCTATATAGACATGCTGAACAAAATGTCGATCATATAGAAATCACGAGTGATAATCGACATATAATTAAAGAATATCATTTTTATATCAGTGACGATCGTACGCATGATACATGTTTTGTACAACATTGTTTTGGAAAAATTTATGATTCATTGAAAAATCGTGGAATAACATTCAATGAACATTGGATATGGTCGGACGGATGCGCAGGTCAATTCAAATCTGCACGATCATTTTTTTGGTTGTGTCGTCTTCATAAGAAAACCTCCATTAAACATTGTTGGAATTTCTTTGAGACTGGCCATGGAAAAGGAGAACATGATGGTGCAGGAGCATGCATAAAACGAGCATTTCGAAGATATCAAATGAACCACTTTGCACGCCGACTTGCAAACGCTGAAGAAGTTGTTCAATGGTGCAAAAATGCTCTAAGCCATGAGATTAACCCATCACGAGAAGTGCAAAGGTACATTCAATTTAATTTATATTGGTAATCTAATTTTAAACATTGTACATTTATCATGCAATGATTATTTTTAATTGTATTTTGATATCATATTTACAAATTCTTTCTAATTTTCCATATAAGGGTTTTTCTGGCATATTGGAATCGGAGACGTAAATAGATCAATTGGAAATGAAGTTGGAACAATAAAAGGGACTCGAAAATTGCATTCAATTCAAACAAAATTGTCCACAAATGTGTTTGCATTGGATAAAAGAAACTATTCTTGTTTTTGTGATGTTTGCATAGACAACACAAAATCCAATGACGTCTGTGAAAACAAAATGTATGTGAACGATTGGAAACATACAGAGCTAAATACAAAGGAAAAAATGTCTGTTGCAATGATTGAAGAAATGGAATCAGATGAAACTACAATATCATCCGATGGTGATCGAGTTTCTGATCTTGTTAGAGAAGGTAACAATTGAATTACTTTTTAATGATTTAAAGATTTACAAATTTAAATTTAAATATGCATAATTAAATGTTAAATTTATTTTATTGTGCAGGAGATGTTTTTGCTGTAATTGCACCTATTGACAACGATGAAAATGTGAAGTATTATTTGATGCGTTGCATTGAACAAAAAATGAAATTATTACAAGACTATAATGATCACGGATTTCAGTATGACAAAGGGTCTATTATACTGAAAGGTTATTTTTTCAAACAAACTCGTGAAAGTGGAGACTTTGTTTACTTCGAAGACTATGACCCTGATTCCATAAGTTGTCAATATAGTCACTTGGTGTGTGCAGCACGCATAAAGTTGATAGAAGTTCAATCAAAGAAAAAATCAAAAATTAAGAAATGGAAAATGTCGAAATCCGATCATGAACGGATTATTGAGGATGGAATTCCATTAGAATTTTTTTGAGTGAAGTGTCAGGACAACAATTTATTATCTTTTAAACCTTTCAGTACTCAACTAAAAATTGAACTGCTTATGTTATTTGTGGTTTGCAAATGTTACAAATTGTTTGGGTACAAACACGTGCTCTAGTTTCCACTGAAAATAGTTTTTCTATACATGTGCATTGATTAAAAATGTTAAATATGTATTGGATATATATATTCTAGAATGAAATTAATTTTTCTTGTATATTAATTGTTTTTGTATATGTTCTCCGACCATATGGTACAAACTATTTCACTTTATTTTGTAAAGTCAGATTCGGTCCCCATATGGCCTGGCCTCCAAGGGACGAGATAACAAGTGGTTGTCCCCACTTGCCCGAATCTCGGCTTTTAAGTACAATTTTACTGTTTATGTCGAGCATCTTACATGATGTCCTAGGCAAAGATAGATTCTCTTTGTTTCAAGTTTCTAGTAAAAGTTGTCACTGAATGCCCCGCTCGAACTCTTGTAGTAAACACCATACCTCATCTCTCTTGCTCTCCGATATTATTAGGTTTAATTATTATAACACAAAAATCGTTCTAGACATTATCAATAATTTTTTGCGCTTAAAGTAAAATCAATGAACATTATTAATCCAATGTCTTTACAAGTAATGTACCATCATACATGCAATTATATCAAATTAGAAATCAACATATACAATGAAATCAATGGGGATTGTCTTGTTGCAAGTAGTTCATAATTTCAATTTACCATATGTGCAAATGTAGGTTGAAACCATCCAAAACTTTAAGTTGTAATTTGAAACCATCCAAAACTTTAAGTCTTAAAACCCTTTCGATTATATATTGTGCATCATTAAAACATTTAACATTTAAAGTTTCATTAAATATCACATGCAAAATGTAGATTGAAACCATCCAAAACTGGAGTTTTAAAAACTTCACATGCCACATGCCAATTATAATTCAACAATCCAACAAAAACATTTAACAAAATAAATATCACACGCCACACTAAGACAACCACACTAAGAGGATTGGTGCACTTCGTTTGGAAGGAGTCAATATATGTCGTATTGGAGCGATTAGACAGAATTCGAAAAGGAAAGAGCTTGAACCAATTCAAGCAGACCCAGGATCGAATTGTTCTATGGAGCTTCATGAGAAGAGATATGTGAAAAGCATTGTTAAGCCATGCCAATTATAATTCAACAATGCAACAAAAACATTTAACAAATTAAATATCACACGCCAAAGTCGTTTCAAGTTTTTGGTAAAAGTTGTTGCCGAATGACCTACTAGAATATTATAAATACTCACTTTGTAAGATCATTTGGCATTCGAAAAAATTCGAAAGTCTTAGACTGTCAATCAATTTAAAGTATCATTCACCATAGGGAGTGTAAAATATTCAATGTAGGTTGGTGACGATGCTCACTCCTAGCTTGAAGCAACGCCAATGACCAATTCTTTAATGAATTCCAATGCACTAGACCAAAGTTGGTTCAACCTACTTGGTTTTTCACGCAAGAAATTCCAAGGATGGACTTTCTAGACAAACTGCTGAAATTGAAAAGCTTGACATGGAGATACGACAAGGTGAACAAAGACTTCAGGAACTCTTTATGGAAAGGGCTCACTTGAAGGAAATAAGCTCAAACTCTTGTAGTAAACACCATACCTCAAGTCTCTCTTGCTCTCCAATATTATTAGGTTTAGTTATTATAACACAAAAATCATTCTACATTGTCAATAATTTTTTGCGCTTACACTGAAATCAATGAACACTATTAATCCAATGACTTTACAAGTAATGTACCATCATACATACAATTATATCAAATCAGAAATCAACATATACCATTAGAATTATAATTCAACTATCCAACTAAAACATTTAACAATAAATATCACATGCCATGCCAATTATAATTCAACTATCCAACAAAAATATTTAACATTAAATATCAAATGTCAAATGTAATTCAATGACAACATTACTTCACATTCACATGCCAAAAGTGCTAAAACCATCCAAAGAAAACTGAAATCAATGAACAAGTTATTAATCCAATGACTTTACAAGTAATGTACCATCATATGTATGCAATTATATCAAATCAGAAATCAACATATATAATGTAATGAAATCCAATGACTTTACAAGTAATGTACCCATCATATGTATGCAATTATATCAAATCAGAAATCAACATATATAATGTAATGAAATCAATGGGGATTGTCTTGTTACAAGTAACATTTCAATTTACCACATGTGCAAATGTAGGTTCACATTCCATCATTCATGTAGTTTTAAAAACTTCAAATGCCATGCCAATTAGAATTCAACTATCTAACAAAAACATTTAACATTAAATATCACATGCCATGCCAATTATAATTCAACTATCTAACAAAAACATTTAAAACATTAAATATCACATGACATGCCAATTATAATTCAACTATCCAACAAAAACATTTAACATATATGTCCAAAAATATGTCCAAAAAACATATTGTAATAAAATATGTCCAAAAATTGTAAATCTCACTCAAGTATCAAATTGTATCAAGTTTAACAAATTTTAAAACCATCTAAATTTTGAAATAAAATCAAATCTACTGTATGTCTTGTCCATCAAATGGAAGATCTAGCCTCTGGGTCCCGATTGGCTCGCTACCTTGTAAAGGGAAAACCTACATACACAATGTACATGTACTTGAACATTAAAATTTGAAGTTTTAAAAATTAACGAGAATATATATATCTAGAACTTCATGTAAAAAACAAAATATAACAAAAAAATCGCGCAATACCTCGTAAGGTTGCCTCTCCGTTTGATGAAGAGTATCTGCCATAGAAACATCTGTAGTGGTAACCTGTACAATATACATGTACAGTTAAATATAAATTTATATATATATATACATAAATAATTTATATAAATTAAAAACTTTCAAATGAAAATGCACGTGTGTACATATATATAAACTTATTTGAACAATAATATTAAAAAAAAGAACTAAAGACAACTTCTTCAAATGTTGTGGATGTCCCTATCTCCGTCGCTAAAGTCCTTGGATTAAAAAAATCTTCTATACAAACCTAAATTCAAAAAATTTTAAATAACTCAAAATATAGATCTCTCTCTCTATATCTCAATTTTTTATGGAACTTTTTGAGGTAACATAAATTTTGAACTTGTGAAAAATTGTCCATACTTGGTCATATCCCAATGAAGTAGAAGGTATATCTCCTAAAGAAGAAGAAGGTACCGGGATCCCAAAAACATCAGACGGAATCGGTACCTGTTAAAACATTTTATCGAATTATATATATACATACATGTACATGTGTGGCAACAAATATTTATTTTAGAGTCACTTAAAAAACACTAACATACATGTGCCAAAAAATCATGATGGGCAGACCCATCTGCATCGTTTGAGCCAGAGGTCCCGAACGTAATATTAACATTTTCATCACGCATCATGCCTGAGAACTGCAAATGGTGTTTTAACATATAATCATACATTTTTGTTAGATTGATGTACACATACAAATAAATGTATACATGTGTACATACACATGTATTTATTACAAATTGTACACATGTATATGTAAATATAATTTCAAATCCTAAGGTCACTAACACATACCGTTCCGGTGCCCTCTTCCTCACGAAAAGTTAGGTCTTGCAGACCATTGCGACAATTTATTGCGTATGTTCGGAGATCTTCAACATTCATGTTGTAAATCTCCTCATCTGTATGATAAACAAAATTGGCACGTGCATATTGACGTGCTCTTTGTCGATTTAAGCCAAGATCGACTCCACTCAATCCGCTATGAAAATTTTCAATCATAACATCTCTTGCTTCACGACTTATTTGAGAAGTCGCATCCATCTCTGATCGCAAGGTTTCGACTCGAGACGGTCGACTCACCAATGGCGGCTCGGGGCGAGGCAACTCCACATCTCGCTTTGCGCCCTTACGTTGACATAATCGACCTCTCCCCGGGCCAAAAAATTCTGAAGGAAGATCATTGTAGTCGGGTTTCATACCCTTAAAAAATTCTGCATAAAAAATTTGTACAAAATAAAGAGGAACCTCATCGTTCCATGGAAGCCTTCCAAAGGCCGCAAGATGTCGACTATACAAATATTTTGCTATGTCTGGGTGCTTGAAATACTGCACCTTCAACATCTTTCTTTTTGGCCCTTCCTTAAAATTAAACAGTGACTTAGCCTCCTGTCTTGAAACTTGTTTTTTTATGTCCTGCCATTTATCGGGACCTATCACTGCTTCTCTTCTCTGTCTCATCACTTCTACAAACGAATAAGTGGTTGGCCCCAAATCTTTGTACACTTTTACCATTTCACTCAATGAATGTGCAACTATCTGTAGGCTTTGTCTACTCTCAGCAGGTATAGTCAAATCCTGGAGATCTGTCTGCAATTTTGCATAAAGGCTTTCACACCTTTGTAAGGTGCATTCCGCCATGTTCCTTTCCCATGGTATATCGGTAATCTCAGCCGGATAAGTTGTGCTAGGTTGACAGCCTTCTTCTTCAATGTAGCGCGCTGCCCTGCGTCTTTTTTGACCACTGGCTCGAACATTTTGAGCCTCTGCATCAATATATATATAATTTCATATATTAGAAAAAACATGTGTAAAAAAAGTTGTAAAAATTTAATGAAAAAATATTTAAATTGATGGCAACCTTGATGTTGTTGGTTAACATCATCTCCAACATGACCCTGCTGAGAACCAGCCCCAGAATGATGCTGCTGAGAACCAGACCCACAGCGACCCTGCTGAGAACCAGCCCCAGAATGATGCTGCTGAGAACCAGACCCACAGCGACCCTGCTGAGAACCATCAGCCGTTGATTGCTGGCCTTCGGGGGAATAAATATCACCCCCTTCCGGCACCATGTTACCTCGACCGGTTGAACCTTGGCCACGCTCCATTGATGGAGTAGAAAGCCTTCTCCTCTTGCCTCCTAAAAATTAAAATATGAAACTTGTTAACAACTAATTTCACTCACAAAGTTAGTAAAAAAATCAATTCCATATGTACACACATGTATGTAGATTTAAGATTATATTTAAATACCCTGAACATCCTCCGATCCCGAGACTCCATATGGGATTCGGTTGATCTTCGTCTTTCATCCTCCATGATGTATATCTATTGGTCAACATTCACAAAATAGATTTCAAAAAATCAATACCTCAGAGTAAAATCCAATTTGGGGATGTTAAATCCAATATGTTCTATATTTCTTACATTTCGGCCCTCCTATTTTTCTTTCCAACCAAGGTTTATAAAATAACATGAGAAGCAACATGAGACTTAGAACAATCATTTTCATTATCTATATGGAAGGCAAGAATGATTATATCCCCTTGAGCTTAAGGGTATGTAGTTTGTCAATTTTTATCATATATTTTTTGGTAAGTGTAAATGTTTTTTTTATCTATAGTACACGTCATGAGTTCCCCACTTTTACCTTATGTAAAGCATGATTCTAGGATTACTAAAATTTGTACTTGGTTTTTTAAGACTATATCAAATAAAGTTTTTGAGAAGCAAATATGGCTTTTTCCTTAGAATTTGGCACTTTGAATTTCCTTACCCATATTTCTTGTTAATGATTATAACCTTGAAATGGCTAATATTGGTTTGTCATCATCATCTAAAAATGACTTGGCACATGAAAATTTACCATGTCCATCATCATCACTTCACACCATCTCATACATGACCCCTTCTACATATTATATGCATGAATTTTTGAAATGTCATCCTCTACCTATCCCATGAATGGATTGTGACAATAGGTGAATAAAATACAATTTATAAGCAAAAGATAGTTTCTAGCTTGTCCTCCTCCATCCGCCCCATAGCTAGTGATTTCTCAATTTTCCACTTCCAACTTTCTATTCTTGAAATTCATTAGCAGCTAATTTTATCGATAGCCACACCACTATACATATAATTATCATATTATACACTACTACATTGATGAACTCTACGTTGTTTGTTATTGTAAAGTCCAATAACAAACAATGTTAATTGAGTTTAGTAGTGTATATAACAATTTCTTTGACTTCCAAGTGTGTTGTGATTAAATAGTAGAATTAACTACCAAAATGAATTTCCAAAATAAAATGTTGGAAGAGAAAAATAGGCAATCATTAGATATGGAGTGCGTGGAGGAGGACAAACTTATACTGATCATTTCCTTATCAAATTTCCTTTATTCACCTAATGTCACAATCAATCATGGTCTAGATAGAAGGGATGACCTACCATAAATTCAATCATATAATGTGTAGAAGGGTCATATGTAGATGGTGTGAAACGATGATTACAAACATGATAATTTTTCATCTACTAGGCCATTTTGAGATGATGATTACAAACTAGTGCTAGCCCATTAAAGGTTATAATCATTGGTGCCTAATGTGGGGTGGACAATTTAAATCAAGTTCGTATCAAAGTACAATTTAGCTCATTTTAGTCAAGGTTAGTTAGAATAATTAGCTATTGGTTTCTACCTTCAATTTCCTCTGAAAATGAATGTGTATGTGCTTTTGAGAGACATTAGAGACATTAGAGGAACAAGGTCCAAATTTTTGATGAAAATGTGCTATGAAAGTAAAGGGTTTTAAAGGAAAGCATGTACAAGGCATAGTTGAGCCAAATGTTCTTCAAGAAGGGCCTAATTATTTGGGTCTTGGTTATGGAAAACATGGAAAATGCTCCAAAGCCAGGGAGGCTTGTGAGGTTTGTGTTCATGATGAATGGAACATGTACATAGTTTACCTTAAAGTTGTTGTGTTTTACGAATATTAAAAAATGAAGAACTTCTATTTAGATCCATTCCAGAGATTGACTGCAGGGGCATTTACTAGATATGTCACCTTTCATAAAAGATGAGATCCAGAGGCTACCTGGCCCTTTACAGGCTCTGCCTATAGAACTTGTAGAAGTAAACACTAGAGGCATTAACAATATCAAAGAACTAGACATGGGAATGTGTCTCTTTCCCTACGCAAAAAAATAATTCTTGAGGTAGTTAATCTTCATAGACGGGTCATCAAGCAAGTCAATGTGATCATCCCTCCTTCCCTCCCTTCTAAAATAATTATGTTTTGCGGGTCAGAAAGCCAAAATATGGAGACAATTATCACCAAATCCAACGTACGATTATGCATGATGGAGAATATCTAGCGCTTTCCCTTGTTAAATATATTAGCAAGGGAAAGCGCTAGAGATTCTCCATCATGCATAATCGTACGTTGATGCTTATAGAGTGAAAAAACTAAAAGAATCAACTTGTAAGGTCATTTTAATGGGGGGTGGAGAATTCCTGGGTCTTTGCAAATTCAAAGTATGGTGCATGTTGCATGAAGCAAGATGTTGAAAGTAGAGTTATGTTAAACACACATAAATGCAACAAATATGGAAATTTGTACATGAGCTCTATTATTTGACTTAAGAGTCAGTTGTTTGAATTTAGGCATGTTTTGTCAACTTGTTTGGTTGATGGTTTTGTACACCAATATGTAAGAGTACATGGACATATTCACATGATGTGAATTTTTTTTTCTTTGAAGGAGAAAATGATGTGGTTTCAGTTTGATGGTTTTGTTTGTGACAAGACGTCACAAGATTTTGCGAAGGTCCACTCTTGAGCGAGAGCCTCATGATTACAACCTATCTGTGAGAATCAAATGGGAGTGCATCCTTATTTTGAAGGAGAAATTTCAATAGGCCTTAGGAAATTTAATTTCAAGTCATTTAATTTCACTAGAAATAATTCAGAGGTACATGAAATGAATATTATTTAGGAAGAACAATAGTCCCTCATGGAATATGAAGAAAGTAGCCACTTCATTTTGTATATATGCATGCTTTGAGTTACTCCTCAAAAAATTTCAAAACATGTGTATTTATTACTCTACCCATCCCGATTTTCATAGGATCCATAGCACACGTACATTTCTATATGCACCCTAGTTGTTGTAAGGCCTAATTATTTCATCACTTTCAAAGGAATTACATCAGTTGTTAGAACTCCTAAATCTAGCATATAGTTGTGTAATAATATTTTATTTATAAATAGGAATATATGAAAATGTTTATGAATTACATTTTTATTCCCTTGATTCATCTTTTATAACTCTGTAGGATAATCCTCAAAAGTAGGGTCATCTACTTCATCAAATTTTAAGAACTTCTTAACCTCATATCTTTATTTCATATTTGCATAACTTCCACAAATGGGATAGAAACAAGATATTTTCCAACTTGTGAAGTAAACCAACATTAATTTCATTGTACACTCTTTATATAGGTATGGTTGAATGTTGTACATCTAGTACATAGATCAATTTGTTGTTTTCATTGTTTACTCTTAGAAATTATTTGAAGTGGGAGCGAAGAGTTGGTTTCTTCCTAGGTTGGCTTACATTTCCTTTAATATGTGATCCATGCCTTTCTCTAATTCATATTTTTATCTCTTGTATTAATTATGTTATTCTTTCTATGTATTGTTCAATTACAAGGGGGTGAAATAATTTCTTATGATTTTCTAAGTGGTGAGGTCGTTTGAATCTCCAATAGTTGTGTTGGTGTGGTGGGAAACTATCAAACTGTATAGCTCATAGAGAAACAAATTCTGAAATAGAAATTAATATTAAGATATGGAATAAGTAGATACTTTATAGCCATAGATATGTTGTATTGTACGGTTACACATTCTGAACTAACTATAGACAAATAATTCAGAACTGAAACTAAGGTAGACAGACATATCTCTAAAATGTATAATTTATCTATTGCAATATTATGTCATGCAATGGTGTTGTATTGTTGGATGATAGGGCCAATTTTAGACAGTCAGTTGCACACAAAGGTTTCCTACAAAGTTTATGTAATGTCATTACTTATCCATACAATACAGTGGCATACATCCAAGTTGTTGAGAGGATTACCAGATACTGTTTAATATGGAAAAATGCTAAGAAAATCACAACAAGAGGGAAAATCCCTTGTCATGACTCGCGGGGATTACAAAATGATGCACCTACTAGCAGCTAAAATACATGACAATTAAACCAATGTAGGAAACAATCAAATATTATTAGTCAAAGCATTCAAAAAAAGATATTGAAGCAAAGAGAGCTATTAGAATATAGAATCCTCATAGCCACTATGATCAATTTAGTTGGAAAAATATGGTAATTCTTTATTCAATAATTAGATGTGCAACAGGTACACACTTTCTCAAGGGCTTCAAAGATCAAGAACTGGAATTCATATCTCTTGGTGCCATTCAATATTGATATCTATAGAATTAATGTGCGAGATGCAACCAATATGATAGCTTGAGTATAGCTTAAATTTCTTAACACTCAATCATAATAATGATAATGGGAGAAGGGAAGTATTACATCAAACAAATAATTCGATGGTAAAACAAGGTAGTGTGGGAATGAATGACCTAACCTATGCCATCCATGGTGAAAACAATCAATTTATTTACTGCAATGTTATGTCATGCAATGGTGTTGTATTGTTGGATGATAGGTCTAATTTTAGACAGTGGGTTGCACACTAAGGTTTCCTCCGAAGTTTTTGTCTTGTCATTACTTATCCATACAATAGGGTGGCATACACCCAAACTATTGAGAGGATTACGAGATACTCTTTAATATGGAAAAGTGTTAAGAAACTCACAAAAAGAGTGAAAATCCCTTGTCATGACTTGCGGGGATTACAAAATGGTGCACATACTAGCACCTAAAATAGATGACAATTAAACCAATGTAGGACATATGGCACATAGCTAATCTTATATGTTCGGGCCACCCCTTCCTAAAGAGGAGGCACCATTGTTGGACTTGATGAATGGAAACCCCTTGCAATTGATCTTACAGGGATGTCATAACTCAAATATGCAATTAGATATCTCAAATATGTGCTTAAAAATTAAAAAATATGTTAATTTATTCATGAATATGAAAGAAAACTTATAGATATGAAACTTTTGTGCTAAAAAAAATAAAATAATTTCTTCAATAAGAAAAAAAATGACTCCTTTCAATGTGATTTTTACACTAGTCCCATAATTTTATGGACACAGAGTATGGAAGAGGGAAATACTCGTGACTTTCAAGACAATCAAATATTAATAGTCAAAATATTCAAAGCAAGATATTGAAGCAAAGAGAGTTATTAGAACATAGAATCCTCCCAAAAACCATGATCAATTTAGTTGGAGAAAGACAGAGATTCACTATTCATTCATTAGAAGTGAAACAAGTACACACTTTCTCAATATCTTGAGGGGATTCAAAGATCAATAACTGGAATGCATATCTCCTCTTGCCATTCGATGATGTTAACTTGAGAAATAATGTGGGATATGCAACCAATATGATAGCTTGAATATAGCTTAAAGGTCTTAACACTGAAGCAGAATAATGAGAATGGGAGAAGGGTAGCATTACATCAACCAAAGAATTTTCTTGTAAAACAAGGTAATGTGGGAACCAATGATGTCACCTATACCATCCACAATGAAAAAAATAAATTTATGTACTGCAATGTTATGTCATGCAATGGTGTTGTACTTCCCTGCTATGCATAGTGTAGTTGGGGACTAAATTTGTGGCAGTAATTTACTGTTCCAAGTGAACACGTTATGATAATTAACTCGAACTAGGATTATGTATTGCTATGTTCCAATTCCTGTCCTGGTAATGGAGGTTGGTAACTCTAACTAGGCTTATGCAATCTTCGGATGGGACATCTGCATTCTACAGTTTTCATGAAGCATGACTTCGACTACGGAGAATGAGCTGCACAAGAATGGACAAATATTCAGAAGATCTGTAATCACTTAACACGTATCTGTTGCACTTGTTACTCAATGAAAGTTGTGTCAATATTATATTCGTTAATTTTAGGATTAAACATTATTGTATCTTGCATGGGCATTAACCAATACTGTTAGGCTATTAGGCATTATTTATGATGTTTATTTGTGTTTATCCGAACCGTTAACTGTTTTCTGTTTACCTTTAAACTCGGTTTTCATTAGGCTAATCTAAACAACAGGGAAATATGTTTTGTGCTTGTGTATGCTTGCTTCATGTCATCTGTCCATGTTTGTAGTGGGTGTAACTTGTGTTGAAACCATAGTTACCAAATTCGAATTCGAATTCGAATTCGAATTATAAACTTTTAAATTTAGCTTAAAATCTTTCCCTTTTTTGTTATTTCCGCTTTTAAAATCTACAACATTTTAAAATTTAACAAAAATCTTAAAAAAAGTAATTAGTTTCTATTACCTAATTATTACCCTACCCTTCCACTTACCTTTACAGACAAACTATCAATACCAATTCTGTGACTACTGGAAAACAAATTTACATGCCAATTTTGTGACGACTTAAAAAACAAAAACATAACAATTCTGTGAAAAAGAACATACCAATCACTGTAAAAAAAAAAACAAACCCATTAATTTCATGACGGCCAAGAATGAAACCGAATCGAACCGAATTTTTATCGAATAATTCGATGCACGAATCGAATTATCGAATTTCCGTATTATTTTTCGTAATACGAACGTATTTGGTAACTATGGTTGAAACTGGTTATAACTGTTAACTGTTTTCTGTTTACCTTTAAACTCCTTGGTTTTCATTACTCTAATCTAAACAACAGGGAAATTCTGGCAGTCCATACAAAAAGAAAAAGAGGCATGCATATGCTTATTACAAGAATAATCATACAAATCATTATGAACACAATCACACAAAATCCACCGTGAGAAAGCAATACACATAATTGTCATCAATACATCAAAGCAACAAAAGGAATGACCAGAAATAGCGCTCGACCAGATGCGGCAGACCAACCTCTGAAAAGAAATAGCCCTCGACCAGATGCGGCAGACCAGATGCGGCAGAACGCCCTCGACCAGATGCGGCAGACCAGATGCGGCAGAACGCCCTCGACCAGATGCGGCAGAACCTCGACGCCAAAACAGAAATTCGCGCGAAAACAATGAAACAGTAAACTGTTACTCTTCGCGGGCGATTTATTTATAAAAAAGTAGTTCGGCCGAACTCATAGTTCGGCCGAACTACCATTGCCGGTTTTTCAAACCTCCGGCAAAAATTCCGTTTGCTGGGCCGTCACTGTGCCGTCAATATAAACGGACTCAAAAGTTCGGCCGAACGTAATAAAACAGTTCGGCCGAACTATTATAAAGTTCGGCCGAACTTTATAAAATGTTCGGCCGAACTATTGCCGAAAAATTTTTTTTGCCCCCGATTCTCACAAAAGTGTAACCCAGCTTCACATTTCCGCCCTCATACATGTTATTTTATGGTTTACACATCTTACTAAATATCATTTTTTTTAACTTATATTCAAAATTATATGTGAATTTAGTGAAAAAGATATTTGTGCATCATTTGATATAGAGCACTCAAAACTGCTTTCATGGATATTTGTGTATATATACTACTTTGATGCAATAGTCAATTAAAACCATAAGAAATAATTAATCCAGGTGAACGTTAAGAAAACAAAAAATTAATAGATATTTGTTATACCATTTTTTGGTCATCTAACCTATTATCATTAGATGAACCCAAGTACACCATGTAAGACCAATTCTGCCCTAAGTAAAATTGCTTTCACTATGTGAAATAACTTAGTAAAACACCTTTATTAAGTTGTTTATGGTCTAAACAGGAAACCCCAAAAGGAAATAATAAACAAATCTATATTTGTTTATATTTCCTGGTCATATTTAACCCAAAACAAGGAAATCAATTAAATAAATCCTTATTTATTCGATTATTTCCTAGGAATAAGTTATTTAAATCATTATTTAAATAATGTTCCTAGTTAAATTTGACTAAATCATTTATAAATAATTAAATAAATCATTATTTATTTAATTATATTCCCACCATTTCCTTAAAATAATAAATAAATCATTTATTTATTTATTATTTATAAATAAAGGAATTGACCCAAGTCAAAAATCCTTTTCCTCCAAAAAATATAATAAAATATTCCTAAAGGGTGGTTCTAGAATTTGATTAATAATATTTTATTCATGCACCAAGTTCTAGACCGCCCTAATATTTTGTTATAAATAGAAGGGTTTTCCCCATTCATTAATCACCTTTCATTGCATTAGATCACTCTAGATCTATACTCTTGGTCACCTTCTCCATTTTTGCCTTGTGAGCTCCCTTTGAGTTCTATGTTTGTCTGGGTTTTCTACACCAACAAGAGAGAGAGATTTTAGATCTGAAATGCTGAGGACTTTCAAGAACCCATCCCACTGAGGAGAATCGGAAACGCCTTTCTTGTTTTCCTCTCAGGTGCCCTCTTTTAATATAAAAAATTCTTTCAAATACATTGTTCTTGTCTTGTCTATTGGATGCATGGAGCTAC
Organism: Pinus albicaulis; assembly: GCA_034641835.2. Classification (NCBI taxonomy): domain Eukaryota; kingdom Viridiplantae; phylum Streptophyta; class Pinopsida; order Pinales; family Pinaceae; genus Pinus; species Pinus albicaulis. The sequence goes on along the minus strand of CM076575.1, from coordinate 433,070,524 downwards.
ATTTTATTTTTACTGCTTAATGTCTTTTATGCTTAGATCTGGATTTGTGCAGCATTATTTGGATCAACTAACTGCAGACTTAAAGATATTGTCAGCCATAATTGATGTTAGGGATATTTGTTATGCGTAGCTAAAGTGGTATTTTTTGACGAAAGATTCATACTAACAATTGGCGACTCCACACGGGTTTTCTTTTGCGACCACTGTCGTTTTATCTATTCTTGCATATCCAGCTATTTCAAACCCTAGGGTTTCTCTTCAGTTTTTTGTTTTTCCTATTTTTATGGTACTTTTCACCTCTAAAACCCTCAATCATTAAAATTTTTAACTTCCGTGTGTTTCTGGCCCTATTGTGCAAGTGACAGACATCAGCCGCAGCTGAGACAACAACTTTTTCTAAAATATGTCACCGAGAGACCCGGATCTGCAGGTCGCACTTATTGGCCCAAAAAATGCGACCTGGACTGGAGGGCGAACTTTTCTGCCCCAAAACTATGACCTGGACTGAAAACAGGTCAGAACCTGCGACCTGCACTTTTTTCTGCCATTTTCCAGCAATTTTTCTGGGTTTGTCTGAAGCTTCTGTCAGGGTTTTCCAGCCTCTGTCTCTGCCCGTTTAGACCTGTTTCTGATATGTTTCACTCAACTAAGTGGGAATCTTGCCCCTTAGGGCTTTAGTACCCTCCACTTTTTGTGGGAGAGTTTTAGTTGTTTCAGACATATGAATTTTCAGAGTTTCAGCCTTCTTCTTTTCAGATCTGATACCTCATTTTCAGATCCCTCTAGATCAGCTCTTCTCCCTTTCAAATCACCTTATTTAGTTTTGTTTGGGTTTATCTCTAGGGTCATCTCCTTGTCCCTTCTACCTTTAGCTGATTCTCTCTTTGTAGCAGCAACCTTGCCTCTGCCTCTTTGTTGTTCTTTGCACCTCTTTTCAGCAGATTTCCCCTTTAGATCCCTGTCCCTCCCGACCTTAGATCTATTGGCCTCTTTTTAGCGTGTTTTGATTAGATTTTTTCCCTCTTCTCCACTAGTTTTGAGAGACCCGCCTTCTTGGGTTAGATTGATGCATTGTTAGCTGTTAATTTTCTGTTATTTCAGTCTTATTTACTGTTCTCTGCAGATTTAATTTTAGTTACGCAGCACATTTTTTCTTTTACTCTCAAAACGTCTGGGTTTAAAAATTAAAATTAACACATGCCACACACTGACCCTAAGTGAAGAAGAGCCTAGTAAACACCGCCTAGCAAAGACTTTAAAATCAATTAATACTACACCTCTCTGCCCTTGTTTCGACATTGACCTCACTTGATTTTTCACTTCCCTACCCTTGTCGGTTTTTCTTCTTCCCATCATCATTGCGCCTCCAAGGCGTTTATCCCAGAGACTTCTTGGCCTTCACCCTCAGTTTCCGGTTTTTCGACTTCCTCCTTCCCGTTGTCCTCGAGTAAGTCCTCCCTCGAGTTCGCACTCCGACTCTTCTTCTGATTGTTCGGGTTCTCCCCCTACTCCTAGTTCTCCCCCTGTTACCTTCACCATGTCTAGTTCAAGGCCTAGCACTAGCAGCAACCCCAGTTCTACTGCTGGTTCCATTTCCAGTGGAACCACTACAGGAACTACCTCGACTGTCCCTTTCCTCTAGTTGGCCTGCTATGCCAACCAAGCTCCCCTCCGACATTCCCAAGTTTTAAGGCCTTGCTAGTGAAGATCCCTCCAACCATTTCCGATATTTCCATATGTGGTGTTCATCCAATTCCATTACTGATGACTCCATCCGTCTTAGATTTTTCCAATGCACGCTTACCGGCGAAGCCTCTAAATGGTATGTTGATCAAGCCGCCTCTTCCCATACCACCTTTGCGACCATTGCCCAAGCCCTTTTATCTTATTTCCATCTCCCTCTCCGATACGACACTGGTACAAAACTCTTAACTTCCTTCCGTCAATCCTCTTCGACCCGCCTTTTCGCTCATGTCCAGGAATGGCGGAGAAGAAGGAGCTTATGTCGAGCCCCCACCTTTGAAGATCGGGTTTACATGGATTGGTTCCTTCGCTCTCTCTTACCTCCCATCGGCAAAGATGTTGCATCCCAGTTCCCTCAAACCGAAGAAGCCGCCCTCCAAACCGCCTTGAAATATGACCTTATCTATGCTCAATCTGGTTATGTTTATACCGTCCTTCCTGACCTCCCCAAGCTCGGTGGCGATAACGCCCTGGGGGCATCTCACTCTGCCGACGGTATCGTTGGAGGTCTTTCACATACCTCTGCTCAACCTCTTATGGGCTATGGTTTCCCTCCAGGAGGGGCCAGCGCCTCCAGCACTTTTTCCCCTCCAGGTAGCAAGTATCCAGGATAAGGCATGCCCCCTCCTTTTGCCCACACTCCTGCTTACCTCAAATTTTCCCATCCTAACCCTTATCCTTACCCACAACCTGGTGTCCCAGCTCCTCCAGCATTTGAACCTCTCACCAGCTTGCCTTCTCAACCCCTGCAGTCGCACTTACTACCCCCTCCAAGGCAAGTATTTGCGCAGCCGGGTGCGACTAATTCTCTTCCTTCTCAAAGAAAGAGGAAAGGCAATCAATTCTCCTCTGGTAATCATGGATCCAATCCTTCAAGTATTGATTCTAACACTGCCAACCAGCCACACGGCTCTCAGCCCAAGCCGGATAGGCCGCTTTGCACCAATAAGCCATGTTCGTGTTGCGGTGTGTATGGTCATTACACTCACGATTGTCCCCTATTACCACAAATGCGTCAGATGTGGGAGTCTCAGGCCACCGTGCGGGGACAAGATTCCTCCCCTACTGTCCCTCCCAATACGGCTACTTCTCAACCCGCTGTGTTTATCGATCCTTTCCCTCAACAAGGATTCGTGGCTACTCAACCACTTCATGCCCCGGTATCCACTCAACCTTTCCCTTCTGGTTCCTCTGATTACCAGATTCTCATGATGGCCTCTAACAAACCTCTCACCGTTGACCTTAACCTTCAAACTCGGTCTCGTCAGTACTCCACGCCTTCCGCTCCGTCTGTCTCCGAGTCCCCATCTTCAGGTCCTACAAAGCCTCTGTCGACACCTAATGGTCCCTTGCAAATCCCTCCGCCCAAAGCTGAGGTTCATACCAAGATTCCTAAGGGCCCATTACACTGAAATGTTGCCTCTGGTCGGGCTGCCCATTCATATAGCATAGTAGATGATCTGGCACAATCTCCTACTACCATTTCAACACTAGAACTCCTCCAGTCATGTCCTTCTCAAAAGAAGGCTCTACTATCTGTCGTGGGTGCTGTAGATCCTGCTGATGACCAATTGATTGTTTTCAATGCCCGTTAGTCAGACCATCCCCCCGTTAGTCAGACCATGCCCGTTAGTCAAAATCTGAAATGCTAACGTTGCTCGGTGTATTATTGATGAGGGGGCATCTACCTGTGTGATGTCTACTTCGGTTTGGAAACAACTCAGATCTCCTAAGCTGGCCCCCTCCACAATCACCCTTCATGCGTGGGATGGCCATGCCTCCCAGCCCATTGGTCTATTCCGTAACTATCCTATCACCCTTGCAGGCAAGACTGTTTGTGTCGACGTTGAAGTTATCGACGCCCCTCTTGACTATAACATTATTTTGGGGCGTAGTTACACCTATGCCATGTCTGTCGTCCCATCCGCAGTCCACTGCAAGATGTTTTTCCCTCATAATGGAAATATTGTCACCATCGACCAGTTGAAATATCATGAACCAAAATCTCAGACTTCCCCTGAGTCCACCATCTCTACTATCACTAATAAGCAAACTCTTGATTCTTTGACCAGTGTTTCCCCTGGCATCTACAAAGACTCCTCCTTGCTTGGAACCTTCCCGGGTCCTCCCCCTCCTCCTGTCTTTGATCCCAGCTTAGCGAATGTTTGCATGATGCAATCATCTTAGGCTAACCTTCCACAGCCTGATTCGGCTAGTCAACAACCTCAATATCGCCCACTGCAACCTGCTCCTAGCCCTTCACCTCAGTTGACTGAACCTCTTCCACCTGGACCTTCCCATCCACCTCGCACTTAGGAACCTCCCTACCCTTCTGAGTCGGTTCCCCCCGGTCTCCAACATATAGGAGCCGTCCCTCCTAGCCATTACCCTGTCGGTCAGATACCTTTCCTTGCTCCCCCTCCCGACGTCTATTCGGTTCCCATCATGGCCACCCTTTCCCTCCCTAATTTAACCTTGAGAATACCTGTATGGTATCTTACTCCTCTAGCCGACACCCCACCCAGCCACCCCAAACCATACCTTGCTGTGACACCGGTTCAACCTATTCCCTTCGCTCCTTCCATCGCTATGGTGCCCCTATCCCCTCCACAAGGCCATCCTCATGTTGTGACAGCTACGGGAAAGAAAATAAAAGCTCGCAAGGGGGCATCCAAAGACAAGGCCACCGCACCCAACCCTACCCCTCCTCCACCTGCCAAGCCTTGTGCCTTGTGTGATGGTGTCGGTCATGCAACCCATACTTGTCCTGAGTTGCCCCGTATCCAACCCATGGTTAAGGTCGTGTTCCCTGAATCTATGGTCCCTGAAACCTCTATTTCTTCCTCGTCTGCAGCCAAGAACCCAAAGACTCTTCGCACCAACAAACCCTGTGCTCTGTGTGGTGTCCATGGCCATTATTCTCACCATTGTCCCCACCTCACGCATTACCGAGCCTCTTTAGAGGTCATTCGTGAGTACGAAATTAAACAAAATAAATTCGCCTCTCCCATCCTTGCTCAGTATGCGTCAGGATTACTCGAGGATCCCCCTGCTACCATTGACATTCCTCCCCCTAATGTTGAGATGTCAGAACCTGCTGCCCCCCTTCTCTACCTATCATCATCCGTACGACCCTCGGAGTACATTCCCTCTGAATCCACTCCATCTGTTTTGCTTGATTTCCCTTCAGCAATATTCTTGGGCTCTACATGCTTTGACGATATTTTTACTTGTTCTTCTGTCATCCCCCGTGACGATCCGTATGTGCGCCTTTCTTATGCTGATGATTTAGGTAGCTTTCCAGCGTCATGTGGTTTCCTCGACCTTTCCCTTTCCTCCCATAACCAGGATGATACCATCCGTATCTATGATGTCCTTCGCAGCATGAACTCCCGCTTTTCCTCCCATAGTTCGCATTCATCACCCTCTAGTCGATCTATGAGTCCTAGCCATCCTACCCATACTACTCCCTCCCATATTTGTTGTTTGATTTCTACCCTATACTCACGCTGCCATCATTATTCTCCTTCCTCCCATTTCTTGTCTTGTGACACTATTCTGCCGGACCTCTCGTCCACATATTATATTAGCTATGTCGATGGGGCAAGTCGCTATTCCCGAAATCTCGCCTCGACCGCATGGGCCATCTTTACCCCCTTGCATACCCTCGTTCTTTCGAATGGGGTCTGCATTGGTAATGCCACCAATAATCAGGCCGAATATGATGTAGTACGTGGTCTCTTAGTCGATGCCCTCTCTCATCGCATCCTCCATCTGCACGTTCGTTTAAATTCCCTACTTCTTGTCTTACAACTCAATGGTGTCTATCGTGTGCATAACCCTATCTTGTTTAGACAATATTTACGAGTGAAACTTTTGATACGTGACTTTAGTTTCATTACTTTCAACCATGTACCTCGAAGTCAAAATCACTACGTAGATAGAATTGGAAATCATGTTCTAGACTGGAATTTATCACACACAAGACAATAACATTTCAAACCATCAACACAATGCATATACATAATATATATCATATAACATGTTTTTAGAGTTAATCTACTCTGAAACATATGACATGCCCATAGCATGTTACAAAAAACAAAACTCAAAAACTGGGGGGCACCACTTGCCCCTACATACACACTGGGGGCCCTACATCTAATCACTCTCTGGAGGATCTCGAGCCAATGGCTCCGCTCCTGCAGCTCGTAGATCACGCACAGTCTGACCAGCCATCGCCATGTGTCACATGATACCTCGCCACTCCGAGGGTAGCCCAATATATAGCTCTATGTACTGGTCATCTAAATCCTGCCAACCCCGCTCCGACACACCGGTCAGCAGCCCCTCACATCTATGATGAATGTCCTCCAAAAGAGCGGCCATATCCTCGTTCTGTGCTGTCCTCGATCCACTAGTACCTGTAGTTCCGGCTGCTGCAAGTCGTCCCATATATCTGACTGGTTTCACCGGAGCTATATCTGCATTCCAAAAAGTATAAGGATCAGTACCATAAATACTATTCACAAACTTTAACATACACATAACATATTAGTTACTTGTCGCTTACCATCAGGCCCCCATACTCGACCAGGCAGAAGCGGCAAGTCTGGATCTCCCCAGTAACTCATCCCACTATAGGGGTAGTCGTCTATGTACAATGGCATTTGATCCCAATGGGCGAAGAACTCTGGTCGGAACACCCGTCCGACCGCCCCTCCCCCTCCTCTACACAATAGTCGTCCCCACCGAGGCATCCTGGGTTCTCTCAAACCCCCATCAAGTAGCTGTACACGAGGTCACAAGGTCGGGATCTTCTCAAAAAAGAAGGAGCACAATATAGTCCCATAAGCAAAATCATGGTTCACTTGCCGCTTACATAGTGACAGTTGTCGTTTCAACGACACCAACATCATTTGGGCGCACCCATAGTAGGTCCCACTCAACACACTCTCTACAATCATCATCTGCCCTCCAGTGATGTGATGGAGCGCCTGGCTACCCAAGATCCGCAACACTGCTGCCGCCACTGCCCAGGTCTCCAACCTCTCTAGATCCCCAATAGATATCCGAGTCCCTTTGACTCGGACACCTGGTCGACAATGTCACCCTACGAACTCCATGATGTTACGCCGTCGCGGTAACACTGGCTGTGTATTCCCCACCATCCCTAATGGTGGGAGACCAGTCAGGAAATACAGATCTTGGACTATCAGCTCAATCCTGTGCCCCTGCACTATAAAAACCCCGTGGTCTGGATCCCAATAACTGACAATCCGGGCCAACAAAGGCTCCCCAGCCCTCATCAAAGGGTTCTCCACAAATTTCAGAACCCCAAACCTGGCCAATGCACGACGGACACCCTGATCTGCTTGGATTTCCGTCCGTAATGTACCTAGGTCTCTCTCTCTCTCCATTTTCTCCGTATATCTGCCATATCTGCACAAAACCATCATCTTTGTCAGTCTATAGATAGGTAAAAGTGCATTCAATTACACAAAAACTGAATCTCAACCCACAACAGCACTAAAACCACCTCCATCTGACAGGTCCCACTTTTTGGCAAAATCCTGGGACAGGTCACACTTTTCAAGCCCAAACCTATGTCCCAGGTCGCAGTTTTCGCCCCAAAAAGTGCGACCCGGCCGTAATGATGAGGTAGGGACTGTTACTGAGATTTGGGATCCTAATCTGAACTTTTAATCCATAAAAAACAAAGAGTAGGATTAGGCCTCTTACTTGCAACTGACGGATTTCGATTCCAATGGTCGGTTTTTCCGCTACAATCGCCGCAAGATTTAGGGCCTTCTCTCCTCTCCACATTCACCACAGCTACATAAGAAAATGAATGTCTTGGGAGGGAGAATGCCTTATTAGAAGAAAAACCCCCTTTTTTTCTTTCGCCTGCTGCGACCAAACCGTAGCCCCGTTTGACACACCGTCTGCACCATTGGAAATCTCTCACCGAGCACTCAAATGGGTATCTATTAGTTCTTAATGGTTTGATACTTCACCAGGACACATTTTGTCCACGAAGGGTCTTTTCACCTCTTCTCCAAATCGAATTTCTTCACTTACAACACTTGTAGTTGGGGCACCACTTTGACTCCTTACTTGTCTTTGTTCGTGTTGATTTTCGTCATGAGATACCCTATTGTACTCATGTTTTTATGGTCCCCCATTGGACCTTTACTGTGTGGCAGCACCATCAAGTCGCCCTTGTTTAGAGCATCTGAGTTGAGTCATCATGAGTCATGGAGTCTATCTTGAGTCCCTTTGTATCCCGCTATAGTCCTCCATCCTTCATTGCTTGGTCCCTCTCTCATGTTGCACATTATGGCCTTTAGTACCATTGTCCCCTATCCCTCAAGATATTGTGTCAGTCGCTGCCAAGCCATTCATGCCCTTTATGCTCTAACAAGGAAAGTCGTCCATCAGCTACTCAATGTCCCTCATTTCATCATCATCATTAGTGTTTGTCTGTTAGTCGCTCTACTATTTTCCCTCGTGCCTTAGTTGTGGATCCCTTATTGCCTCACCTATGGCAGACCTTCTTCTATCGACATCAGCTCATTTACTCCAGAGCCAGGTCTAGAGGGCGGTGTACCTTGGTTCGAGCTCCTTTCAGCATGATCATGATCCGTATACTTGATGGTCCAGCGATGCAACAACAGCTATTGGTGATTCCCGGGTGTGTGTGAGATGTCTTAACCCTCATGAGGGGGTGGCCCTGCAGGTAGCCCCCAACATGCTCGTATGACTCCTTCATTTCAGCCTTTGATGCAGCTCCATACATTTGATGATGTTGGCCTCAACCGCTTGCAGCACCTTTTCGATTTGCATGTATCAGTCAGATTTTGCGAGCCCTTCCCCGTGTATAGGGGGCATTTGGGTTGTATTTATATCTCATGTACTAAAATATTATTGTATAAGTCCTGGCTATCATTCCAGGCACAACATGTATGTGGGACTCATTATTCTATGTTTCTGGCTCATATTTATGCCAGCATGTACTTTATAGTTCGGTTCCTTGTTTACTGAACACACTATTCTTTTGTACTTTGTCTCGGCGGGCATAGGTATGCCTCCCCCGCCGCCTTTAGCACAGGTACCACTTCATAAACTAGAGACTTGTTGCACTTGTAAGTCTCATCTCCTCAGGGTCTAGTCCTTTAGCACATTAGACTACCTTACATCTCTCTCCCTGACTTCCCTCTTGATGTCTAGTGATTGAGTTCTTACAACGTACTTCGGTCATACGATTTGCTCCTAACACTCGTACGTTGGGGAGCAATCTGTTACACCATTTTTAGGTCATCTAACCTATTATCATTAGATGAACCCAAGTACACCATGTAAGACCAGTTCTACCCTCAGTAAAATTGCTTTCACTATGTGAAATAACTTAGTAAAACACCTTTATTAAGTTGTTTATGGTCTAAACAGGAAACCCCAAAAGGAAATAATAAACAAATCTATATTTGTTTATATTTCCTGGTCATATTTAACCTAAAACAAGGAAATCAATTAAATAAATCCTTATTTATTTGATTATTTCCTAGGAATAAGTTATTTAAATCCTTATTTAAATAATATTCCTAGTTAAATTTGACTAAATCATTTATAAATAATTAAATAAATCATTATTTATTTAATTATATTTCCACCATTTACTTAAAATAATAAATAAATCATTTATTTATTTATTATTTATAAATAAAGGAATTGACCCAAGTCAAAAATCCTTTCCCCTCCAACAAATATAATAAAATATTCCTAAAGGGTGGTTCTAGAATTTGATTAATAATATTTTATTCATGCACCAAGTTCTAGACCTGTTATAGCATCATTTATCACCTTGACATGATTCATGATTGCTTCATGGCTTTTGGGCACCCATTCCTACAGACTTGGACAAATTCACTTAAAAACAGTGTAAAATCCCCCATACGCGACTATGCCCGTGATTTTCCGCGTGTATACGCGAGTACAGCTAGACTTTTCCGCGTATGCCATTAAAATGATTAAAAAATATATAAAAAATCCCTAATTTCGCGCTAGGTCGATGGTTACTCAGGTAGTTCAACCACCCCAGCCCGTGGCCAACTGTTTCCAACTGCTGAAACTACTTGGAGGGACTATAAAAAGCCCTCATGTGTATGGCCTAAGGGAGAGAGAGAATTATTGATATTATACTCCGTTGGTATTCCCTATCCAAGTCTGATTCCCCGTGCCTCCTGCACTTTCCCAGTTCATTGTAGGAAACCCTTGTTTCCTTGAGATACACATCCCTTTATATGTTATCTCGTATGCACCAGCTTGGAAGGAGTCTTAGCGAGGCAAGGGCTGGACGGATCCGAACGAAGATCTGCGAAGGCCTTGGAAGGATCAGGTGATCTCTCCACTTGATTACTTTTGTACGTGCTATTTATAATACAGAAGTATCATGCTGTTCCCGAAATAAACGTGTTAGTGTATGCTTTTATGTATGAGAATATTTGTTATACAAGCATTCATTATGATTTATTTAATGTTTTATATGAATCTCACTAACATATAGAGTAGATATATGCCGTACAACTTGTCCTTTGTGCTGGTTTCTTCTTGTATTTCAGGTTAAAGAGGAAGGACGGTTGCAGGGAGTTTGGACTCCACGTGGATCTACTTCAAACGTAGGACCAACGGGTAAATCTCTCATTCTTCTCTATTTAGTTTTTCTGAACGTGCATGGTTGTGTGAGTCTCTGTTAAGTAGTACGCCCCTGCTCTGTGGAGGTTGTATCCCAACCAACCTCTAGGGTGTTATTTCCCCGAAACAGAACTGGCGACTCCACTGGGGATCACATTCTTGTGATTCTCCTGTTGGGTTGTTTCAGCTGTTTGGTAGGTTGCCAACAGTTTTATCTGTCATTTGCAGTCCAGTTTGTTTTCTTGCAGTCAGTCTGAAGTCTTGGTATCTTTTCCAGGCTTGTTCTTTTGTTTTTTTTTCATTATTTACCTTTTCATACGCTTCTTCTTTTGCACACAGTCGCATATACACTCGAGTTTGTCTGAAGGAAACCGCGTATACGCGAGTTTCCCTTAGAACAGACGCGTATACACGCTGGTTGCACAACTGTGAAGCCGCGTATACCTAGGCAGATTTTGAATTTTTAGGATTCTGGAGTTTTTGGTCCTTTCTGGCTGTGGAGGCCTATGTCTGCAGAGTCTCTGTACTTACTGGAGTGTGAAGGAAGTGGTTTCATGTCTTTTCTCTCTTTCGTTTGAGTGGAAACTAGTCTTTTGGCAAAAGTTTTGTTTCTGGTGCTGGCACTTCTGGATTGAGTTCCAAGATCGCTTTCTGAGCATTCTTGGCTATTCTGCTTTATCAGAACAGAGAGCTTCTGCTCACTGACTCGCTCCTATCTTTGTGTGGTGCTTTGCATTGCGATTTTTGCTTCGTTTTTGATTGGTTTTCGTTGAGTTCCATAGGCTAGGGTTTTGTTGCAATTTTCGAAGAACTTTTCTTGCTTCTTTGGAGTTTTTTGTTGCAGCGAGTTTGCACTATTTGTCTAGGCTGATTGGCTGAGTTTTTGGTCTTCCGTTGCTCTTATTGATCTTGCTACTGTTAGCTTTATAAGGTTTGGGAGCATTGTTGAAGTTTGTGCTTGAAATTCGGTCTCGTTTTGGTTTGGATTTTGATAGTTGTGCTTGGTCTTTTCGAGCTCTTGTTTTATAAAACTAAAAAGCCCAAAAAACATTTGTTTTGCTTTTTGTTTTTGCATTTCAAAAACTCAAAAAAAATTTTCTCTTGTTTTTGTTTTTGTTGTTGCATTTTCATTTTCATTTTGCCATATCTTTTGAAGATTTTGTGAAGTTTCTTGCTTCTAGTTTTTGGCTTGATTTTGAGGAGGAGGTGTCATTTGATTTCTTCTTCTTGTTGTTAAGTGTTTTTGGTGTCTTATATTAAGAGTTCTTGTTTTTCGAGAACTAGCTTTTTGGGCCATCAAAAGGGAGTTAAAACTGAAGGATCTTTTTGAGAAATTTCACTCTGATTTAAGAGATTTTTGCATCCTAGGATTTACATGCTTGTAGTGATTTGCATTAGGTGCATTTCAGCATTTAGTTAGCTTCTTAGTTTTTGTGAGTGTGAGTTTGCTTTTTGAAAAGAAAAATACAATTTTTAGTCTCGTAGAACCTGTATAGAAATTACTTTTCATCGAAAGACAAAGAACTGCATGTGCATGTAGTTAAGTTTTTATTAATTTCTTTTGCGTCAAAACACCATTGGTTTCATCTCCATATCCTTATGACTTAATATAATAGCCCTTAAAATAAGCGATTTAATCTAAAATCAACTAGCAAGTTTTACTAAGTGTCAATCACCAACTAGCTAGGTTGTAGGGCCTTGGAATAGGTGAGTGGAGAGTTAACTCTCCAAGGCCGCTCAAACAAACATAGAAGTTGATTAATTGAGCGAAATCCAACTCCGTGAGGTGGACTGGGAAATCTCTCATCCGAGAGTCAAGCGCGAGGGGAAGTGAAGGTTGAGAAGAGGGATACCCCCCCTCCGATTAGCTGAATCTGACCTCAAGACCGTTCCGCCCAGCTTCTGATACGGATTGGTGTCCATAGTTTCCACTCCTAGGTTCCACACAGGTGACTGCGGGGGGGAATACCCGTGGTACCTGAGGCAGACGTCTCATCACTTTCAGCAGTACTTCTGGGGGGTGCCCTTGCGAAGCTTGGGTGCTTGAGCCGGCAAAGGTTGTCGTTAAGAGGTCGGCGTAACTTTTTTTGATACCTTCGCTAGTTGTTCTGGGCCCTAATCATCCCAGACTGCTTTCGGAAGGCCCTATACTTCGCTTTCCTGTATTTTGGTGTCCGGTCCTCATGACCCGGAGCGGAAATACTTGGAGGCTGTTTGCTTGCTGTTTCTCAGGGATTTTTATTTTAGTGAGTGCTCTTTGCTCCTAGCTTGCCTAACTTTTCACTTTTTTGAGTCTAATTTAATAAATCTATAAAAGTGGCTGATCAAGCGCCTCGACGTTCGACGAGAATCCGAGGGTTATCTCCCGAGAGTGCAGAGCCTTCTTCGAGAAGGCGTAGGAGCGATTTAGCAGGTGGTTACCACCCTGTGGAGTCTGACGCTGTGGAGAGAGATCCTCCACCAAGATCTGAAGGTTTCGTATCATAATTTCCCGTGTCGGCTCCGAGAGGAGCATTCGCCTCACTCGCGAGTGTCGTTTCCTCAGGAAAAGATTTTCGCATAGGGAAGACAGCCCGAGCCTCCCGCTACAGTCCAGCTCCTCTTCCTCCTGATCATCCGTTTGTTATTCAGTACATCAGACCGGAGACGGAGAGACCGCCAGATCTTCCGTATCATTCTTATCTTTCGATGGCCACGACTGGGAACGCGACTTCTACCGTGAGTGCTACAGGCATTCAGACCCCTGCTTCTGTCGAGGCAGGGGGCACTATTTCTTCATCTTCGATTGCTTCTAGTACTGCTATGTTTGGCTCTAGGTTCACCCAAGCATATGCTTCTCATTCTGGTCCCTTCTGCTCAGGGATGTCCATTAGTGGAAATCCCTCTTTTTCCTTTTCCGCTGGTGCAGCCGGATCTACGCCCATGTCTAACATGGCTAGTGGATCAGCTTCGTTTCAGGGTTTTCCCTTTGGGAATGGGCATATTCCTAGTTCCAATCCTTCTTTAGGGTCGTTTTCGTTTACATCCCAGACCCAGAATTTCAACCCTTGGTCTGGGGGGCAAAGTTCGACTACTTTTACGGGATGGAATCCTGTGTTTACAATGGCTGGGGCAGGGAATCAGTTCTTCGCGGGTCATCAAGGGAATGCTTCTTTCCCTTCATCGAGTGCTTACCAGTCTTTTTCTCCTCTGTCTAATGTGTGGAACCCCTACCAGGGGCTTTCCTCTTCAGTCAATACTTCAGTGGGGGGAACTGGTCTGGGTTTTGGTAACTCGGCGTGGGGAGGAGGTTCTTCTCCGTTTTCTACGAGTCCTTTCTGGCAACCTGGTGCCTCATCAAATCCAGGCTATTCTTTTCAGAATTTTGGGAATCCATCCCATCAAGGATGGAATCCTCAGGCTCCACCTCGCTTACCTTTTCTGGCAACGTTAAACTTGCCAGATCTGTCGAAGTTGACTAATGATCCGATTCGTTATAGTCCGGGGTGGCCTCCGGTCCCGACCAAACTTCCTTCAGACATTCCAAAGTTTGAAGGTAAGAATGGAGCGGATCCGGCAGACCACATCACCACTTTCCACTTATGGTGCTCTTCGAACTCCCTGATTGATGACTCGATTAGGTTGAGATTATTTCAACGCACCCTAACTGGAAATGCTTCCAAATGGTATATAGAGCTCACTGGGGGCAGTTTCGCCACATTTGGAGAACTAGCTGTCACATTTCTAAACCATTTTCAGTTGCCTGTCAGATATGAGGCTGGGACCGAACTCCTGGCTAATTTTAAGCAGGATGAGGCAACTCACATTTCTGATCACATTCAGGAATGGCGGAGAAGGAAGAGGCTTATCAAATCCCATATTCCAGGTGAGTTCCTTCTCGAGTGGTTTTTGAAATATCTGCAGTCAGATATTTCAAAAGATGTATCCCTATCTGGGGTATTTTTTGAGGAGCAGGCCATCTTTAGGGCCCAGCAGTTAGAATTGATCTATTCTCAGTCTGGGATGCTTTATAAGTATTTGCCCAATGCTCCTCGCTCCAAATTGGATTTATCGAAACCCAAACCTGGTCCGCATGGTGACGAGCTTGTCGGGTCGGTCAATAGTAGTGCAGCCAGCCTGCTTTCTCAATTGCAGCAGTTGTCTTTACAATCTGCTCCTTCTGGTCAGGCTGTGCCTGCTGATTCATCACCTTCCCAGTCCTTGTCCATAAATGTTGTCCAATCTTCTGAACCCAAAGGAAATCAACAATCCGATGGGAAGAAGAAGGGACGTAATAACAAGAAGAAGGGCAAGAATGGGAAGGGCAATGCAAATAAAACCAACGAGCGTGTTGGTGAGGGCCAAAAGGAGAAAAAGAAAGTGAAGTTTCCGTGCAAGCTTTGTACTGGAGACCATCTCACACACCTTTGCCCGAAAATTCAGGATGCTCAGCGCCTGTTATCTCAGCAGGGTTCTTCTAGTTCCCAGGCTGTGCTAAAAAACCCTTTTCCCCAAGGGCAGCAATTAGTTGTTGGCGCGAACCAAAATCCTGGGGCTTCCTCTGGAGGTGCCCAGGAAGGGGAAATTCCATCGAACATCTTTATGATGAGTGCTCACGTGGATGTCACTACGAGATCCCGTGATTATGGAGGAGAGGAATCTTCGAAAGCTAAGGAAGTTCCCGATGCTACTGAGCCGCTTCACATCATGAAGCCAACTGTTGAGTCTATGCCTCGGATGCCAAAAGCATCTTCTAAGCGGTCAACGATTAATCCGAACGCGAGGGCTGCCCAGAACTACTCGATTGTAGAAGATCTGGTGCAGAGTCCTTGTGCTATGTCAGCTTTAGAGGTACTCCAGTCTTGTCCGGCTCAGCGCAGTGCTTTGCTCACTGCCATTGGGGCTATTGATCCGAAAAATTCTCTTCTGATTACTTTTGATATGAATAATTTTAAGATGAGACTTCCTCATCACATGGCATTTCATATTAAATCATCGTATCGAAAGACCAATATCTTTCGAACGGTGGTCGATGAGGGTGCTTCTACTTGCGTGATGTCTCTCGCATGTTGGAAGACACTTGGATCTCCCAAAGCTGTTCCATCTAGCACTGTTCTTACTGCATTCGATGGTCATTCTCACAGACCCCATGGTATTGTCCCGGCTTTGCCCATCTGTGTTGGGGGCAAAACCGTTAACATAGAGGTTGAGGTAGTGGATGCAGCCTTGGAATACAACCTTCTATTGGGGAGGAACTGGATTTATGAGATGGATGCCATTGCATCCTCACTATTTCGAATTGTATGTTTCCCCCACGAAGGGAGGATCGTTACAGTGGATCAACTGGACTGTCCTCCTATAGACCTGGATGCGCCTTCTGACTCATCTGTTCCTAAGTTGGATAATACTAAGGCACCCGTTGAGAATCTAGGAGTTGGAATGTATTCTTCCCTGATGGGTTCTTTCGATCTTCCTCCTCCTAAGGTGTCTATTAATGCTATTTCATCCTCCAGGGCTCCCCTTCGAAGAGAGTTCTTCCGAACTCATTATTTTTCGGACCCTTGGACCTTACCTTCCCCTACTGCCACATTACCGGAAGGTCAAGTGGGTGGAATGGCATTCCCGATTTTTGCAGCTGAGATTGCATATCAGTCTATTGTTGACACTGCAGAATCTGATCCAACTCCTCTTTCGCCGGAAGAGTTGGATGGTGATGTGGCTCCGGCTTGGACGCTTACTTCTTCTTCTGCCCAGGATTGTCTTGATACAACTCTTCCATCTGAAGAGGCAATCTTGGAAGCGATGACAGGTATAGATAGACCGTGGGATGATTTGCATCATCGGTCTTACTTCCTACCTGACTTGAGCGAAGTCGAAACAAGTTTTCCAAGTCCTCAGTCTCCTGGACCTGTTCACCCAGTCTTGAGCCCTTTGGCACCAACACAGGTTTATGCTGAAGGGAACATGGCTGTGATCTCTCCTACTATCCCGGTGAACATCTCCAGGAATCCCAACATTGTCGAGAATGTCTTCATTGGAGCTGAATGTTCCCATGAAGAGATTCAAATCTATACCGAACTCTTCAAAGAGTATAGGGATGTATTTGCTTGGTCTTATGAGGAAATGCCTGGCATAGATCCATCTATAGTCCAGCATGAGATCAAGATGTATGAAAACGCTAAGCCGGTCAGGCAAAAACTTCGTCCGGTTAATCCTAGGAAGGCAACAGCTATCAAAGCTGAAGTTGAAAAGCTGCTTAAGGCAGGATTCATTTTCCCAGTTCCTCTGACTGAATGGGTTTCAAACCCCGTTCCGGTAGCTGTTGATAAAAAGCAAGGAACAATTCGAGTGTGCATCGATTTCGGAGACCTGAATAAGGCGTGTCCTAAAGATAATTACCCCACACCCTTCATTGATCAGATTATTGATGAGTGTGCCGGTAACGAAATTTTTTCCTTCATGGACGGTTTTTCTGGTTATAATCAAATTACTATCTGTCCAGAAGATCAACATAAGACCGCATTTATTTGTCCCTGGGGTACGTTTGCATATAAGAAAATGCCTTTTGGTCTTAAAAATGCTGGAGCTACTTTTCAGCGGGCCATGTCTTACGCCTTCCACGACATCAAGAAAATCATCGAGGCATACTTAGATGATCTAGCTGCTCATTCTCGAAAGAGGATGGATCATCTAGGTCACCTCCGGCAAATATTTGAAAGATGTCGTTTTTATAAAATTCGTTTGAATCCGAACAAGTGCGTTTTCGCGGTAACATCCGGTCGGTTGTTGGGATTTATCGTGTCTAGGGAAGGGATAAGGGTAGATCCCTTCAAGGTTGAGGCAATACTTCGGTTGCCTCCCCCGTCTTTAATCCGTCAGCTTCAAAGTCTCCAAGGGAAGTCTAATTTTCTTCGGAGGTTTATCGTCAACTATGCTGAGATTACAAAGGGATATATGAGACTGTTGAAGAAAGGAGTTCCTTTTCTTTGGGACGACTAAGCTCAACGCTCATTCGATGCCTTGAAAAAGGCATTGACCTCTGCTCCTTTACTGAGTCCACCCGATTATAGCAGAGATTTTCTTTTGTATCTGGCTACAGCAGAATCTACCATTGGTATGGTTATGGTTTAGGAGGATGATGCTCTGGCTGAGCATGTTATTTACTACCTTAGTCGAGGACTGGTAGGACCTGAACTGCGATACACCCCGATAGAAAAGTTAGCCTTAGCAGCAGTTCATGCTGTGCAGCGACTCCGACATTACATTATTCTTCGCAAAACTTATGTCTTGGCAGCTTCCAATCCATTTCAGTTTGTCCTCAGCAGGCGAGTGATTGGGGGAAAATATAATAGATGGATTGTGATATTACAGGAATTCGATCTAGAGTTCATGTCTGCTAAATCCAAGAAGTCATTAGTCTTTGCGGAATTGATCTCCGAGTTGTCTTGTGGTGAGGAGATGATCTATGATGAGTCCTTTCCGGATGAACACTTGTTTTTAATCTCTCCACAAGATCCTTGGTATGGGGATATCATTGTGTATCTCCAGACTGCGAAGTTTCCCTCTTCTTTTTCGAAAGATGAGCGTCGTAAGCTGCGTCACTTAGCAAAAAATTATCTGATTATTGGTGATGCTTTGTACCGTCGAGGGGTTGATTCAATCCTAAGACGCTGCTTAAATTTCGAAGAAGCTGAGGCTGTGCTCAATGATTCTCACGGTGGAGCTTGTGGGGGTCATTTATCAGGGCTTGCTACAGCCCAAAAGATTTTGCGTGCTGGCTACTTCTGGCCCTCGATTTTCAAAGATTGCATTGAATCGGTCAAGAAGTGTCATCCTTGTCAGGTGTATACTCGAAAAATGCGCGCTCATCCAGCTCCGCTTTTTCCAGTCGTTAC
Organism: Pinus albicaulis; assembly: GCA_034641835.2. Taxonomy (NCBI): domain Eukaryota; kingdom Viridiplantae; phylum Streptophyta; class Pinopsida; order Pinales; family Pinaceae; genus Pinus; species Pinus albicaulis. Next base: position 433,052,216 of record CM076575.1, on the reverse strand, counting down.
TGTCGGACCCTTTACAAAGTGGGGTATGGATTATACTACTTGTAACGCGCCTTCGGCAAAAGGTCACAAGTACATTATCGTAGCAGTAGACTACTTTACGAAGTGGGTCGAGGCTATGCCTACTTTTGGGAACGATGGTGAGACTGCAGCTCTTTTCTTCTTCAACCAAGTTATCGCTCGTTTCGGTATACCTAGAGAGATTGTCACTGACCATGGCAGTCACTTTCAGAATAGTATGATGGCTGAGTTGGCTCTCAAATTGGGTTTCCGGCAGGAGCATTCATCTCCATATTATCCTCGGGCCAATGGGCAAGTGGAAGCCGTGAATAAATCCTTGAAGACAATTCTTCAACGGACAATTGATAAACATAGATCCAACTGGCACATTATGCTATATCCTGCACTCTGGGCATACAGGACGTCAGTTAAAACTGCAACTGGCTTTACTCCGTTTCAGTTAGTCCACGGGGTGGAATTCGTATTTCCCATTGAATGCGAGATTCCTTCCCTTAAATTAGTTGTTGAGCTTCTTCCTGACACTTCTAGTCTGGCAGAGCGGCTTCTTCATCTGGAACATCTTGATGAGCAGCGTCGAGATGCCGCCACGTTGAATGAAGCGCATAAAAACCGAGTCAAGGTTCAGTACGATAAGGCGATTAAGCCTAGGGTCTTTTCTGAAGGTGACCTTGTTTTGGTCTATGCCCAAGAAAAAGATGCCTTGGGGGCAGGAAAGTTTAAGTCGATGTGGTATGGCCCCTATATCGTTAAAAAAGTCCTTAAGAAAGGAGCGTATACCTTGGTTGACTTCGAAGGGAACGAGTTGCCGGAGCCTCGAAATGGGCTCTATTTGAAGAAGTATTATGCCTAGGCTTCGGCCTGGCATGTTGCTTTTGTATATAGTAGTTTTTGCTTTGTACATATCTGGTTGATTTTCGATCTTTGATGAGTTGGTGATGTTTTTGATCTACTTTGGCAGGTTGTGTTGGATGTCATGAGTCATTTTGGTTTCGCCGATGGTGCTAGTAGACACACCCGGAACTTAGCTTCCGCGACTTGGGTGCTTCATTATCCTTCCGGTCAGCTGTTGGTATCAAGAGGAGTCTGCATTGGTCCTGCTTCCAATAACGTAGCAGAATACACTGCAGTCATTCATCTACTCTCGGAGGCAATATCCTTGGGTGTTGATTCGTTGGTAGTTTTCTTGGACTCCCAGCTGGTGGTGTCACAGTTGAACAACACTTATCGGGTACGAGATCCATCTTTATTACGATTGTTCTTGAGGGTACGTTTGTTACAAAGGTCATTTCAATTTTTAACATTCATTCATATTCCTCGAGCTGACAATTGGTTTTCTGACTCATTAGCTAATCAAGCTTTAGATTGGCATATTAATCATTCAATGCAATAAATTTTCTAAATCATCAAAAACATCATACATTTGATACATTTATCACATCACATCAAATATCGATGTATATATCATCGGAGTGTCGAAAAACTTTACAAAATTTGGATCCATAATCTCGTACAAAACTTGGGCTTATGCCCCATCATGTTCAGTCTCAAAAAAGAATATACAGTCATCTAACATATAAAATCTATCTACTCCTGAGGACCCTGCCCAGAAGTCGTGTTCCTATAGAACATAACTGCAGTGGCCACACGGCAGAATAGTCTAACCCAGTCCCGGGGTACTCCTACAACCCGTCTCTGGACGGCTTCCGGCAAGTCCTCCACGTCAGCCATAGGGATTTGGCGGGTCAGTCCCTCCAAGTTTCTCTGTACGGCCTAGAGAGTCCTGTCGGAATCCACTGTCTCTGCCTCACCTCTGCGGCGCTTGTGGCGCGGTAGGCCCTCAGGACGAACTGGTCCAACATCTGAAACATGATAATTTTTAATTGTCAGTCATTATGAATCCAATCAAAAACATGTTTGTTTTTCATTTTTCCATACATATTTGAAAAAATCCAAAAAATCATATAAGTCAAATTTTTTGCAAAAAACTTACCGACTGCTCCCCATGCTGCGCCAGGTGGAAGTACTAGATCTGGATCTCCTCGGAAGTCCATCCCAGCATAGGGATAGTCGTCCACTGCGATGATATATTATCCCCACCACAGGAAGAACTCATCGTCCCACGTGGTCCGGGGTACCTCGATGCCCCCCAGTCTCTTCATCATGTCTGCCCAACGGGCAATTCTTGGGTCCCGCGGGCTGCTGATAGTCGAGATGACTCTGGGTCTCAAAGCTGGAACCCTCTCAAAGAAGAATGTTGTCAAAATGGTACCATAGCCAAAGTGTTTAGTTTTTGCCTGGCGAATAGAGGTCAGCTGTTGTTTCATGTTCTGTAGCAGGGTTGTGCACCAATCGTAGACGTGAATCAAACACTCTACAACTATACTCATTTGCGTCCTGGACGCCTGATGCAGTGAGGCAGATCCTGCCACTCTGCCGATGGTGAAAAGGAGGATCTTCATGTGCAAATCCCTGATATATCTAATTGCAATCTGCGTTCCAACCTTTTTGGAATTATCTACGCAATATAAGTGGACATAATCTTCCACAGTTAACCCTCCCAGGGGTTTTCCGTGAAGGTCTACTGGGTCTCCCCTCCTGGAGAGTCCAGTGATGAAATATATATCCTCCACTTCTATGCATAGTGGCAGCTGATCAATTATGAAGCAATCCTGATCTGGTTCCCAGTAATTTACGAGCATTTCAAGCAATCGCACATTACTTTTCATATTGGGCATTTTAAAGAATTTCAACAATCCGCAATTTCGGAGGATGTTTTGCGCTGCGCGGTCCTGCATGACCTCTTGGTCTACTGCGCTATGCTCACGTTCCCTCCATGAGATGGTCATCCTGAGAAATTTCAATAAAATTTTCATTAGCCACGGTTTTTTGGTTACGGCCCTACGCATACGCGGTTTTCCCTGTACACAGTCGCGTGTATACGCGGCTTTCCTTCATTAAACCCGCGTATGCGCAGATACGCAATTTTTAGCAAGGGTTTCTAAGAAAAAAATCACTTAATTTTAATTTTCAAACGGACAAAATGAATAAACAGGATGATTAAGGAGCCTACCTGAAGTTTCGCTGAATTCCGACGGTCGGTTGTTCCTGATTTGACGAAACAAGTTTTTAGCTCCAGAGCTCTTTTTCCAAATCAACTATGCAATAATGAACCAATTGAGAGGTAATTTGTGTATTTATGGCTAAAAAATTGAAAATTTTTGCAAAAATTTCCTTATGCTTATTTTTTCGATCTATCTTATGTTGTATAACTTGATTGCTTGGAAGTGCCCAGTTTGGTATGTTTTCAGGTACATTTTGACGATTTTGAGACTTTTCCCGGTTTTTGATCCATGATTTCAGACTCTTCACGGCAGGTATATGATCTTCACTGGCATATAGGTTAGGGAATCACTTTTCGTTGCATCTTGCATTCTAGCCTCCATACTGATCACTTGCCTTAGGGTCGATCCCATCAGGTCATGAGTATTACACCCATTTCACTCGCCGATTATTTAATCATGACTTGATGGTAGAGCCTTCCTTTACATGGGCTTCCTAGTTAGTTCCTCGCTATCACTTGTTGCCCATGCTACTTTTTATGTAGGCTCGGGAGTCCTCTTTAGTCCCGCCATGTCTTTTGTGTTGAAGCTTCATTCTTCTCCTTCATCACTTATCATTTTTCTGGCTTATACCCTAGAGGCTCCCTGGTTTCGTTAAGTTGTATTACTGCATTGCATATTGGCTACTTGTTTATCCTGGCCTTTAGCCGGCTTCATTTGGACTCGATGTTTAAGCCAACTTTTGACCTTGACTTTCTTTACAAGTTAACCATTGCATGCACTTAGCTATCACGACTTGACACCTTTTGTACCCATGGATGGAGCGTTCCTCTGAGTATCACTGACCAGTTTTCGCCACCTTGCATTGAGCATAGGATTGTTCCAATCCCAGGAACTAGTGCATCTGCTTTCTTGATACTCGTTCTGTCCTTTGTACAAAAGTAATCAAGTGGAGAGATCACCTGAGTCTCTGTTAAGTAGTACGCCCCACCGCTGCGTGAGTTGTATCCCAACTTGACCTCTAGGGTGGTAGTCCAAAAACGAGGAACTAAATAAAAGCGAAATTGAGATTCCAGTTGGTCCTACGTTTAAAGAAGTAGATGCGTGGGGTCCAAACCCCCGACGACGGTCAACCCTCCTTAACAAAAATATAAAGAAGAGGAAACCAGCACAAAGGACGGGTTGTACGGCATATATCTACTCTAAATGTTAGTGAGATTCATATACAACATTAAATAAATCATAATGAATGCTTGTATAGCAAATATTCTCATACATATAAGCATACACTAACACGTTTATTTCGGGAACAGCATGGTACTTCTGTATTATAAATAGCATGTACAAAAGTAACGAGTGGAGAGATCACCTGATCCTTCCAAGGCCTTCGCAGACCATCGTCCGGATCCGTCCAGCCCTTGCCTCACTAAGACTCCTTCCAAACTGGTGCATATGAGATAACATATAAAGGGATGTGTATCTCAAGGAAACAAGGGTTTCCTACAATGAACTGGGAAAATGCAGGAGGCACGGGGAATCAGACTTGGATAGGGAATACCAACAGAGTATAATATCAATAATTCTCTCTCCCCCTTAGGCCATACACATGAGGGCTTTTTATAGTCCCTCCAAGTAGTTTCAGCAGTTGGAAACAGTTGGCCACGGGCTGTGGTGGTTGAACTACCTGAGTAACCATCGACCCAGCGCGAAATTAGGGATTTTTTATATATTTTTTAATCATTTTAATGGCATACGCGGAAAAGTCTAGATGTACTCGCGTATACACGCGGAAAAGTACGGGCATTGTTGCGTATGGGGGATTTTACACTGTTTTTAAGTGAATTTGTCCAAGTCTATAGGAATGGGTGCCCAAAAGCCATGTAGCAATCATGAATCATGTCTGTAGGAATGGGTGCCCCTGCTCTGTGGAGGTTGTATCCCAACCAACCTCTAGGGTGTTAATTCCCCGAAACAAGGGCAAGAGTAGAAGAAGCCCTTAGAAATGTTCACTCAAATCGTGTTGAGCTGGCTATGGAGTGGTTGTTTACTCGTGCAGAGGAGCGAATTATTGAGGCAACCTTTGTCATGGTTGAGGTCGATATACCCTTAATTTACATGATTGATGGTGTGCATGCTCGGCATTTTTCAGGAACAGGGGTGGTGGTTTATCATTCTAAAATTATGGGGTTAGTTGTAGTGGATAGGTATACAGTGCCCATTTCTATATCAGATGTCATGTTAGCATTTGCTGCTTACCCAGTGGAGATACTGGGAGAGGTTGTTTTTTTACACCCTGTACACGATTATGCATTAGTAACATATGATCCTGCAGTAAACTTGATAAAGAAACTCTTGGAAAAATACAATGCGGGTGTTTTCTTTCTTGTTTAGTTTTGGCATTGCGCAAATTTAATTCTATGTTGGTCTCTCTGCATCGAGCAGATGTGTTTCACTATTTTTCATTCATGCTCTCATGTCTTTCGAGCAAG